>OY744550.1:52266665-52336665 GCA_963556195.1 Sepiola atlantica
GTGTTGTCTTAATATTTAACAATGCATATACGTACTTTGTCATAAAGTACGATTATAGCATGTGTTCTTCAGAATTGTCTCTGGTTCATTTGTTCCAGCTTGTTTAACTCGTCCATTCGTAAATGGGTGTGTGTGTAAAAACTTACTTATTTTCATAGTACTGATAGTTGTTTCAGAAACAACATTGAAACTCGGTCAGGCAGTCAGTCAACTTTCTTTTTTCCTATTTAATTAATTGTTGGCATTTTTCCCCTTTCTTTTGGAGTGAATAAAGTTTTTTTAAGAGAGAAAAGAAAGAGAAAATATGAGGATAATAAGTATAACGACAGAAAAAATTGATATCAGCAGAAAACAGAATCTTAAAACAAAATATACATTTTTGCTGAATAAATAAATATATAAAATTTTACTAATTTTTATGCTTATAAAATATGCAATATCTCCATTTTTAATTAAAAAAAAAAAGCCAATTAGCATAATTTATAGGAGGTGGGAGTGATGAAGACTTTCTTTTAGATTCTCGATTGACGGCATAACAGATTAGCAGATTTTTCCTAATTGTTCGTTAACAGTCATTTCCATTATTTTTACTTTTTAATCTTTATTTACTGTTAATACCTTTTCTACTACAGTTTTTGAAACATAGGATTTATGTAAAAACAAACAAAATATTCCCGAGTTATGCCGAGTATATTCAGCCACTTATTTAACTTTCTTATTTTCCTCTTACAATACCGATTTTCAAAAGCTTTCAAATACCTTAATGAAACGAACCACTTTATTTCATTCCAAATGCATAGATTTTTATTTTATTTTCAGAATAGCAGAATCACATTTTTCGAACATTAAACACCTTTTGGAGTCAATAACACAATTGGTCATTTGCCGATATTAGCAACCTTCATATGGTCCCTCCTGTGAGATTATGATTCTGAAAAGAATTGGAGGAAACCAATACCGACAACAGAATACAAAATGGTCAACCAGAAAGTGTTACATGGTGATTCATGCAAATTGTAATTTTATCGCAATCAATAATCGTTGCACCCCGGAAAACGTATATATTTACATAATTTGGCAACAGATTTTTATAATAATGATATAATTTATTTATTTATTTATTTACTGGGGAGATGTAGTTTGCTTGAAGCATTGCGTGTAATATGTATATAGAGGAGTCATGAAAAGCTATTAAAATGCAGGAAGTGGAAATATGTCGGTGTTGAGAAATGAAGTGACATTTTAAAAACTTTTTTATAGTAAATCTTCCTTGCTTAGTCACAACTTCTTCACAGTGATCTAATAGGTTCCATAATATATTTCGAGGTAAGACCTCTTTATCAAATCACTTACTTAGTCACAACTTCTGCACAGTGATCTAATGTGTTCCATAATATATTTCGAGGTAAGACCTCTTTATCAAATGGTGGGTGTTATAGCCTTCTATGACTCATCTATATAAGATCTTTTATATATCATAACTTTTTATGTTAGATTAAAAGGAATTAAAGTTTGCTATGCAAGCTTAAATGCTATTTAGATCAAACTTTTAAAAATCTATAGACTTATTTATATACATTTATTCCGTTTAGATTTTTTTTCTATTTAAATAATCCTATTAATTTTTACTTATACAGGCAGATGAAGGAAAAGAAACCGTGGAATATCCACGGGTTCAGTTAGTAAAGTTTATATTCATACTTTTTCCTTTGAGACATTTCTGTAAGGAGTGATGATGATTTTCTTCAAACATTTGAATGCAATTTCTTTGAATTTAGCCAGTTGCAGTTCATCGACGCAAGGATGGTATAGAAACACGGCGGCACCATGCTGGAAATGGAAAGTAAAATATATGTTATTTGCAGGAAAACTATAAATAAATAAAAAATACTTATCTGGCACAGTTTGAGTAGGTGTGTTCGTATTAAGTCAAAGATACGTCCTCGACAATCAGTCCGACAGAGGAGAGGGGGCGCTGCTGTGGCTTCTTCTGGATCTGCTCTGTTATACTGAGGTATTGTTCTGTCTAGAATCAGGAGATCCACCCTCCCAGGTTTTACTTTCTCTCTGAGAAAGGGTTAGTTTATTGCTAATCGCCTGCGACGCCCCTACCGGGTTATGCAGACGGGGACCCTCAGGCATATTTGTAGGCCAGAGTGCACTAAACCTAGTGCGCTGGCTTCACACCTGACCTTGTATTCAATTTCCATTAGATCGTTTTTTCTAATCAAGTGCGAAATAAGAATATATATATATATATATATATATATATATATATATATATATATATATATATATATATATATATATATAAATATGTATATAGCACTAGATAAAGTGAAAGAATAAAATAAGGTGCGAATCAACTTTTATTAGAATTCAATGTTCAAGCAAAGTACTTTAAAGTCCTTGACCCAGACATTTAACATCCGGTGTACATATAACTGATTTTACACATCCGTCACTATATGATGACTTTTCCTTGTTAACGCAGACATTTAACATCCGTGTGTACACGCTGTTTGAATTAGTAGACATTCAACCACTTTTGCGCGGCTGGCTTACCGAGGAGAAGGGTTTCTTTTGGATTCGTTACACTGTCTACAGGGCTTGCGGAAGCTTGATTACCTTCGAATATAATTTTTTTGACTGGAGTAACTTTATCGGACTCGGAATAAAAAATGGCCGAATACATCAGGTCAGTTTAATTTTATTCGAATTGGCCTTAGCGGAGCTTGCATCTAACCAGGAATTTATGCTTTGCACAACTCCTATCAGCTCATAAGAACCCTGAATTTGGACATTATAATATTCAATACCAAGTGAGTTTTCTGAACTTTTCATATGATTTTGTCTTTTCTATCGTTTTATTAATTAGCATATGCCTTGGATACACTTTTCACTGTCATCTACTGCATCGATAGCAAACAAATTTCCCGCCTGGATAACCTTTTCGTTTTTGGACTACCATTCACCACCTGGATTGTTTTTTAATCAACCTCTTTGATATCTTTCTTGAAGCTGTTTTAAACTTTATGACTTGGATGAACTGTATAAGTTTAACAAAAAAGTATGTTTTGAGCCGATATATTTGATGTTTTATATGCTTTTATATATTTTTATATATATATATTTTCATATATTTTCAAAGTTTAGTTTTATTACCTGCAGTAATGTCATTGAGGTAACGGTCCTCTGAGGAGAAGATTTTCTTTGAAAACTCATGAGTTAAGGACTTTAAAGTACTTTGCTTGAACATTGAATTTTAATAAAATTTGATTCGCACCTTATTTTATTCTTTCACTTTATCTAATGCTATTCATTCTCTATCCAGTATATTGATCTTCAGTTTTATCCGGATGTTCACTAATTAAAGATATTAGTTGCCTCTTATATCTTTTGTTGTATTAACCTTATATATATATATATATATATATATATATAGAGAGAGAGAGAATTATAAAAAGAAAAACTATACACACATTAAGGTTGTACACATAATAACTTATTTCGACCCCTTTAATTAGGTCTCCTCAGATGTATAGACAACCACGTCAAAAAAGGGTTTTTTTGACGTGGTTGTCTATACATCTGAGGAGACCTAATTAAAGGGGTCGAAATAAGTTATTATGTGTACAACCTTAATGTGTGTATAGTTTTTCTTTTTATAATTCTGTTTTGCTCTGTTTAAATTACATTGAGCTCTGTTATTCAAATTCTCTACACAAAATTGAAATCTACACACTATATATATATATATATATATAAATTAATGAATAAAAAGAGGCACAAATAAAAAAAATTGTCTCGGTCTAGAAAGATTCCTCCTTCACTAACCGAGAACAGAAAAGCAGAGATTACTCTTTTCTCCCAGCCAAAAGTGTGTTGCCTTGCCTCTGTCTCCATGGTCGCTGCCGTCTTCAATTGTCCTACATATGACTTCCACCATTTTTTTTTTCACCATGTGCGTCTAAACCGATTCTTCTATAAATAACACTCAACATGATTTCATGGTTCAATTCTTCTATCTAGAGCAAAACAATTAGTGAACCATTGTACTAATCTGCTGCCCAACTCCACCCTAAGTCAGGGTTGGGAGCAGAGAGTTGTTCCCTACGAGCACTCATCATATTTCTGACCAGAGAAAGTTGGCTAAGATCAAAGTGTAGTATCTGTTCCGATGGATACTGCACCCCATACTGGTGTTGTCTTGGCCTTCGGGTCTTGATTTACGCCGGTCAATGGGTCTGTCCTGTGCAGTTCTGGGAGGTCTACCTTCCCAGGCTTTGCCTCCCCACTTTGGGGAGGAGTAAGTTTATTGCTTACTGCCTGAGGTGCCCCTACCGGGGAATGCCGACGGGGCTGCCCAGGCAATTTTTAAACCCCACTTTCCCGACCCGACCTTGGGTCACATCTTACTTGTGGGAGTAAGATAAAAACTGGCCTTGTGCCTAACTCCTGGAGAGGAGTAAATCAATACTCACTTCTCGCCCGTGACGTCACACTCACGCGAGATCTCCCCCCCCCCCCCGTTCTCCTCACATAAAAAAAACCACATAAAAAGCATGAGCCTTTGGTGAGTGTCTAAGTGTGGGCCTCCATATCTCGTCTACTTTCTTGCACGCACGTTTGCGCGGGGGGGGGGGGAGTGTATGTTGTCCTATTTTATTGTCGGCGTATGTTTTTTTTTTCCATTGGCCGAACACACTCATCAAATGAAGAAAAGAAAGGAAAAAGAAACACACGGGGAGAAATTAGTCTGGAATGGGTGGTAGGATAAAAAGAGGAGTAATGAATGTAAACTAAATGAAGGAAGGGTTAAATAAAAAGGAGAGAAAGTAGCTGTCTGATACGACATTTAAAAAAATGACGAAATGGAGGAAAAGTTAAAGAAGAAGAAGAAGAAGAAGAAGAAGAAGAAGAAGAAGAAGAAGAAGAAGAAGAAGAAGAAGAAGAACAGCAACAAAAGAAGGATATGAGGAGAAGGTGGGGAGAACAAGAATAAGAAAAGAGAGAAGAATGCTTAAGTTAAGGAAAAAGAATGATTAGAAGAAGAAGAAGAAGAAGAAGAAGAAGAAGAAGAAGAAGAAGAAGAAGAAGAAGAAGAAGAAGAAGAAGAACAACAACAACAACAACAACAACAACAACAACAATAAAAAGAATGATTAAGAGAAGAAGAGGGGGAAAGATGAGAGGGAAGAAGAAAAGAAATGAAGAAGAAGAAGAAAAAGAAGAAGAAGAAGAAGAAGAAGAAGAAGAAGAAGAAGAAGAAGAAGAAAAAAAAAAGGAGAGAAGAATTATTATTAGAAAAAGAATGATTAGAAGAAGAGAGAGAAGGGTATAAGGGAAGAAGAAAGAAAGGAAAAAATAATAATTAGAAGAAGAACAACAACAATAAAAAGAGGGAGAAGAATAAGAGGGAAGAAGAAGAAGAAAAGAAAGGACAAAAAGAAGAAGAAGAAGAAGAAGAAGAAAGGAAGAGAGAGAAGAGAGAAGAAAGAGGAAATCTACACTAGTTTAAATATCTACCAACATACGAAATGTAACATCTGTTGTTTAATAGTATGAATGCTGATAAGTAAAATTCATGTACATATAAACTTATGTCTATATACATTTTATACAAAACTCGAAAGGGACATATGCAAATGTGTGGATACACATGCTCACAAGATTATTTAAGTAAATTACACAGCAAAGATGAAATATAAGTTGGTTTTATTACATTATAAAACATATTTCATTGAGCAAAGGTGAGTACTATATATATATATATATATATATTTATATATATGTGTGTGTGTGTGTGTGTGTGTGTGGTACGATCGCTTGGTGAGGGTGTTTATCTTGGTCGCGGCATCAATGTAACTAGGAACGATCTTTGGAACGCTATTGGTTGAAATGTGCTCATTGTTATCACCGGTGAGCAATCATCGTTTGGGCGCTAGTCACTGCCGGGGAGTGTGACTTGGTGGTCTTGTAGCAAAAAAATAACTCCTCCCCAACTAAAAAGCCACTAGAAAGAACCAATGTTATTTATAAGTTTATATGCCCTTTGGAAGAATGTAACTCCCATAATAATAATAATGAAGCTAATAGCTACATTGGTTTTACAAGCATTACCCTATCCCGCCGCTTCACCATGCATCTTGTAAACTCTAGCTCAATTTACCAACATCTACAAAAACATAGCTGCCCTCCCTCTGATTTAAGACAAATTCTAGTTAACAACACCAAAATTATACATTCCGAAAACAATTTTTAAAAAAAATGATTACTGAAGCTATCTACATAAAAACACAACAACCTAAAATTAACAACATAACATGTGAAACTAGTGGTAACATTTTAAAATGCTTAACGTAATGCGATATTGTTCTGTGATGACATCCAGCTTTGCTGAATTTAAATCGTCAACGACTTCCTGGAACAATGCGGAAAACGTTCTATGCAGGTTTCTCCAACGTCTTTTGAAAATTCTCTTCTTTCTCCAGCTTTGTTGTTCATTTGCTTTTGACACCTGAGGATGATTCGACGAAAACGTGAAACCTATGGAACATTTATTAATTTTTTAAAATTTTAATACAAAAAAGACCATCAGAAATATTGAAAAAATTAAAAAAGGTATAATTAAACAGACGAATTCTGTTATTTTTAACAATGTTTGCATATATATATATATATATATATATATATATATATATATATATATATATATATATATATATATATATATATATATATAATTTATTTAGATACTGTATATTACATATTTCAGCAATGTACCGCGGTTTCATCCAAAAGGGCAGATTTAGACATCCTTAGTAAATCTTCGTGCCCGGTGGAATCATCGGCAAGCTGAAATGATTGTCCCGTCCCGATAGAATGGTGTTAAATTAAATTATATTAGCTCTCTTATATGATCGAGCACTTTATTTGATTTCTTTTCATATACAACATGAAACACTATATATATATATATATATATATATATATTTATATATATATATATATATATTTATATATATATACTAATAATAAAATATATATATATATTTATATATATTATATATATGTACTAATAATAAAATATATATATACATATATATATATATATACATATATATTTATATATATATACTAATAAAAATCTACAATTTAAATTATTTTAATATGAGACAAGCTTGAATCATTGTCTAAACTATTTATTTTAAGTCTATGTAACCCGTATACCTAATAGAATGCTTTGAATAATATTTTACATATTTTTTATATTTATTTTTTATCGTGTATTCCTATATATATATATATATATATATATTTATTTATTTATTTATTTATTTATTTAATTAGTGATTTATTTATTCGTTTATTATTTATTTTTGTGAAACAGTTGACTAGTTAAATGGTAAATAGCATCTGCTTAAATCTTTTAAACAATAAAAACCCGGGGAATAAAAACATCTGCAGTTTAATCCTATTTCATTTTAAGAATAAATCTTTTCCATTCTCTCTTCCTTTCCATATATACATTTTTCTTTCTCTTCCTCCTTTCCTTTTTCTTTTTCATTTCCATTCTCATCTCTCCTGCTACGATAACCGACCTGAATAAACATGACGCTCGCTCTCTCTCCTCCTCCCTAAGGGTTTTAATAACTCCAACCGCTACCAATCCCCTCCCGCGCCTGTCTGACCTGAATAAACATGATGCTCGCTCCCTCCTCCTCCCTAAGGGTTTTAATAACTCCAACCGCTACTAATCCCCTCCCGCGCCTGTCTGACCTGAATAAACATGACACTCGCTCCCTCCTCCTCCCTAAGGGTTTTAATAACTCCAACCGCTACCAATCCCCTCCCGCGCCTGTCTGACCTGAATAAACATGACGCTAGCTCCCTCCTCCTCCCTAAAAGTTTTAATAACTCCAACCGCTACCAATCCCCTCCCGCGCCTGTCTGACCTGAATAAACATGACGCTAGCTCCCTCCTCCTCCCTAAAGGTTTTAATAACTCCAACCGCTACCAATCCCCTCCCGCGCCTGTCTGACCTGAATAAACATGATGCTCGCTCCCTCCTCCTTCCTTTGCTGATTAAAGGAGATAAATTGTAGAAACCAGAAATCGTTACATTGTTTAATTATGTCAGAGATTATAATGAGTGTTGATTCCAGAAGTCTTTGGTGAGATTTATTTTAAATGAATTTAATGAGTCTACCCTGCTTAACGTCAAAAGAATGATCATGTTGTAATGCATGAGAGAATAGTGCATTTAGGGAATTGTTATTTTTTATATCTCTTTTATGTTCATCAAGCTTTTTCTTATGTTTGCATTGGGTTTCACCAACGTATATCCGATTGTAATATAGCATAGGACAGTATATATTCCTGAATTAGATATGGATGTTTTAGGAAAATGTTTTGTTATGCTTAGTGTTTGTTTTATGGTTTGTGATGTAATTTGTATTGTTGGAATCTCTAGTTTATTTAGAATGTTGTAAATATTGTATTGTTGGCGTGGGTAGATAAAAGAAGATGTATGTTTATGAAATGTTTATGAGAAGTGTTCGGTGCATATGATTTTTGTTTATTGCTTCTGGAATAAAAAATTGTAGGGCTTTTTTCATTGCATTTAATGTGAAATATGTAGGGTATTGCAATATTTTGAGTGAATTTGTGATGTATTTTAATTCTTCATCTAGATATTGTGGGCTACAAATTCTGAATGCACGTAGGAAGAAACAGATTTTCATACTTGTATTTATTTTATTATTTTGGTGTGGGTAAAAATGTATGTAATAAATTTTGTGTGTAGTTTTGCCATGTACTTTGAAGGTGAGATAATTGTTGGATTTTATTTTTAAAGTATGTCCAGTAATTATATTTCACAGGGCAAAACATAACTAGAACATAGGGCTGAAGTAAATATATAACCCTAACCCTAACCCCCTTCACTCAAAAAAGCAAGACATGAAGGAAGAAAAGAGAAAAGTAGGTTTCGCTATCCCAGCTGATCATCGGGCGAAGCTGAAAGAGGCAGAAACAGTAAGTTTTTAAAGTTTTTGTTTACTAACAAGTTACCGCTTATTAAGGCCAAAGGTCACTAGAGGATAAAGGTCAAGGAGTTGGTCAGGTGGATGATGACACAACACCATGAGGATTGGAATTTGATTATTTAAAAGTATGTTAACATTAGACTTGAAAACGACCATGTCGTAGTCAGTTGGGAAGCAGCTCCGTGGCACTGTATTCCACATGCGTACAGTTCTTGGAAAGAAACTTTGCTCATGGAAGTTTCGTTTAGTTTTAGGTATGCAAAGGGAGTAAGTACACATAACTTATCAGAGAGATGAAAGGAACTACGGAACATAAAACGATGATATTGAATTATCTTACCTAGACGAGGCTATTCCGAATTCATGGCCATGGGCCGCCATCATTGGACTGTTTCTCTTGTACCAAACAACATTTTAAGTTTAATTTAGACGGTGTCAAGCCGATATAAATAGTTGCACACTAAAAATAATTAAATTTTTAAAAAAATCTATTTTTTTTATTCAAATTATTTTATGGTTTTCAGTAATAAAGTAAAAAATCCATTTTTACTTTATATTTAATTTTTATTTAAAAAATTTATTCCACCAAATTTTAATAAATTTTAATTATTTAATCTTATCTGAAAAACATTTTATGTGACCTCTTTTTTTTTTTAACCATGACCGTTTGGTGCATGAGAGGCAGTCTATTGCTGGCGGCCCATTGCCACGAATTCGGGATAGTGGCGTTTAGGTAAGATAATTCAATATCGCCCATAAAACTAAGGTAATACCAATAATTTTAGGAGCACTAGGAACAAGAAAAATAGAGTGGCATAAACATCGGTTGGTACCAGTGAATGTGGACTTTGAAGGTTTGAGAAAATGGAAAGAGCAAGGATGAATAGCACCACCCAGACCTCAACTGAAAGGGTACAGAGAGTACTTCAATATTAAGATAGCTTATATTATTTACCTCCTCTCCAGGTGAGGTTAGACACAAGGTCAGGTGTGGTTTTGAGAAGTCAGCACACTAGGATAAGCAAAACTTTGGCCTACAAAAAATGCCTGAGCAGCCCCGTCAGCATTCCTCGGTAAGGGCACCTCAGGCTATTAGCAATAACGTAAGCCCTTCTCAGAAAGAAGGTAAAGCCTGGGAGAGTGGACCTCCTAGGACTGAACAGCCATACCTTAAAGCCACTGTCAGACTAATTTGTATCATAGGTAGCTTATTTTATTTACCTTTCAAGTGTTGATTAACATGTTTATAACACGTTTATATGTCGGCTCTGTCGTTGTCGCCTGCAGCTTGTGTCGGGCTGCTATCTGTCTTCTTTCGGCCACATTGTCCGTGGTCACAATCTCCATCGTCTCATGTCCCTGGTGATTTCTTCGTCAGCTTAAATTGAATCTCCCCGTACACGATAAAAGATAACAAACCTTTCTTTTTAGTTTGAGCCATTTATTTTCTATTAGCTTGTAGTAGAGAGAGAAGCTTATGCTAGTTAATTTAATGTCTGGCTCTCATTTTTGGGGATCCGAATTCCCCTATCTTAATTAATCGCTACATAGCTAATGCGACTTGACTAGTCGGCTTCCAAGTCAAAACTGAAATCTCAACTCCAGTTTTCCCACCGGGAAAAACTGTGACGACACAACATCTCGTGATCAAAACGCAGGTGTGACCTAACCTTTGAACTAAGGTCTCATCCCCCGTCACTGCGACCGTGAGAAACAACATTGCACTAAACTTGCACAAGATGACTTCGTTACAAATCGCGCAAGCTAAGCAATCTCTCATACGTCCATCATCACATGCGTCCCATTATATAACACAAGGAGGTTAGACACAAGATCAGGTGTTAAGTTGAAAAACCAGCCCACTAGGATTAGTGCACTCTGGTCCACAAAAAAAATGCCTGAGCAACCCCGTCGGCATTACCTGGGAGGGGCTCCTCAGGCGATTAGCGATAAACCAACTCTTCTTAAAGAGACTGAACTGGACTATACCTCAGTCCAACACCAACAATATCGAACTGATTGTCGAGGACGAATCCTCGACTGGTACGAAGATAAATAAGTTTAGGCAATTATAGGTCACTCAAATTCCAGAGAAAAAAAAAAACTCTTGCCGCAATCAGCCAGAAATCACTGGCAAACATGGCTGGTGCGAAAACACCAAGTGAGTTTCAACAATAATAGAATAAAACGAAGAGTACTGGAAATTTGGGGAAACTTGCTGTCATCCAGACTCCAGGGAAAGCCATCTGAATGAATAATAAGTACAACAACAAACAGTACTTACCTCTAATGAATGAACCCATCTCTGCGGTGGCAAATATAAATATTCTCCATACATGGGCCATAATGGACGGTGACTCCCACTGAAAATACGATAGAAATATTATTATACCAGCTGTTTCCACCGGATGTTGCCCGGGAGTCTTTTTACTTTCTTTTTTTGTTTCACTTTTTTTTTTAACCATGCCGTTTTTTTTTTTTATATTATTATTTTTTTTAAATAAGATTTTAAAAGTTAAATTGAATTATTATGATATCGTTTGGTCATTACATTATTAATTGAAACAAATTGTTATAAAACTTTAGCTGTTTGGAAGCTTAATTTTAAGAAGAAGATAAAAGGCGGGAACGGGACAAGGATATGTGCATTCGTTGTGTAAGTTTTAAATCAATTAAACAACACATTGCACCGACAGGTAATAATTTTATGTAGGAGAAACACAGAAACAATAAAAAAAAAAAGAAAGATAATACATAGGGTTGAGTATTTATTGACAAGGCGAAATAACCTTTTCCTGGAGTTTGTAGATTCTCTGTCATCGGCCTGGCAGAGAATTGCAGGATCACATCTTGCCTTGTTGGAAGTAAATCACGAACTGGTTAATCATGCTTATCACGTGATTTGGGTTTGCACCAAATCACGATTTATCGTGTGAATCTCGTGCAGTGAAGAGTGCACTTCCGGTCATTCATGTAACTGCTACAAAACTATAATTAATGCTTTGTTAAGGTAATTTTAAAACTAGTTAAAATTGCTTTTTATTCAATGTTTCTAAATTACTGCAAATTTTTGAAGGTTTACAAAAATGCAGTCCTTTTTTTTCAACTAATAGCAAAATATTAAAATAGCTGACATGTTTATTCAGCAGTTTAGATGTTTTCAAATTACTGTAAATTTCTGTAGGGTTCCTTTTTTCTAAATTAATAACAACATATCAAAATGGCTGACTAGCTTATTGAACAGTTTAAATGTTTTCGTCTCTGAAGAAATCATTTTAGACTGAGGCAATTTTTTGTGCGTAAATGTGTTGTTATGTGTATGAATGTACATGTTAAGTAGTTTATATTAGAGCTTTTTTATTAATGAAACGAAAACATAAGTTTTAATGATGAAAATAATTTTGAAAAGCCTCGCATAACGTGTAAACATGAATTTAAAATGAACGCCTAGAAAGTGAGAAACAATGACTCCGAAAGTACATGTAAAATAGTTTATATCGGATTTTTGTTGTTCATAACTAAACGAAAGCATAAGTTTACTGATGAAAATAATTGTGATAAGCCTCTCAGAAGTATAAAGTGAAAAAAAACATACTTTAAGTGACGTCATTTTGACTGAGTGGATCTGCTGAGATTGATGTTTTTTTTAGAATATAATCTGGAATATCGGAATGTGAATGATGGAATCGGATTAGTCATATAATACGTGTAACAGTCATTGTATTGGATATTCAAGTATTTGTATGTCAGTATTAGTCGGAATTTTTTATCTTTACATATAAATCAGAACTGATAATATTTAATAGAATGTATGAGCATTATTTCCGGGGTTTTTACTTAATGCGGGAATAGAAGACGCCATGTTTTATTTTTCAAGGGTGTTTTTTTTAATTGTGCTGCAATGATATTCCGTTATTCCTGAATAAGTTTGTAACCAGACAATCAAAGCGCAGTAAAAATAAGAACATAAGCTGAAGGGAGCGATCCGTATTTACTTAGGGAAGTTATGATGGGTGAAAGATAATATCATGGAATAAAAACAATGAAACAATGATAGGCGGAGCTGGAAAATATATCCAATGAAGGAGAAGCCCCGGTGATAGATGGGGGAGTGGTAATGGATTTTTGTGTGTGAGTAAAAGTTACTTTGACTTCCTCTAAGTATAACATTTTTGTGAGAGTCAGCTAAGCCAGAATAAATGTATGAAATTCTGAAATCGAATGAAACTGGCTTATAATTTCCGGAAACACGCATCAGTTATTGGCAGGAAGCATGACCATATTTGAATTATATATAGCGCATGTGGTTAGGGTTAGGGTAAGGCTAACCCTAACCTGTGGTTATAGTCCTATAGTGACTGAATTTACAGAGGAAGATTCGATTCTACTTTAAATATATATAGATTAATAATGACAAAATATTAAAATGACTGTTGTTTTATCCAACAGTTTAAATATTTTCAAATTGCTGTATATTTCTGAAGGATCATAAATTCCTTTTTATTTTTAACTAGCAGGACCCGTGTCCCGGCGTTGCCCGGGGATATAAAAGAATGATTTAACTATCAAGTTTCGATTCTTCTACACAATACGAACTGAACTAAACCGATTTTGCAAACTAAAACTAAAACTTAGCTTAGGGTTAGGTTATAGTTAGTTTAATGTTAGGTTAGGGTTATTTTAGGGTTAGGGTAAAAAAATGTTAAAAACCCAGTTCGGTTCGTATTGTGTAGATTGCTCGATGAAGTTCGTTAATATGTGTTATCGTCAGTTTTACTTTGCCAAACACAGGTATTTTCCAGCATGTCGAATTTTTTTTTGTCAATTGGTAGCTTATTTCAGAATTATAAAACAGCCACCCACCCCCAATATCAAAATGATTAACTTGTTTGCAAAGAAACCAAAATGCATTATGGTGAATTTAATTGACTTGCTTAGAAAGTAAGTGTAAATGCACTGGTTTTAGTACTTTACGCTATTGTATTTTTAATTTTATTTAAGAAACATTGTATTAATAGTAAATAATGGGGAAGTGACACAAACTTATGACCTGGGTGTGCGAAGTTCGAATCCAGTTGGCTCTATAATACCACTTTCCCTTAGGGATGTTGGCAACCTTTACGTGGTTCCTCCTGCAAGGTTTCTAACAACAAAGTTGTATCATGCTGATTTAACTCTACTATAGATTTCTAACAATAAAGAAAAAAGTGATCATCATTGTTGCCGATGGCAGAAAAACTGTCCCTATTTACTTGCCCTACCTCACGAGGGCAAAGTTAGACACAAGGTCGGTTTTTAATGTGGGGAAAATTCAGCTTCCAAAAATGGGTGCACTCTTGATTGGGACAATCATTTATTAAAGTGCATACTTAACGGACCCTATTTACTTGTACCTCCCCACGAGGACAAATTTAGACACACGGGCGGTTTTTAATGTGGGGAAAATCCAGATCCCCAAAAAGGGGCACTCCGGATTGGAACGAAAATTAAAATTGCATCAGTCTAGAAGAACCCCTCCTTCAGCGACTAAGGACAGAAAAGATGAAGTGTAGTGTCAGAACAGATGCTACACTTTGTTCTAGACAAAAGGCCAATTTATTTATCTTTAAAATTTTACAAATATTTTATGGAAGTAACGTTCTGCATAAAATTACAAGATGTGGCACAAGGCCAAAATTGTGTGGGGAGGGATGGTGGTCGTCTATCGTTTTTTTTGTCTATTCTCTAAACTAGTTCCAGTCACCACAATACCACATTTACCCTTTTAAGCGTTTTTTTTTTCATTTACAAAAATATATATATGTACAATTTCATCAGTTGGATGTAGGGGTTATTAAAAAAACAACCAGTAGTTACAAAAAGAAAATAAATAAATAAAATGCTAAGCGTTGGTTAGCAAGGCCCTCCCAAATCTATATGAGCTGTTCACTGTTGTGCTGTTTCATTTATTATCAGCAGCTTTGCTGATACCACTCGTGTGACGTCATGTCCAAACGAGCAGGCCATTTATTGTAGGCACCTTATTTTAGCCCTCTATAAAATTACCTTCGCATATTTAGACAAATTATCCAAATGATGTCAAAATCCTGTGAAATTGTTCTTCTAGTAGGTTGGGCATTTTCTGTCTCTCAGCATTAATTCTTTTTTTTTTATATGGAAGTCACTCCAGACAAGGCATGAAGCCACCTGATGTAAGGAGTTAATCCTGATAATAAAGAGAGAGAAGAAGGTAGAATCACTTCAAGACAACCCAATCCTGAAAGAGACCCTACCATCAACGTTCAATCCCTTATCCCCTGGACTCCAAACAGGCTAACCAAAATGTAGGCATTTCAAGAGCCCAATAAGAACAGGAAGGGGTTACAAGACTGGCTGACAAAATCCCTAAACAATTAATTGAATTACTTCGTTTGGTCATTGAATAAAATTGTTTAAAATTATAACATACTTTTTTTAAAAGTTACGTTTTAACGTGAATTTCTACAGACTGATATCTTGTCTTATAATTGCAATTTATATAAAGTTAGGTATATGTTTATATATTTTTATGTACAGGATTCACTCCTAAACTAATTAACTGATCATTATGAAAATTGAAGCAACAAAAAAAACAGGTACTTCGAAAGAATTGATAATCTGGGTTATATTTAGTTTAATTTAATTTTATGCAAAGAGGGCAAAGAAACGTTCTACTTTTTTTAATGAAAGGAACGATGCATTTAAAGCTAGTGACGTCATGCTGTGTTAATACTACACTTACAGTGCTCTACTTTTTCGAGGAGCGACAAATAATAATAAATATTTGTTTATGTTTATTATCTATGTACGTATACGTTTCGTCCTTAATAATCGGGACTCATCAGCATAGAGATATGACTATTCACTACCGGTCATGCGATTCGAAACCCCGGATTACGAGTATTTTGCAACTCAATCCTTTATTGTACAGGATAAACTCCCAAAACTAATGTACTGATCATTGTGAATTTGGTAACACAGCTGCTAAGCATAAGGGGTGGTAATGTGGGCTATATTTAGTTTAGTTTAATTTTATGCAAAGAGAGCAAAAGAAGGGGTGGGAACTCTTTGTGAAAATTGACGTACCTTCAATTTTTGTGAAATTTTAACAATAGGTATTTGACCTCAATTAATATCCCCCAAATTTCAGTTTCTTTGGAATATTTTAAAGGGTTCTTAGCTGGCATAATATAGGCACAACCTCCCATTCGAAAATTCAAATATTTCAGATTTACATAGAATTTAATCCATAGTCGCTAGACACCAATAAAGGAAGATTCACTTAATTTCATTTTTTTCTTAAGCCCCTTTAAGCTTAAGACTTGCATTTTATACATATTCTTGAATCAAAATCATGTAATGGATTTTAACCAAAAATTGGTGTACGGTTTCTATCTTGATTTTAATCTTCTTAATGGGACATAAAAGTGGTGCAAAACTGTTCTGTTCGGGGAATTAATTTTATAACTTTATTATATCGATATAATTGACATTGTTTTGATTTGTATATTTTGTTTTATTTTAATTATTCTGCAGACGTACAATATTGATATTTTGTTGCGTAGAAAATATTCTTGCTTGCGTTATTTTTCTATTTTGAGAATCTATTCGCTCAAATACAGCAATTCAATTACGAATATGGATAACAAAAAAAAAAACTAAATTAAATTAAAAACAAACAATAGATTCATGTACAAATATTTATAGGAAAATGTCGCTGAAGGTCTAAAGTTTATTCATTTTACTATATATATATATTTTTTGTTTAATTTGAAATGCTTTTCGTCAGCGCAAACATTATTCAACAGAGCATTATTTCTAAGCTATCCATTTTTATTTATCTTCCTCCCACAAGGTAAGATGTGACACAAGGTCGGGAAAGTGGGATTTGAAAATCCAGCGCCCGAGAAGGTGAGCACTCTGGCCTACAAAAAAATACCTGGGCAGCCCTGTTGGCATTCCCCGGTAGGGACGCCTCAGGCAGTAAGCAATAAACTTACTCCTCCCCAAAGAGGGGAGGCAAAGCCTGGGAGGGTGGACCTCCTAGAACTGCACAGGAAAATCCCACAGACCGGCGGAATCAAGACCCGAAGGCCAAGACGACACCGGTCTATGGGGTGTAGTATCCATTGGAACAGATTCTACACTGTGATCTTAAACAAAAGGCCAAGAAGTTCTACGCTACCCATACAGCGACCTTAAATGCAGAATTCAATGGGCGCTAGATCATTTTTCTTCGTGTATCGTAATAGAATTAGCATATTTATTGCAGAAACTAACGACCTTTTTATGATGTTGTCACATGTATTGTTCTTCAAGAATAACATCTGTTTACATATTCTGCAAGTTCTGCAACGGTAGGTAAACATTTCTGTTTACCCCTAAGGTCAGAAATTCCGTCCTGCCTCCCCCGACCCCCCCCCACCCACTCATTCTATCTCTTAAATGTTAATTTAGTTCTGCAAATTTATAATCGATACACTGTTCAGTAATCTTTGACCTTAGAGAAACAGAAACATTTGCCTACCTTTGCAGAATACGCAAACAGATGTTATTCTTGAAGAACATCGCACGTCACAACACCATAAAAAGGGTCGTTAGCTTTTCAATAAATATACTAATTCTCTTGAAGTACACGAGGAAAATGATACAACACGCATTAAACTATGCACTTAGGGTCGCCGTATAGATAGCATAGAAATAAAACTCAGCTAAATAATGTTTGCGCTGGCGAAAAGCATTACACATTAAACAAAAAAAGAATAGATGAATAAATAAAATGCAGAACTTCAACAACATTTTCCTATAAATATTTTTGAGTATTTGAGCGAATAGATTCTTAAAAAGATAAAATAATCTACCTTTATCGGCTACCAGATAAACAGTTACATTTGTTTACAATAAACACTAAACTAATTTATTTCTTGCAATTAATTATATATAATAACACTAAGTAAAATATTTTTCATTCTAACGTCTACTTACAATTTTCTCTATAAAGAGTATCGACATAATTGATACAAGAGTAAAATGACAGCACCACTAACAGTTAAGCTCTTTCTCTCTTTTTCTCTTATTGGCGTAAATATAATATAATATAATAAAGAAAAGTCAGTCGAATTCTTACATTTACACTGCTGTAGCATTGAATCTTATCAATCGATATTTGATTCTGCCTAGCAACTTTGTCTCACCCGTTCTGCCAACATGTTCTTTACAATACCAAAATGTCTTTCGCTTCAGTTTCTTTGAAAAAGTACTAATTTCAACTGGGAAAATTATTACAATGAAGACAGTTTTCAATTATTAACTTTAAAAACTAGCTGCGTCCGTAAATGACATTAATAAAAACATTCTATATTAATTTACCTTTATCGGCTACCGGATAAACGGTTACATTTGTTTACAATAAATATTAAATTATTTATTTATTGCAATTAATTATTTATCACAACACTAGGTAAAATATTTTTCATTCTAACATCTACTTACAATTTTCTTTCTATGAAATAATACTAACTGTCAATTATTCATCTTGAAAAATTATCTTGTTTAATATACGCAGTCGGTTATATTTATTTCTAAGAATAACTAAAATAATCAAATCAATAAAATCAATCTTATTGATAAAAATAGCAAAGTGCAACAAGCCATGTAAATGGGTAGTTAGAAGATATATACATCTAAACAGCATCTGAATGTGTTGTCCAAGGTAACTGTTCCACGAAGCATTAACACAGACAGAGAATGCTGCCCCTCCAATGTCTCTTTTATCTTCCAGCTTATTCGTTAAAATACCAAAATGTTTTTAGCTACAGTTTTTTTGAAAAAATACTTATTCCAGCTACGAAGATGGATACAATTTTAATAGTGACCTAAAAAGATGCGTCTGCATACGTCATTTGTTTACAATAAACATTAAACTAAATTTTGTGCAATTAATTGCATACCATAACATTAGGTAAAATATTTTCCATCATCTTTCTGACATCTACTTGCAGTTGTCTTTCCATGAAATAATACAAGCTGTCTATTATTCATATTGAACAATGAATTTCCTATTATATAAGCGATCGGTTATGATATTTATTTCTAAATTATTGCAACAGAGATAAATCGTATTTTAACTTGAAGGTTAAAATAGTAGTTACCTCCTCTTACATCTGGTGATACCAGATCAGGCTGCCCTGTGGCTCCCTGAGACGAAATTCACCTACATTGACGTTTTTTTTTTTTTTGTTTTTTTTTTTTTTTGTAAAACTTAATTATGTTCTACAAAACCAAAAACAAAAACAACAGCCCCTCTCCCTTTCTCCCTCCCCTTTTTTTATTTTATTTTTCCTACCCTACTCCCGGTCCTGGATATGACCTTAAACTACATCCGATGGTGAGATCCGGCTTACGGACTTTGGGGAATGTGGAGCCTCCTCTTAATTACCATTGCTCCCAGGTCCACCCTGACCCGGAGTGGTAGTACCTGTTAGGGTCCCAACTATGGGTTAAATAGAAACAGATATTAAAAGGGGAAAGAAACAAAAAAGAGAAGAAAACAAATATACTTTAACAACCAAACCAAACACCATCAATAAATATTTGAACGTGTGAGGAACTTGAAGCATAAAAACTTTCACCAGGATGACTGCATTCGGCATTGAGTGGCCTGAAAGGGGTTGATGTGCCGTAAAGCGGGACAACCAAACTAGGCACCATGAATAAATATTTGAAGATATAAACAACTTGAAGCATAAAAACTTTCACCAAAATGACTGCATTCGGCATTTAATAACCCGAAAAGAGTTGATATGCCGTAAAACAAAACAACCATCCTCTTACATGAGCAAATTTTGTGTATGTGTATATTTCTCGCCTATATGTGACTTTTTAAAAAATTTACTACTAATCTACTGTATTCATCCAACCATTCAAAATCGTATAATACTGAAGAAAATATGTCAGTCAGTATAAAATAGCGATGTTTCAAACTTTTACTGTTGCTTTGTATAGCTCCGAGTGCTTGCCATGGACGAAGGAATCCGAAATGTTAACCACTATTAATTATTTTTGTAGGTTGTCTATTTACTTATTTCATGTTGTTGTACACGTTATTTATTACTATTTTGTCGCCACCATCATCGTTGTGAGTCCAGGTTGCTTTTTCGTCCGTTGATATAAAACCACGCCGATACTTGTTGTTTAGTTTATAAAAAGGTTTATTCAAAAGGACAGAAACAGAAACTTCGCATGCATGCATGCATGCATGTGTGTGTGCGTGCGTGCGTGCATGCATGCGTGTATGTGTGCATATGCGTGTGTATACATGCGCGTGTGTGTGTTTGAACCCTGAACGCTCTTATTTTCTTAATTAAGCACTCTTTCTTAATTCCTCCACATTACATACATGCTATTGTTTTTTTGTTTTTTTATTTTACTTCAGTAAGTAAGTTCTCAGAAATCAAGGGGGTCCCTTTCTGGGGCTAACACTTGATTTCTACAGGGTGGGCCAAAATAAGGGTCCTATCTTTAAATTTGAATAACTTGAATTTGAATAACTTCCACAAAATAAAAGTTAAACTCACCAAACTTTATGTGTGTCTAGACTGACCCTTCCGAGATTTTTTTGAAATAAACAAAACAAATTTTAGCCGAAAAACACTTCTTAAAACTTACAAAAACTAAAGTATTGTTTTTTACACTGTTTTGAGTTTTTTAAGCAAAAATAATGTTTTCTAAATGAGGGTACGTTCCTTAGGGCTAATACGGCTCATGCTTGCTTCGGAAGGGGTCCTTTACTTATTCTAAAAAAAAAAATTTTTTAAATCAATAAATAAAAAAGTTATGAATTTTTAAAAATAGGACACTTATTTTTGCCCACCCTGTATATGAGACACATAGACATCCGAGTGTTCAATTAAGATTTTACTCTACCTTTCAAATGTTGAGCACTAATTTTCCTCTCCCCCACTTGGCCATGTTATAGTTCATCTTTATCGTGGTCTTTTCTGAATCTTGTTGGATTCCAGGACAAGAATTAATCTAGTCTGGTGGAGTATCCAGCTCGTGCTGTTATTTGAGGTAACATGGCTAGGAGAAGAAACACCAGTCCTTGTATGAGCCAGTGTATAACCGTGTCAAGGGAATCTTATTTGGGCGTCGAATACTATGTTATTTTGGATATTTAGTCACAGTTTACTTGTAAGGTGAAGTAGCCTAATGTCAGGGTGTCCTGACAAACCAAACCCTTGTACAAAGAGACAAAAGACAGTCGAGAGTAGTGCCTAGTAGGTAATTCAAACTCTGTGTGTATGTGTCAAAGGGTGACTTTAGTCCAGCGTTCGGATCCAGAAACTGGTGGTATAGTATTATCTAGCCACACTGATGAGTCTTATTAAGATGAAACATTTATGTATGTGGATAAATAAATAAACTATTTATTAGAATATATATATATATATATATATATATATATATATATATATATATATATAGTGTGTGTCAGGTTGTATATGAAAAGAAATCAAATAAAGTGCTCGATCATATAAGAGAGCTAATATAATTTATTTAGATACTGTATATTACATAATTCAGCAATGTACCACGGTTTCATCCAAAAGGGCAGATTTAGACATCTTTAGTAAATCTCCGTGCCCAGTGGAAATAAAACTTGCTAGGAAATAAAATGAAGGCCTTTCATACACGAAATAACATCGATCTCCCTTAAGTCTTAGTTAATCACTATCCCACACCGGTTTTTTTCGGGGATCACCTCAGAGATACACCGTTTTCTGTCTTTGTTGACGCCATTCCCTGTCGGGTGTGACTACAATCGTTTCAGCTTGCCGATGATTCCACTGGGCACGGAGATTTACTAAAAATGTCTAAATCTACCCTTTTGGATGAAACCGCAGTATATTGCTGAATTATGTAATATACAGTATCTAAATAAATTATATATATATATATATATATATATATATATATATATATATATATATATATATATATATTTGTATGTGGTAAACTCTGAAACAACTTAACTGATCACTATGAATATTGTTGCTAGGCGTAAAGATGAGTAATGTGGGATATATTTAATTTTATTCAAAAAGAGCAACGGGAACTCTGATTGTGATGAAATTTTAACCATATATATTAGAAATCAACTAATAAGTTTTCCAAAAGGTTTATTTTCTTTGGAGCATTTAAATTTTTCATAATTTTTCAACCGTTGAAAGTTCAAATATTTGATATCTGTATGAAACTTTATCAATAGTTATTAGATAACAAATAAGCAAGATTTCGTGAATTTCAATTTCTTCTTAAGACACCTTAACCTTAAACAACAAATTTTAAACATTCTTCTAGGATCACAATCATTTAATCAATTTTGATAAGACATAATGTTTAGTAGTAAATATATCTTGATTTTGATATTCATAAGGGAACATAAAAGTGGTGCAAACTGTTCTGTCCAGTGAATCAATGCTATTATAAACAGGCAGAATATAGGTATTTATATAAAGTTAGGTATGTTTATATATTTCTATGTATAGAATTCACTCCTAAACTAATTAACCGAAGCGAATTTTTTAACACATCTGCAAGATGTAAGGGTGGATAATGTAGGCTATATTTAATTTCATATAGTTTGATGCAAAGTGGGTATGGAAGCCATTCGTTAAAATTCAGATACCTCTGATTTTTGTGAAATTTAAAAAATAGATATTAGACATCAATTAATAAATATTCCCCAATTCTCAGTTTATTTGGAGTATTTTAAAGGTTTTGTAAAGGGCATAATATGGACATATCCCCCATTTGAAAATTCAGATATTTCAGATTTGCATTAAATTTGATCCATAGTCATTAGTCACCAATTAAGCAAGATTCCCTGAATTTCAATTTCTTCTTAAGACCCCTTATGCTTAAGCCTTAAGTTTTAGACATTTTCTAGAATTAAAATCATGTAATGGATTTTAATCAATCAAAATTGGAATAAGGATTTTAAACATAAGGTTTAGTGGCATTATATCTTGATTTTGATCTTGTTAAGGGGACATAAAATTGGTGTAAAATGTTCTGCTCGTGGGAATTCATTTTACTCGTCCTGGTATAAGATGTTATTGATATATAAGAGATTTTCTTTTTCTTTTTCATTGGGAATCTATTTTACCCATCCTGGGACAGGTATTCTCTAGTTCAGTAGATATTCAAGTGAATGTTGGCATCAGCAGAAGTTAACTGGTCCTCTGCCTAGTGTAAAGTAAAACTTAAATCATTGAAGGCACTATCTTTTTTCTTTCTAGCAAGTAAGAATGTTATATTACATTTGTATGGGCTTCCATACATATTCCTTTTTTTAGTTGAATAAATTGTAATAAAAAAACACGTGTTACTTGGAAGCCAGGCTTTATTCAACTAAAAAAGGAATACGTATGGAAGCCCATACGAATGTAATATAACAGTATTGTAAACAAGCTGGTTTTTTTTTTCAAGTGACTTTAATTATCAACGTTGTATATAAGTAGGGAAACAATAAAAAAAAAATAAAATAAAAAAAGTATGCCATCATTTTTTACAACACACTAGCATTAAATATAATTTTTAAAAAACACTACATGGTTTAAATATATTTTTTTAAAACACTACATGTTTTAAATATAATTTTTATAAAACATTACATGGCTTAAATATATTTTTTAAAACACTACATGGTTTAAATACAATTTTAAAAAACACTACATGTTTTAAATATAATTTTTTTAAAACACTACATGTTTTAAATATAATTTTTTTAAAACACTACATGGCTTAAATATATTTTTTTAAAACACTACATGGTTTAAATATAATTTTATAAAACACTAAATGGTTTAAATATAATTTTTTTAAAAACACTACATAGTTTAAATATAATTTTAAAAAACACTACATGTTTTAAATATATTTTTTAAAAACACTACATGTTTTAAATATAATTTTATAAAACATTAGATGGTTTAAGTATAATTTTTAAAAACACTACATGTTTTAAATATATTTTTTAAAAACACTACATGTTTTAAATATAATTTTTATAAAACATTACATGTTTTAAATATAATTTTAACAAACACTACATGTTTTAAATATTATTTGTAAAAAGCACTGCATGTATTAAATATAATTTTTAAAAACACTACATTTATTAAATATACTTTTTTTAAACTACATGTTTTAAATATAATTAAAAAACACTACATGTATTAAATATATTTTTTTAAAAACACTACATGTTTTAAATATAATTAAAAAACACACTACATGGTTTAAATATAATTTTAAAAAACACTGCATGGCTCAAATATAATTTTTTTAAACACTACATGTTTTAAATACAATTTTTAAAAAAACTACATGTTTTAAATATAATTTTTTAAAACACTACACGTTTTAAATATAATTTTTTTTAAACACTACACGTTTTAAATATAATTTTTTTTAAAACACTACATGTTTTAAATATAATTTTTTTTAAACACTACATGTTTTAAATATAATTTTTTTAAAACACTACATGTTTTAAATATAATTTTTTTAAAACACTACATGTTTTAAATATAATTTTTTTTAAACACTACATGGTTTAAATATTATTTTAAAAAACACTACATGTTTTAAATATAATTCTTTTAAAACACTACACGTTTTAAATATAATTTTTTTTAAACACTACACGTTTTAAATATAATTTTTTTTAAACACTACATGTTTTAAATATAATTTTTTTTTAAACCTACATGTTTTAAATATAATTTTTGTTTAAAACACTACATGTTTTAAATATAATTTTTTTAAAACACTACATGTTTTAAATATAATTTTTTAAAAACACTACATGTTTTAAATATAATTTTTTAACAACACTACATGTTTTTCTCCAACCGTCTTTGTGTTTTAATCATTAGCAACGACGAAGATCCGGCCACAAAGAGATGATTCCCCCATCACCAAGAATCTCCACCCGACAAAAGAAAGATCAAAGACCCAGCATAAGAAGGTACCCGATGAATACCTCATTGTGGTAGAGTATGAGTGTGTGACACAAAATGCAAGCATAACAATGAAATTATTTTAAAAAGAATGAAGGTACTTACGATGTCGGTATCGTCATTGTATAGTGGATAGGATTTGGTAAGCAAACATGTATCGGCTGTAGAAATGAAAATAACATTTCAAGTTTAACTGTACATAGAGATTTAAATAATATATATAGAAATAAAATAATAATAATAATAATAATAATAATAATAATAATAATAATAATAATAATAATAATAATAATAATAATAATAATAATAATAATAATAACAATTATCATTATGATAATGGTAATATACACCATTACAGATACATGCACATATACATACACATATAACATAAATATACATAAAACCATTATATGTGCACGCAGACAACATACACACACATACACCTGTGTATACAGACATTTGTATGCATGCACACAAACACATACATATGTACACAAACATCGATATTTCTATAATTAAAACTAAAGTGCTTATATCATTCATTATTGCTCCTGTCTATCTCAGTTCAATTATTAATACAAGGAACTTACAAGATAAGTACTATAAAGGCAAGCAAGCTAGTTAAATATACTTAATTCGATATATAAACAAGTGATAGCTATGAGGAAGTACCAAAATCATATCATTATAGGATTAGGTATAATGATTTTGGATAATATAGATTACTTAAGTTCAAAATATAAAGACATCAGAATTTCAAATTAAAAAAATAATAATAAAATAATAATAAAAGTACAAAAATAAAACTATAAAAAATAAAATAAAATAAAATATAAAAGAAAAAGAAAAAAGAATAAAAATTTAGGATGTCTTATACCAACAATGAAGTAAACGTCAGTAAAGTGATAGTAGTCATTCATAATCTAAAGTCTGCTTAGTGTGTGTTCCTTGAAATGTTTGCAGTTTAAACTCGTTTCGTGTCTGACATTGAGTAAATTTCCCTATCTTTAAATTTTACAATTTCAAGTTTCTCACGTAGGCATAAGAAACAGAGTGAGGTGAGTGATTTACATGTTTTAGCTTTTCTTATTATGCTCCATCTAATTAGTGTTTGTTTTTTTCTCATCTATCAATGTTACTGTATTTTTATTTCTAAAAGATAATTTATGCATGTAATACCTATCCTTAAAACTACTTGACGTGCTTCCTATATAGAGCTTATTATCGTCTGGATTTTCAGCAGTGTTTATGCATGTACTTGTGTATCTATTAATTTGTGCGCACGTGTGTATTTTATATACTGACCAGATATTTATACTTGAAAATGTTTGTAAATAGATTAAAACTTTAAAGTGTTAAATAGAGAAGAAAGGAATCCAGGCTAAGTGGGTAATAAAAAAAATAGAATAAGGAAAGAATTAGAAGGCAGGTAATAAAAATGATAAAAAAAGATGGAAAGAGTTAACAAGTAAAGAATGTAACCCGATACTATATTATAAAAAATATCTCATCCCCAAAAAAGATTTATTTAAAGGGAAAGTTTTCCAAATTCATCTCACTTCTCTGTCTTCTTTGGTCTGAAGAGGTTGACTCTCTGTGAAGAGTACAACCGAAACATGTATACACATATGTAACCAATAATGTTTGTATAAATAAAAATGTATACTTAAGAACAGCTCTACTTGTTATTGAGCACTTTTTATAAACACTAGAGTTTCAACGGATTTGCATCTACAGAAACTAATACAATACGTGTACCATATATATATATATATATATATATATATATATATATATATATATATATATATATATATATATATATATATATATATGTGGTAAACTGTGAAACTAATTAAGCGATCATTATGACTAGTGCTGCTAGGCGTGAAGATGAGTAATGTGGGCTATATTTAATTTAATTTAATTTAGTTTTATTCCAAAACAGCAACAGGAACTTTGATTTTTATGAAATTTTAACCATATATATTAGAAATCAACTAATAAGTTTTCCAAAAAAATTCATTTTCTTTGGAGCATTTTAATAAATAACACTAACCCTAGCCACAACATGATCAGAACTATATCAAAGCGAAAATAAACAGAATCCAGGACAGCAGTAAATGTGGACAAAGAGACGAAATCCTAAACCACATAATAAGTGAATGCAGCAAACTAGCCCCCCAAAATACAAAAACAGACACGACTACATGGGAAAGGCAGTCCACTGGAAACATGCAGACAAACATTACAAGTACAAACCGGAAAGAATAAATTTGAAAAATGAAAATCACAAAATCCTCTGAGACATGGAGGTACAAACAGGGTAATGCGTTCAGGCAAGAAGCCCGGATGTCTTAATAGTCTATAAGAAGGAAAACAATCTAGCCAAATCGTAGATTTCACCGTCCCAGCAGATCGCAGAGTGAAAACGAAGGAGGCAGAAAAACGTAACAAATACATGGAACTTGCCAGAGAGCTGAATGGAATATGGAACATGAATAAAATCACTGTAATACCGATGATTGTAGGAGTACTTGGAACAGTCCAAAAAAACATGGGAAAAAGACTAGGCGAAATTGGAATCAACGGAAAAATTAAGAACATACAACGAACGGCAATGATGAAAACTCTTATGTGGGCAAAACAGACGCGCACATATCCGAAGCAATGGCTGAATCCTTAGAAAGTGACCTCCACTCTGTAGTGGAATAAGGTCACAAATGGATGGTGACATTTAATGCTGCTAAGACAAAGCTCCTTTCCTTCAACAACTACAAGAAACCTCTTCAACAACCGATTGCTATGGCAAATAACACCCTATCTGAGAGTCCAATGTTCAAACTCCTCGGCCTAACATTCACAGGTAACATAAATTTGAACAAATACATAGAGGACATTGCCAAGGCTGCTTCAAGGAAAGTGGGCTCCCTCTACCGTGCTAGATAACTACTCACACCTGACAGTATCCTATATCTCTAAAAAGCCACCATTCGCCCATGCATGGAGCATTGTTGCCACATTTGGGCTGGTGCACCATCCACCAGTCTCTCCCTCTTCAACAAGGTCCAAAAAAAAGTATCTAATCTAATAGGTCTCTCACTATCTATCCAGTTCCATCCTCTGTCCCATCGTCGCAATGTTGCTTCCTTGTGCTTGTTTTACAAGTACTTCAATGGAATATGCTCCGATGAACTGGCTGCTCTCGTGCCCCCTCGACATGAATACACTTGACCAACCCATCAATCAGCTAAATCCCATCCATTCACTGTGGAGGTCTCCAGATGCCGGAGAGCCTTCTACTCCAATAACTCCTTTCCTCATGCTGTCGGCCTTGGGAACTCCCTCCATGCTCCCTGTTTTCCGACTGTACAGACATGCAGAAATTTAAAACTAATGTGAACAGGCATCTCGCTGCACAGCTCCCAATTTAGGATGACTTCTCTAAACTTTCACCCTAATTCTCAGTAACTCCTTACGTCTACAGTGACAACTTGCCTTGTTTGGGGTAAACAAATTAAAGAAAAAAAAATTTATTTTAAAACAACTGAAATATTAAGGAAAGTCCTTGAATGCGGAAACCAACCCACATAACCAACAAAAGCTGCCCAGTCACAGATAAATAGAAAAAAGGTGAACAAGGAAAGGGAAAAACAAAACAAACAACAATTTACAAAAACACACACATGCGGTGGCACCAGTCTCGGTTGATAGCACACAAAATTGTTGTGAAAAGTCAAGCAAGATGGAAAGACGGAGGAAGGGGGGGGGGGGCATCAACCAGACCTCCTCTAGAAGAGTGAAAGTGTACTTTGGGGAGGCTTATTGTCACTCAAATTCAAGAGAAGACCAACGGGCGTGGTTAGCAAGAAATTGATAGTAAATGGCTGTTGCAATAACGCAAAGTAATTTGCAATGGTTGTCGAAAAATTGTCATTCGGACTCCATAGAAAGACTACTGGTTATAATGACCTGCGTGAAAACTCCTAGTGAGTACAAAAAGAATGTCTTAAAAGATATGCCACAGTTTATGACTTTTCGAATCAAATCAAAGTAGAATAAATAGTAGTGGTGTTTGTGACCCAATGGGTCATGTACATCTAGTATATATATATATATATAGTTGTAAAATACTCGGAATCTGGGGTTTCGAATCGCATGACCGGTAGTGAATAGTCATATCTCTATGCTGATGAGTCCCGATTATAAAGGATGAAACGTATACGTACATAGATAATAAACAAAAAAAATATTTATTTTATATATATATATATATATATATATATATATATATATATATATATATATATATATATATATATATGTATATATATATGTACACATTTGGGAAAGTTCATATCTTTAAGCATCTTTAAAATTTAAAACTTTAAGAAAGAGGCAAGATGTTTTCCAAAAATCATGTATTAGATGCAGATTTTTTTTTTTTTTTTTTTTAAATCAAAATAATTTCTTTTTTTTTATCTTGACCTTTTTTCTAATAATTTCGCTCAGTACAATGAGCCTCATCAGAGCTTTAAACAAATAAGAAGGTATTAACCTTATTTTTTTCGTAAGAGTCCTTCCTGGTCTTGTTGAAGTGGTGTCTGATGTTGTGTGGACTTACGGTGTAATGTCTCTTTTAAATTTGTTTAAAGCTCTGATGAGGCTCGTTGTACTGAGCGAAAATTAGAAAAAAAGGTCAAAATGAAAAAAAAAAAAAAAATTATTTTGACTTTAATTAAAATATATCTGCATCTCACACATGGTTTTTTGAAAGCATTTTGCCTCTTTCTTTATGTTTAAAATTCTAAAGATGCTTAAAAAAATGAACTTTCCCAAATTTATACCTACCAGCGACCATGCGCGATTTAAGCCTAATTTAAAAGAGACATTTACACCGTTAAGTCCACACAACATCGGACGTCACTTCTACAAGACCAGGAAGGATTATTACGAAAAAAAAAGAAGGTTAATACCTTTTATTTGTCTAAAGCTTTGACGAAGCTTGTTATATCAAGCGAAATTATTAGATAAAAAAGTCAAGATGAAGAAAAAAATGTTTTTATTTTTATTTTGATTTTGATTTTAATTAAAAAATATCTGCATCTAACACATGGTTTTTTGAAGGCATTTTGCCTCTTCCTTTAAAGTTTATATATATATATATATATATATATATATATATATATATATATCGTATAACAATATTAATTTTAAATCAATATTAAATTATTTTTACCTACATTTTTATTCTCATCAGTGTAGGAATGATAATCTCAGACGGTCGCATGGTTCGAACCCCTGCCACAGAATAAACCTAGACTCCATAAGCCAGGAGACATTACCACATTCAAGAAGGGAATTTAAGTTCTATTCATGCGAAGAGCGGCATATCTAGAAAGACTGACTAAAGATTCTACGCACGTTGTCAAAATATGCCTTATAGCTACGTGTCAGTATATATATTAATACTTTTATTTATACAGACATGTACAAACGCTGCTACACTGGGATGTCGATGTTTCGAACCTAAGTTATTAAAAACTAAGATCTCCTCAAGCAGAAAAGTCTGTTCTTTCACTTCAGTGTTCATATTGAAAAATATATATATATATAGTAATCCAGGTTCAGTTTTTATCCACAGGGTAAAGAATCTGCGGAATCTTTGCTGCTTTTATATAATAGTGCTCAATAATAAACAGAGCTATTTATATATAATAAAAGTTCTATTTATAAAAACATAGCTGTTTGTATGAGTAAAATTTTTATAAGAAAAAATATATATGCATATATATTTGACGATTCAACTCATTTTCAAATTATGTTTCAAATAAACAATAGTTGTTTACAGCTGTTTTAAGGCGATGTATATTTTAAGTCAAACATCAGATCATCTTCAGAAAAGAATTTTCCTAAGTAACCAGAAAAAAACAAGCCAACAGCTATTTCCAAAAAAAATCAATTTCCACCAAAACACACCAACAAGTAAACATATTTTTTTAATGGAAATCGCTCCAGACAAAGCATGAAGCCACTTGATGTAAGGAGCTAGAAAAAAAAACGACTTCAAGATCAAAAACTAGCCAACGATAAGTGTTATGTGAATAGATTCCGACCTAAAAATAGCAATTCTTCCCCCTTTGTCAGAAACATCGCTTATAGAATGTGAGGACTAAAGGACAAAATAAGGAAAGCAAGATTTACGAGGCTGTCGAAAGTAAACACAAGGTCCACTTTCTACTCTCCTTTATATATATACAAACAAACATGAGTTAGGGAGTCCATGGGTAAAATAACAAAATCTCACGTGACTTGCTAGCTCAATCTAGTGATTGCTAAAATACTCTTTTCACCTTTTATCTTTTGTTTAGAAAACCTTTCTTCTCCATCCTTAATAGTTGTTGGAGTTTTAACCCTATTATTTGTTGTTTTTACACCTGATTCTCGAGTTAAAAAAAAAATCATAATAAAATCGATAATACTTACATCATCAGTTTTCTTTTCAATTGATTGGATGAATCTTAACTGAAAAAAAAACAACAATATATATATATTATTAAAATTGTGAGACAACTTCACGAAGGTGTGTGTGTCTTTCTCGCACCAACGTAACTTTCATAATTACACATTTAATCATATTTTTTTTATTTCATATTAATCGCTATTTTAATGAGATCAAAATTGCAAAAGCGTAAAAAAAAAAAAACGAAATTTTAAAAATCGTGATGAAAAAATAAAATTTGATTACGAAATTAAATCCATCAGAATGCATTTCACTTTCTTTTGGTCATTTTAATTTTTTTGGTTACAATTTCAGAAAAAAAAGTAGAAGAACGAACAAAAAAGGATATGAACGATAAAGTAGAAAAAGGACAAGCGAAAGAAGAAAAAGAAGACACCGTGGAAGGTAAAACGTTAAAACAATGTCTGTACATAGTATTGATTTGCTCCTCTCCAGGAGTTAGGCACAAGGCCAGTTTTTATCTTACTCCCACAAGTAAGATGTGACACAAGGTTGGGTCAGGAAAGTGGGGTTTAAAAATTGCCTGGGCAGCCCCCGTCGGGATTCCCCGGTAGGGGCGCCTCAGGCAGTAAGCAATAAACTTACTCCTCCCCAAAGAGGGGAGGCGAAGCCTGGGAGGATGGACCTCCTAGAACTGCACAGGACAGACCCATAGACCGGTGTAAATCAAGTCCCGAAGGCCAAGACAATACCAGTCTATGGGGTGCAGTATCCATCGGAACAGATACTACACTTTGATCTTAGCCAAAAGGCCAAATAGTATAATAGTATTTATTTACCTCCTCTCCAGGAGGTTAGGCACAAGGCCAGTTTTATCTTACTCCCACAAGTAAGATGTGACCCAAGGTCGGGTCGGGAAAGTGGGGGTTGAAAAGCCAGCGCCCAAGAAAGTGAGCACTCTGGCCATTAAAAATTGCCTGGGCAGCCCCGTCGGCATTCCCCGGTAGGGGCGCCTCAGGCAGTAAGCAATAAACTTACTCCTTCCCAAAGAGGGGAGGCAAAGCCTGGGAGGGTGGAACTCCTAGAACTGCACAGGACCGACCCATAGACCGGCGTAAATCAAGCCCCGAAGGCCAAGACAATACCAGTTTATGGGGTGTAGTATCCATCGGAACAGATGCTACACTTTGATCTTAGCCAAAAGGCCAAATAGTATAATAGTACAGTGTATCACTAGTTTGTATGCTGAAGAGCAGAGTTTGATTCTCGACTGATGTGGTACAGCTAATTGTAAACAATTACTGTACACATAAAAATAAAGCAGTTTTCCCTGGACACATTGCAAAATGGCATTGAAGGTGGTGCCGCGTCTTTATAAAGGAACCAAATCCAGGGAAAAGTTGAAAAAAAAAACAGAATGAATTACTTTGTGACCCTTTGAAATTTGAAAGGAATTTGGTAGCACTGAAACTGTCGAATAGAAAGTCATTCAAACTGGCTTTAAAATTCTTTAAAAAAAACAAATCCTCATTTAATTAAAAGATTGAAAATAATGGAAACTACTTACATCCTATCATTGTATAAATAGAGATTAAAACATTACCTTAAAAAATATATATATAATTTGGATTATTCGGACTACTGTTCTCATCTTGAGTGTTATTATCATCACAACGTTTCGGCCGCTGTAACCTCCTGTCTGCTTCAGGTGTATCTTTTCGAATTCGGGAATATTTCTGTTGAACTCTGAAATCTGGAAGGAATTTTGCACGGAATTTTGACTATCACTTAGAACTGAATGAAGGTTGAAGGTTCAATCCTCGGTGTGGGCGATACAAAGAATTGCGAATTACTGAAGACTTCTCCCAGTCATGGCTGACGGAACAAGAGCATGCTATCCCATTGGATTAAATAAAGGGTTCCGTTCGAAATTCCGTCCAGATTCTCGAGTTCGACAAAAATATTCCAGAGTTCGAAAAGATACACCTGAAGAGGGTCGGAGGTTACAACGTCCGAAACGTTGTGAGAATAACACTCAAGATGAGAACAGTAGTCCAAATAATCCAAATTGGCAATCCTCATCTCAAAAATTCAGAAACTTAAAAAAATAGTTATCGTTTTACAGCGATTTGGTACAAATACATTGAAGACATTGCCAAGACTGCCGCAAAGAAGGTTGGCTCCATCTACCGTGCTAGTAAACTCCTCACACCTGACATTATCCTGTATCTCTACAAAGCGACCATTCGCCCATGCATGGAGTATTGTTGTCACATCTGGGCTGGTGCATCATCTACTAGTCTCCCCCTCCTTGACAAGGTCCAAAAAAGAGTCACCAACCTAATAGGTCCCTCACTGTCAACCAAGCTCCAGTCTCTGTCTCATCGCCGCAATGTGGCATCCTTGTGTTTGTTTTACAAATACTTCAATGGATTATGCTCCGATGAATTGGCTACTCTGGTGCTCCCTCGACGTAAATTCACTAGACTAATTCAGTCAATCAACTAAATCTCATTCATTCACTGTGGAGGTCCCCAGATGTCGGAGAGCCTTCTACTCAAATAGCTTCTTTCCTCTTACTGCTGGCCTCTGGAACTCCCTCCCTGCCCCTGTTTCCCCGACAGTACTGACATGCAGATATTTAAAACTAATGTAAACAGATATCTCGCTGCGCAGATCCCAAGTTAGGTTGACCCCCTAACCTTCTCCCCTTTTCTTTCTTCTCAGTAGCCCCTTACGTCTACAGTGGCGGTCTACCTTGTTTGGGGGTGAACTATGTTAATAAAAAATCATAATCAAACTATATCGCAATGATTAAATTAACTTTCAAAATCCTATTGAAGAAATAATATTTAAAATGACATAATCTAAAAAGGTAAGTGTAGCATTTTTTATATATATACTACACAGGAAAAGTCGGGTCGTCCTGCTAGTACATTATCTAACATATAAAGTTATATTGTCGGATTTTCAACGTCAGACCTAAATATCATTTGAGCTGACCAATCAAACTTTGTTTCTGACTAGACAATTTTTAATTTGTTATTTTTATACCGTGTTACTGGCAATATAATAGCGTACTCAGCTACGATTTAACTTTTTAAATTATTTAGTCCGGTCCAGAAGACTGTTAAAATGAAACATTTTTAACTAATCACCTAAAAATAAAAAAAATCATCAAGGGGGATAACTCATTGTAAATTGAATAATATAATATTTTTACATTTTAACTTCCACTCACACTTGTGTTTATATTACATGCCACAAGCATAGATTATTTTTAAGGATACAGAAGACCTATCTTTATTCATGATGAACGGACGGATAGACCACTGTCGCCATCTTTGACGTTTACAAATACGAAAAGGGCAATCTTTCGTATCGTGCAGTTACTTTTACATTTTCTAACTATTTTCTCTGATGCTGTTACGATGTCAATATAGTTTAAACACGTAACTTCTTGGCCTTTTGGCCAAGATCAAAGTGTAGTATCTGTTCCGATGGATACTACACCCCATACTGGTATTGTCTTGGCCATCGGGGCTGGATTTACGCCGGTCTGTGGGTTTGTCCTGTGCAGTTCGAGGAGGTCCACCCTCCCAGGCTTTGCCTCCTCTCTTTGGGGAGGAGTAAGTTTATTGCTTACTGCCTGAGGCGCCCCTACCGGGGAATGCCGACGGGGCTGCCAAGGCTATTTTTGCTCGGCCAGAGTGCTCACCTTCTCAGGCGCTGGCTTTTCAAATCCCACTTTTCCGACCTTGTGTCACATCTTACCTTGTGGAAGGAAGATAAATAAAATAGTTCAAACACGTGCATGAGAAACGAAGTCATATTTAGAGATCGCCTACGGAAAACAATAAATAGAACGCGTTTCCCACCAAATAAAAATTAGACCAAGCTCATAATTTATCCCAAATGGAAGCGACTGGGATTGACAACATTCTGATATTACGTCGCTTATGTGTAAAAAAAATAAATTTTTTTTTGTTTTAATAGAAATACATTACAGATTCGTTTTTTTTTTTTTTTCAATTTTGCCATTACATATCCGATCGATGTGTTTAAAAACAATTCAATACCACATATAATCGTTTTACTTTTTTTTTTCATTGCTAACATTCTGAAATTAAATCTTTGCTGCATTTAAACATAAAACTATAAGACGCTGCTCAGGGCATCCTTTCCTGCCTTGAGAGAGTACAAAACCGACTTCGAAATCTGATGAGGGATGCCCTTTTCCCTTCCCTACAGCCTATTTCACACAGAAGAGAGGTTGTTAGTCTTTCTCTACTCTAGCGTTATTTTCATGGTAGGCGCTTGACTGAGCTCCAATCTATGGTCCCCCCCCCCACCTATAAAACATTCACAACCAAAACTCGTCTAGCTACAACCACTGTAAATAATTTCTCTTTCTCCCTTTATGTACCTAAAGCTAAACGGAATTTCCATGAGCAAGGTTTGTTTCTTAGAACTGCCTGTCTGTGGAACACAATACTGCAGGGCTGCTTCCCAGCTAACTACAACATAGTCGTTTTCAAGTCCAATGTAAACAAATTCTTGTTGAGGCGTTGTCTTAAATAGTGAAATTCAACCATAATCAGTATTGTCTCATGTCTGATAAACTCTTTAGCCCTTACCCTTATCCTCGAGTGGCCTTTCAGCCATGATAAGCGGTGACTCATTAGTAAAAAAAAACTACAATCATTAATGTCAACTGGGATTGATAAGATTCTCATATTACATCGTCGATCGGTTAAAAAAAAAAAGGTACTGGTAACAGTTTGTGACCCATGCTTAAACCGACTTTTCATCTGTATCTTCCAACAGTTTACGTAAACAGCTGGAAAGTGCCGACACGCTTAGCCAATCAGATTTCAGCAGACGACAATTTGTAGTTGAGAATTGAGTAAATCATAAAATTCATTAAAACAATTGATTAAAGCGATAATGAATTTTCAGCGTTTTAGGACAGACGATTCAGTCTCCTGAAGGACTAAAAAAAATGTTAAAAAAATTTTTTTTTTTCATCCTAACTCTAACCCCTAACCCTAAAAAATGTAAAAAAAACTCTGTGTGTGGAGGGGGAGGGGAGGGGGAACCTAACCCTAACCTAGTAGACCTGGTTCAAAAGCTGTACCAATAAAAAAAAATTAGAATCGTGTTAATTGAAATTTCCTTCTTTTTTCTTTTTTTTACTATTTTGACTTTAAGTCCCCAGCCTGTTTAAAGACAATTCAAGCTACTTTATAAAATAATGTTGACCAGATTTTAAAAGTCGGACCTAAATAGCATATAAGCTGACCAATCAAACTTTAGTTATGACTAGCCAATTTTCATTTGTTATTGTTGTAAAATGTTATTAGCACTATAATAACGTACTTCGCCCGAATTTCTTTTTATGTATACTTAATCCGACCCGGCAGTTTTCTAAAATGTAGAAATTCTTCTTCCTCACCTTAAAAGAAAAATCGGCTAAGGGAAATAACTCTTATTTTATTAGTAAGACTTATTATTTCTTATTGCATAACCTTTTCTATCATCTACAAATCTACAAAAAAAAATTACGCACATTATATATCTAAAAAAAAAAAGCTACTGTGATTGACAAAACTCTAATATTACATCATCGATATGTAAGAACAAATAGAAATATAATACTGATTCGTTTTCTTTTTTCACGTCGTTTGCCATTATGTAACTGATCGATCTGATTAAAAATGATTCAATACCACATATAATCGTTTTACTTTTACGGTTTTCATTGCTAATAGTATGAAATTAAAGCTTTGCTGTATTTAACACATAAAACAATAAGATCTCCAATCGTTAATGTCAACTGGGATTGACAAGATTCTCATATTACATCGTCGATCAGTTAAAAAAAATCATAAATAAAAGATAGAATCATATTAATTTTAATTTCCCTTTTTTTTTTACTATTCTGACTTTTAGCCGTCGCCAACCTGTTCAAACACAATCCAATCTACTCTATAAAATAATATTGGCCTTTTGGCTAAGATCAAAGTGTAGTATCTGTTCCGATGGATACTGCACCCCATAGACTGGTATTGTCTTGGCCTTCGGGGATTGATTTACGCCGGTCTATGGGTCTGTCCTGTGCAGTTCTGGGAGGTCCACCCTCCCAGGCTTCGCCTCCCCTCTTTGGGGAGGAGTAAGTTATTGCTTACTGTTTGAGGCGCCCCTACCGAGAAATGCCGACGGGGCTGCCCAGGCAATTTTTAAACCCCACTTTCCCAACCCGACCTTGGGTCACATCTTACTTGTGGGAGTAAGATAAAAACTGGCCTTGTGCCTAACTCCTGGAGAGGAGTAAATCAATACTCTATAAAATAATATTGGCTGGATTGTAAAAGTTGGACCGAAATAATATTTAAGATGACCAATCAAACTTTCAGTTGTTATTGTTGTAGGACGTATCTGGCTCCTTGTACAGGTAGAGGATTGCGTCAAGAGTGAGTTACTTTCTGGAATTACACTGGTAATGAATTGCGATTACAGAAGGTATTAACCCTAACCCTAACCGCACAAACATGCTCTTTTACAACACAATACCCAAGTTATGCCATCGATTTTCCATGCATCTTGTCTATATCATCGCTTGAATTAGCATTTACTTTTTCTTGAATACATCTATATATTACATCAGCGCTCGCTTAAAAAAATGAACTATACATGCAACAAAGGGCAGATAATCTGTACATTAGATTGGCGTGATTGCGTGTTAGGACTAATCAACAGAAAATCTAAAGACTTAGAAGCCATCATGCAAGGACAAGAGTCCACTTATGCAAATGAGCATTCTTTTGCATGGGAATTCTCGTTGAAATAAAAAGAGTGTGTGTGACGATAACATTACGATACATTGAGTGTTAAGCGAGAAAAGGAGAAAGAAATTGAATTGGCGTCTTGTGTCAGGTTACCCAATTGACGATTCTCCAAAAATTTCACACCTAACCACAACAAAATCTCCTCTCTCCCCCCTCACCCATTTCACCCTTTCGACCACTTCTCTCACACTCTAACCCACCCATCCCTCCCACTCTCAAACCACCTCATTTTTTTCAAATCTTTTCTAAAATCATGACATTACCCACTCACCAAAATCACAGAGCCTCCCCCCTCCTCTTTCCTCACCCCTCCACTTCTTCACTCACAGCCATCCACAATATTTCCGCTCACCCCCACCCCTCCACTTTTTCACTCAGAACCATCCACATTTATTTCATTCCATGCTACTGACTTCACTAAGCCCGTACCTCGGTCCTGCTGCTCCCAGCAGTGGCTACTACTTCTTCCCATCAACCCATCATGTATACCCAATATTTTGACGTACTTGCATGACATTTTTCTTAAAATTATCATCCTGAGGAAGTCTTACAAATAAAGACGAAACGTTGATGGATATATAAAAAAAACATCCTTTTTGGTTTTTCAATTTTCATATATATATATATATATATATATATATATATATATATATATATATATATATATATATATATATGTGTGTGTATGTATGTATGTAAGAAATTTTTTTTTTTTTTTTAATTTATAATGGGTGAATTTATTTTTTTTAAATTTATAATGGGTTTCTAAATAGTAACGTTATTATTTCAGCGCTGTCCTTAAAGTGCAAAAGATTAAGTATAGCATAAAAGATACTAAAAAAAATTGTATTCGGGGGTGGGGGGGGGGCAATAAAATGACAAGTATATGCTTATTTATAATAATGAAAACTATTCTTTATTTTTAAATGACTACGATTGAGTCACTTGAGCCATTTGGCGGTGACGGCCGCTGGCGGCGGGTGGAAAAATGAAAATAAACCGAAAAAAATGTATTCGAGGGGGGGGGGGTGAGACAATTATATGCTTATCTTTAATATTGAAGACTATTCTTTATTTTTAAATGACTGCGATTAAGTCACTTGAACCATTTGGCGGTGGCGGCCGGTGGAAAAGTAGAAAAATAAAAATAAACCGAAAAAAATGTATTCGAGGGGGGGGGGGAGACAATTATATGCTTATCTTTAATATTGAAGACTATTCTTTATTTTTAAATGACTGCGATTGAGTCACTTGAGCCATTTGTCGCTGGCGGCGGCTGGCGGCAGGGAAAAGTGCTGCCGTTCTTAGTTATTTATTTCCAAACTGGCGATGATTATTATTAAGAAAAGAAGTACTATTTAACTGTTGTAATCTTATTTATTTATTATATACTAAAACAATAAAATAATAAACAAGGGCATTATTCCGGTTTATGATATGATGGATATTGGTTAGGAAATAACTGGAACGAAATAGAAAACAAGAAATGTTTACTGCGAGATTTGAACTCTGTAAAACGGGATATAAGATTGAAACTGAAGGTGAACGCTTATCCACACGTCAACCGATCAAACGGATATAATTTGTCTTCGTGTTTGTAACCTACTTAAACTGTTTAGGAGTTCGGCGTAGGGATACAAAGACCGCATAAATCTAAAGTAGTTCGATCGTTTAAAATAAATGAACACGAGAAAAACTTTCTATTTTTAATGAAAATGGATGTCGATAATTTGACTAATAAAAACGATTTTGACTGATTTCATGTTTATCTATGCATTTCTATCACTGGTAGTTAAAAGACGAAGAAGTGTTTTTTGGAAGGAAAAGGAATGTGAAAAAGGTCAATTAATTTCACTTTTATATCCACTGTTTAGCTGACAATTTAAAAAAAAAAATTAAATTAGAGAAAACTAAAACGAATTTTTTAAAATCCTATTGTTTTTTTTTTTTTAAATTATAAATATGACTAGCTTATATATTTTTTGTTTCAAGCTGTTTATTTCCAAGATGGCGATAATGAGTACTAAAAGAAATTCTATATAACTGCTGTAATATTATTTTTAAATCGCTTAAATAATGCGAGGTTATTCACATTCAAGCAATTTATCAAATTATAGCATTAGCAACCGGAAAATTGCCTAATAATTTCTATAATGCGCATGCGTCCCGGGATTGGGTTTTTAGTTTCTGCAATTATTTAGAATGTCAGAATGTCAGAGAAACATTTATTGCGCGTTGTTGTTATAGTAGTAGTAGTAGTAGTAGTAGTAATAATAATAATAATTATAATAATAATAATAATAATTATAATAATAATAATAATAATAATAATAATAATAATAGTAATAGTAGTAATAATAGTAATAATAATAATAATAATAATAATAACTAGCGGAACCCGTGTAAATAACACGAAATGAGGTTTTCAGTACTAATTATCTTGTTCCTAACCTATACATGTTTGAATAGAATATGATAAGATTTGACTTATATATTACTTTAAAAAAATGAACAATACATGAAACAATTTACAAAACTTCTTTATATACAATATTTCTAGTGAAGGTAATATTTCGACGACTAAACCTTACTTTGTAAATGTTTTCGATTAAATTATATTTGGCTCCAATTCATGAGTAGCATACAAAGATTCGGAAGGTCGTTGCTTTTGATGTATAATGAACAATACATGAAGCAATTTACAAAACTTCTTTATATACAATATTTCTAGTGAAGGTAGTTTCTCTTCTCTGGTGGTGAGTAGAATTATTCCGAGGACAAATTTTCACGCTTACACTGTTCATAGACCTTGCTCTTGAGAAGGCTACATAAAGTTGTCCATGAGTAAAGCAAGGTTGTGGTAGGTAGATCCCAACCTTATCGAAAGTCTGTCCTTGAGCTTTATTAATGGTCATTGAATATGATAGGCGGATGGGAAATTGAGTCCTGTGCAAAACAAATGGAATATTTGCGTCACTGGGATTAAGTTTAATTCTTGGAATTAAAACTCGCTCCTGAGCATGAGATCCACTTATGATTGAAGCTAGAATACTTTTTTTAAGCAGTTAACGTAATTTAATAGACAAATGCGGGCATCTTTTACGAGACTCAGCAGAGTAAAAACGCTAAAAAAACAAATTTACAACAAATAAAAGTAACTGTAAGCTGTAAAAGTTAGTTTCAAACTTGCATGTGCTATTTGTTTGTATTTTAAACCCGTTTGAAGTGCTATTTATTAGAAATCAATAGTTTTTTCACCGTAACTTGGGGAAAAAAACATGGCCGAATTGGGGGGGGGGGGATTAGTAACGAATGCACTAGGAGCGACCATATTTATTTTTGTGAAAACGGTGGGAAAAAAAACAAGAAATTTTTTTTTTACATCTAATGAAAACCCATTTATAATACGTGAAAATAAAAACAAATTACATAGGTAAGTAGGAAATATCTATTCTCGTCGTAGGTCAACTTCACTTGTTGCAAATTTATGTTTTTAAACCCTTTCTCGTTCTTTTTTTGGACCCCGTTCGCGCCTCTGCTGAGCGTCGTAACATATACCCAATAAATAATAAAATTGTATTTATTGCCAATTGTTGGGAAATGTTTGATAAAAATAAACTAAAAATTTTTTTTAATAATTTATTTACACTGTATTGTGTTCGTTTTTTTGTTATTTGCAATGTTTCTTGAAAATAAAACTGAAAAAGTTGACGAAGTATCGTCTGCCACACTGACCCTAACTCTAACGACGGCGTCAAAGTTAGCGCGGGTCCTAATGTAACAAAGCACCCTCTATGTGTTAGTAAATTACGCTTGCTTTATTATGACCCCCCTCCTTCTGGATAAGAGTGAAATAATTTGTTAAAATAGTCACCCGTGTACGATGGACATTGCGCATATCTACTAGAAAAGGTTGATATGCCATCCGTTCAAAAAAAAAATAATAATAAGACTGGCCCTCTCTACAACCAAAAGAAAGGAAATAAATGGTTTTCACTTTATAAGAAAAAACAATGATACACTAATTTTTAAGCAGTTTACGTAATTTAATAGACAATGCCTTTAAAAACGCCAAAATAAAAAACAAAAAATAGTTTTAAGTTTTAGTACTTTTTAACCAAGTGATAAAAAAAATAAATGCAAAAAATAAATAATAAAATTGTATTCATTGCCACTTGTTGGGAATTGTTTGCTAAAAATAAATAAATATTTTTTTTACTTTTACTTACACTGTGTCGTGTTCGTTTTTTTGTTAGTTGCAATGTTTCTTGAAAATAAAACTGAAATGTAGAAAAAAATCTTAGAGGTTGGTTGGGATCGAACTATAAACCAGTCGGGCCGAAGTAAAATATACTACGTCGCTAACCGTTACGCTAAAGGGAAATACTTTAAAATGTTGTTGAAATTAGGCGTATAAAATGTTTTCCTAATCTCGGTGCTCTACGCATGCGCAGATGTTTTGCCGGAAGCGTGACACACGAACACACACGCTATCGTATTAATATATAGATAATAGTAATAATAATAATAGTAATAATAGTAGTAATAGTAATAATAATAGTAATAATAGTAATAATAGTAATAATAATAATAATAATAATAATAATAATAATAATAATAATAATAATAATAATAATAATAATAACAACAACAACAATAATCTTCCAAGGAGACTCTCTATCACCACTACTGTTTATCATAGCCAGTATGCCACTCAACTACATACTTAGGAAATGTGATGCCGGATACAAGTTTACAAACACAGAACAAAGAATAAACCACCTCATGTATATGGACGACCTGAAGCTATTTGCAAAAAGCAAAAGGGAAGTGGAAAAGCTGATAAACACGAGCAGAATATTCAGCCAGGACATTCAAATAGAATTCGGAATGGAAAAGTGTGCACTTCTCGAGATAAGAAGGGGAGAACTTGAGACATCGGAGGGCATGGAACTGCCAAACCAAAAGAGATGAGGGCGCTTGGTGAACATAATACCTACAAATATTTGGAAGTTTGGGAAGCAGACACCATCAAATCTACAGAAATGTAAGAGAAGATCGGAAATGAATACCTGAGAAGAACAAGGAAACTCTTAGAAACAAAACTATATAGTAGAAATCTAGTTATATAAATAACCATGGCAGTATCACTAATAAGATACTCTGGACTATTCATAGGCTGGACTAAAGAAGAACTTAGGCATCATGACCAGAAGACTAGGAAACTAATGACCGTGCACAATGCACTACACCCGAAAGACGATACTGACTGACTCTACATGAAAAGAAGAGAAGAGGGAAGAGGACTGGTAAGTATAGAAGACTGTGTGGAAGACACAATAAAAGACCTGAAAAATATATAACTGAAAACACACAAACACTGATCACCGCAGCAAGTGACATCGTTAAAATGAACAATACATGAAACAACAAAAACAGAAAAAAAAGACAAGTAAAGAAAAGTGAGAAGAGAAACAGCTACATGGACGATTCATAAGAATGACAAGAGAAGAGAATCACGAAAACACATAGACATAGCTACAAAAAGGGCACTTGAACAGAGAAACGGAATCGCTACTGACAGCTGCACAGAACAATGCGATTAGAACTAACTATATTAAAGCTAAAATAGATAAAACCCAGGAAAACAATAAATGTAGACTCTGTGGACAAAGAGACGAAATGGTAAACCACATAATAAGTGAATGCATCAAACTAGCCCACAAAGAATACAGGAATTAACACGACTGCGTGAGAAAAGAAGTACACTAGAAACTATGCAAACGACTGCATTTTGAACATGCGAACAAATGGTACAAACATAAACCAGAGACAGTACTGGAAAACGAAAACAACAAAATCCTCTTGGACATGGAGGTACAAACAGATAAGCTCATCCAAGCTAGGAGACCGGACGTCATAATAGTTAACAAGAAAACAAGAAATGCCAAATTGTAGATTTTGCTGTCCCAGCAAACCACAGGGTGAAGATCAAAGAGACGGAAAAAAGAAGCAAATGCATTGAGCTTGCCAGAGAACTAAAAGGAATATGGAACACGAAGAAAGTCAATATAATACCAATAATTAGGAGATGTAGGAGCGAAGAAAGTCAACCTTTGGTTTACTTTCGGCAGCCTCGTAACTCTCGCTTCCCTTATTTTGTCCTTTAGTCCTCACATTCCATGAGCGATGTTTCTGACAAAGAGGGAAGAATTGCTGTTTTCTGGGTCGAAATCTATCTCATCGTTGGCTAGTTTTTGTACCTTGAAGTAGTATTTTGTAGCTCCTTACATCAAGTGGCTTCATGCCTTGTTTGGAGCAATTTCCATAAAATTAAAAAAAAAAAATTTTTAAATCCACTCTCAATTAATTCTTCTCATGAACCATTTTATTTTTATTTTTTTCATTTCTTTTTGTATTCAGTCAACTGGTTAAAAAGTATTTTTTGTGTCTCTTAAAACTGAAAAATACTTTTTTGTGTGTTTTTGGGGAGCTTTTTTGACATTGCCTTTTTTAATCAGTCGGATTAGTGTTAGGGTTAGGGGCGGGTTAGGGTTAGAGTTAGGTTAGGTTTATGGTCAGGTTAGGGTTAAACAGAGATTCGTCTATCTCAGCCGTATGCCCTGGGCCTCCGATCTGATGAGAGTTTTGTAACAAATGGTCTTCGCAGACCTCCCTCAAAATATTTTCCCTATCTTCTGGATTTATCAATTTCAATATTGGTTAGAAAATTTGTAGTCGGCCAGCTGACAGCTAATTGGCTAATCACCTCAGCATCTTTCGGGTGTTTATGTAACATGCCCGAACACTGCCGATGCAAACTTCCCGGAAACTGCTTCACATTCATATCAGTACCGAGGTATTAGTCCTAGGAGGTTCACCATCCTAGGCCTTGCCTCCCCTATTTGGGGAAGAGTTAGTTTATTGCCAACTGCCTGAGGTGCCCCGATTGGGGAATGCCGACAGGGCTGCCCAGTGCCCAAGCAATTTTTAATAGGCCAGAGTTCCCCTTTTTTAGGGGCGCTGGCTTGATTCTCCCAAACTTCCGGCCTTGTGCCACATTTTCCTGCAGTGGGAATGGAAATAAATACCCACTGACTGAGGACAGAAAGGATGAGGTATAGTATCAGAACAGATACTACACTTTGCTCCTAGCCGAAAGGCCAAGGAGAATTTGAGTCCCATTTGCACTTTCACGTCAATAGATTTGTAATTGCAGATATTGTGAATATGCTGGGTTGATATTCAATTGTCAGACTAGGATAAACGTGTAGTATCAGTAAACCAATTTTCATACGCTCGAATTCACAACGTTATCAAATTTACAAAATAAAAAGTGAAACAATTGTTTAAACTCATTTGACCTTCCCCCTCTCAACAAAGACAAAAGGCAAGCCAAATAAAATAACATTTTGTATTGACCGTAAACTGTATTAACTCTTTCTTTTTAACTGTATCTTATTTCTATTATTGTGAATTTGTAAAATTAATTTGTTTGTGTAAAAAAAAAAAGATGAAGCAATTGTTACGACTCTCTTTAACCCCCTCAAAGACACAAAGGCAAGACAAAAATCAACAAAAAACATTTGTATTGACTGTAAACTGTATTAACTCTTTCTTTTTTAACTGTATCCTATTTCTATTATTGTGAATTTGTAAAATTAATTTGTTTGTGTAAAAAAAAAAAATGAAGCAATTGTTATGATTCTCTTTAACCCCCTCAAAGACACAAAGGCAAGACAAAAATCAACAAAAAACATTTGTATTGACTGTATTAATTTCTTTTTCTCTCTATTTCTGTTGAACTGTATCTTATTTCTATTATTGTGAATTTGTTAAATTAATTTGTTTGTGTAAAAAAAAAAAAATGAAGCAATTGTTACGACTCTCTTTAACCCCCTCAAAGACACAAAGGCAAGACAAAAATCAACAAAAAACATTTGTATTGACTGTATTAATTTCTTTTTCTCTCTATTTCTGTTGAACTGTATCTTATTTCTATTATTGTGAATTTGTTAAATTGATTTGCTTGTGTATATAAAAAAAAATTCATGAAAGTTATATCCCTTTCACCATAATATTAGTAATTGCATAGCTGTTCAAATTGCGTTTGTTTAATTCTGTTTTCTATTGCTTTTGTGAAGCTATAAATATTAAACCCATAATATTAGCACGCATACCTTTGTTACCGGTTCTGACGAGAATTCTAAATGTGCCTATTGTGAGAGGGAATTATTTATATGAAAGCACATTTTACCTTAATGCTAGTTGGGAATAATTTTCTTTCACTCATGTGATGCCCCCAGATGGGGAGCGATATATATATATTTTTTTAATTTAATTATCAACAGACACGTGTTTCATCGTTTACGACCCATCAGCGCAGCCAAACCCAGCGAGATTCAAAACCAGGACTCCAGAGTCAAAAGCTCTACCACCGAATCAATTTGGAAATTCGTTCATTATTCGTAAAGCTGTAATAAAATACATTCATGGCATAGGATTTTCCCAACGACTGCAAGGATCTACATGAATTTGTAGACTTCCTAATTGGTGTAAAGTCTGCAATGCCACATATCCCCTGTCTACAGATACTGAATGATTGCATGGAAAATCAAAGAATGCCAGCTTAGCTTCCAAACTGGTGGATTTTTTAAATTTTTGTTAGAACAGAGCGGTGACTGAATTTCAGTATCAACACAATGAATTTCCAACATTTGTTTATTTTACTGGGTTTCTTAACAAGGAAGCAAAAAATTGCTTGTAACCATATTACATCGTTGCAGTCAATAGTTCCAGGAAAGAGATCCAAGATACAAAAGAACCCTAACACTCATTCCTTTGTTACCAGTTCTGAAGAGAATTCTAAATGTATCTATTGTGAGAGTTCTGGACACGACTTGGAGAGATGTGATGCTTTGATGCGAAGAAGGAGGAAATAGAATTCCTTCAGCTGAAGAATTTGTGCTTTGGATGTCTTACGACTGTGGATCACTGTGAGCCACACGTGATGCATGTGAGACGACAACATCCTAAATGGCTTCATATCCATCGGAGGACGACAAAGGCAGAAAGAGGTTGGGTGTCCAACACAATGGCTTCCAGCAGGACTTTTCAAGAAAAAAACTGCACCTATACCTCTTCAATAGTGCTTGTAGCCCCTTACGTCTACAGTGGCGTCCTGCCTTGTTTGGGGGTGAAATATCATTAAATATATATATATATATATATATATATAGTAAGCAATGAAAATATATATGGCAATCAAGCTACACAGAGGCTCCCGTGTTTCATCCCCGGGGGGAATCGTCAGGCTAAAAAAAAAAAATTTTTTTTTTAAATTTTTTTTTTTTTTTTAATTTTTTTTTTAGCCTGACGATTCCCCCCCGGGAATGAAACACGGGAGCCTCTGTGTAGCTTGATTGCCATATATATTTTCATTGCTTACTACCTAGCTCTACTTACGTATCGAGCACTGTTGAAGTAAATACTGAAAACTGATACATAAAAAATTATATCTCCTTATAATATTTTATGTGGATACATTAAGTACTAATATATATATATATATATATATATATATATATATATATATATATATATATGAGAAAAGAAAGGATGAAGGTAATCCGACGTAATGGGAAATGAAAAGGAAAAACCAAAAAGGATGTTTTTTTTATATATTCATCAACGTTTCGTCTTTATTTGTAAGACTTCCTCAGGATGATAATTTTAAGAAAAATGTCCTGCAAGTACGTGAAAATATTGGGTTGACATGATGGGTTGATGAGAAAAAGTAGTAACCACTACTGGATGCGCAGGACCAAGCATTTTTTTAAGGTCACAGGTACTCTTCCTCTAGGGTACTTACTTATCAAATCCCACTTTCCGACCTTGTGTCACATTTTACTTTGTGGGAGGTAGATAAATACCCGCCTAACCATCTGCCCGCAATGAAATCGTCAATCATTGCGCCGCCACCACCTAGTGAGTTTGTAAGAGAAGATCTCTGTCTGAAAAAGAGATGGAAGCGAGTGCAATACTGGATCAGCGTTTTCTGGAACATATGGAGAAACGAATATCCGATGGATCTACATCAGCGGAACAAATGGAGAAACGAATATCTGATGGATTTACATCAGCGGAACAAATGGATCAACGAATATCTGATGGATCTACATCAGCGGAACAAATGGAGAAACGAATATCTGATGGATCTACATCAGCGGAACAAATGGAGAAACGAATATCTGATGGATCTACATCAGCGGAACAAATGGATCAACGAATATCTGATGGATCTACATCAGCGGAACAGATGGAGAACGAATATCTGATGGATCTATATCAGCGGAACAGATGGAGAAACGAATATCTGATGGATCTACATCAGCGGAACAGATGGAGAAACGAATATCTGATGGATCTACATCAGCGGAACAGATGGAGAAACGAATATCTGATGGATCTACATCAGCGGAACAGATGGAGAAACGAATATCTGATGGATCTACATCAGCGGAACAGATGGAGAAACGAATATCTGATGGATCTACATCAGCGGAACAGATGGAGAAACGAATATCTGATGGATCTACATCAGCGGAACAGATGGAGAAACGAATATCTGATGGGTCTACATCAGCGGAACAGATGGAGAAACGAATATCTGATGGATCTACATCAGCGGAACAGATGGAGAAACGAATATCCGATGGATCTACATCAGCGGAACAGATGGAGAAACGAATATCTGATGGATCTACATCAGCGGAACAGATGGAGAAACGAATATCTGATGGATCTACATCAGCGGAACAGATGGAGAAACGAATATCTGATGGATCTACATCAGCGGAACAGATGGAGAAACGAATATCTGATGGATCTACATCAGCGGAACAGATGGAGAAACGAATATCTGATGGATCTACATCAGCGGAACAGATGGAGAAACGAATATCTGATGGATCTACATCAGCGGAACAGATGGAGAAACGAATATCTGATGGGTCTACATCAGCGGAACAGATGGAGAAACGAATATCTGATGGATCTACATCAGCGGAACAGATGGAGAAACGAATATCCGATGGATCTACATCAGCGGAACAGATGGAGAAACGAATATCTGATGGATCTACATCAGCGGAACAGATGGAGAAACGAATATCTGATGGATCTACATCAGCGGAACAGATGGAGAAACGAATATCTGATGGATCTACATCATGGAACAGATGGAGAAACGAATATCTGATGGATCTACATCAGCGGAACAAATGGATCAACAGTAAGAGAGGTGCAAGGATTGCTACATGACGATATTCGTGGAAGTTGGTGAAGATAATAAAAAGATGTTTCAGGGAAGTGATGGGAAAATCAGACATCAAAATGCTTGTCGGCAACAAAATGTTAGATTCTTTTTCTTTGTGTGTCTTTGACGTGTCATGTGGTCATACAACAGTTTCCTATTTTTTCATACAGTCCTTTGCGTTATTGTTGTACTCTGCAAGATTTTTTCAAGCTGCACCGGTTGGCCAGTAGAGGGCAAACCAGACAGTGTTGCATCGTATGGTCCTCCTCTCACAGATTGTTGGGTCAGTTTTGTAGCCCCATCTACTTATAGCAACTTTTGATTGCCCTATTCCCGTTCTCAGGCGGTTTAGTGTTTTCTACTGGAGCCAGGGTGCCTCTGAACCGGAAGAGAGTTCCTCAGAAGGAGGGATTCCCATGTCAGTAGGAGAGAGGGGAAATTCTCTAGCCGTCTGATCCAAAGCTGTAGTCTAGTCTCTTCCTGGGATGTTGTTAGGGGTTCGAAATGGTTGAGGAAGCAAGCTAAAATGTTAGATGACAAAGGTAAATGAATCGGTAAACCAGTTTGTCTTGAAGGACCAGTACACAAGACTGTGTTGCTGCTCGAAGCTTGAAGAGAAGGTTGGTGGAAACATAAAGTTCACACCACGTATGATGGTGGGAGTGTAACAGTTCAAGTAGTGATCACCCTTGTATGGGTTTCTAGTATTATAAAAGTGGCATATTCTGCTAACACAGTGTTTGAGTATTTATTTATTTACCTCCTCTTCAGGAGGTTAGGCACAAGGCCAGTTTTATCTTACTCCCACAAGTAAGATGTGACCCAAGGTCGGGTCGGGAAAGTGGGGTTTGAAAAGCCAGCGCCCGAGAAAGTGAGCACTCTGACCATTAAAAATTGCCTGGGCAGCCCCGTTGGCATTCTCCGGTAGGGGCGCATCAGGCAGTAAGCAATAAACTTACTCCTCCCCAAAGAGGGGAGGCGAAACCTGGGAGGGTGGACCTTCTAGAACTGCACAGGACCGACCCATAGACCGGCGAAAATCAAGCCTTGAAGGTCAAGACAATACCAGTTTATGGGGTGTAGTATCCATCGGAACAGAGTGTTTGAGTAGCACAGGTTGAACACTTGGAAATAATTTACTACCAGGAAAAGATGAGAAGTTTGGTGTGTGTCTATTGTGCATCTTTATGTATTTTTTATTTGTTTTATGTATTTTCCATTTGATTTATGTATTTTTTATTTGTTTTATGTATTTTCCATTTGATTTATGTATTTTCCATTTGTTTTATGTATTTTTTAATGTATTTTTATGTATTTTGCTCTGTGTATCGTGTCATCTTTATTATGTTTATTTTAGTTTACGATGACGTATGTTTTATGTATCAAGAAGATGGCAAATAAATCCAAGCAATAAAATAAACATCCGTTGAATATAAAAACACTTTCGTTCTTCACTGGCTGATAGAGTTCTTTCCTCAGTCAGTGCAGGAGAAATCTTTCATGACTGAGGCAATTGAAATTTTTTGTCTCGATCCAGAATGACCCTTTTTTTCGGGTTGGGGGGGGGAAGCTGAATTCCCCCCCCCCCCCCACATTAAAAACCGACCTTGTGTCTAACTCTGCCCTCGTGGGGTGGCAAGTAAATAGAGACTGCCATAAAGTTGAACGTCTGATCACCCCAGTTCAGTTGGAGGACGCTGATATTCGAATTCACGTTTTGTCTAGGAGCTGATTTGAGTCCCGTTTGCACTTTTCACGTCAACAGATTTGAACTTCAGATATTGCAAATATGCTTGTTCAATTTTACGTTTTGAATTCAAATGACTTCACAGAGGGTTGATACTAGAATCAATATCTTCTCTCTGAAAAGAATCAATTTTAGGAAAATTGCTATAATTTTGTAGAGATGTGGTTATTCTAATGAACTGTAGACAAAAAAATAATGCAATTGAATAAACAAAACAGAGTATCAAATGTTTGTGAAAAACGCCCAAACTATTTACATTTAAAAAAAATTTTTTTTTATGGAAATCGCTCCAGACAAGGCATGAAACCACTTGATATAAGGAGCTAACAGAACGAAATATGATTATCGCAAAGACAGGAGATGCCTATTGACGTTAGTCTTGAAAAGACCAAGATTATAGGTAGGAGGAAAACAGTCAGCAGGAAGAGAGTTCCACAAGTCTGCAGTTCTTGGAAAGAAGCTACTGGAATAGGAAGCTGTATTACAATGAGGTATGAAAACAGTGAATTGGTGAAGACTACTAGACCAACGAGTCAAAAGAGCTGGAACAAAAGAAGCAGAGAATAGATCACATAATCTTGAAGAACGCATGCCATAATAGTATTTATAGAAAAGACTGAGACTAGCAACATCACGTCTGTGAGAGAGAAACTGTAGTGAAGAAGAAAGGGTGGAGCCAATCAAATTACAGATACATTTCTGCACCTTATCAAGAACCCTCAAATGGGACAGAGATTCACCAGCCCAAATATGACAACAGTACTTCATAAATGGTCTGATAGTAGATTTGTAGAGATAGAGAATAGCCTCAGGTGTGAGAAAGTGTTTGGAGCGATAGAGAGAACCGACTTTACGAGAAACAGAAAGAGCAATGGATCTAATGTATGAACTCCAAGAAGGATTTGATGAGAAGGAAAGACCATGTTTGCATTGAAAAATTATGCACACACACACACACGCACGCATGCACACACACACACACGCACACACACACGCACACACATACACACAGGCACATGCGTGCACGCGCACACACACAAACCAATTGCATTTGGTATTTTCCTGTAATTCTGTATCATGTAATAAAAATATGTTATGTAAACAGCAAATATTATTAGTTTTACTTTGAAAATTATGCTGATTTTCAACCACTTATTTGCATGACATGAGAACAAAAATTATAGAGAAAATTTGGTGCCTATTTATATTGAAATATGACAGTTCAAAATAAAATAACAGGAAAACTCATGGATATACTTACTTATTAGTGAAAAATATTAGGGTACACCAAAAAATACGGAAAATAAACAAGTAGAATTTTAATAAGAAGTAAAAAATTAATTTACCATTCGGAGTCCACAAACTCCGAGCGACATTCGCGTCAAGTCAGCATGTCAGAAGATTATCTCCCTTCTTTTACTATGAAGCTGCCACGCAGTCTTGTCATTTGGTTCGTTGACTGCGAATAGTCCATTTTAGTTTTATTAAAATTCCACTCGATAATTTTCCGTAATTTTTGGTGTACACTAATATTTTTCACTGATAAGTAAGTATATCCATAATTATAGAGAAATTTTGGTGCCTATTCATATTGAGACTCCAGTGAAATACGGCAGCTCAAAATAAAATAACAGGAAAACTCATGGATATACTTACTTATTAGTGAAAAATATTAGTGCACACTAAAAATTACTGAAAATAAGTGAGTAGAATTTTAATAAGAAAAATAAAATTAATTAATTATTCAGCGTCCATGAACGAGCCAGCATGTCGTCTTCATGCTAAAAGAAGGGAGATAATCTTTTACGACAAGCTTGGCTTGACATGAATGTCGTTTGGAGTTCGTGGACTCTGAATAGTGAATTAATTTTATTTTTTATTAAAATTCTACTCGACAATTTTCCGTAATTTTTGGTGTACACTAATAGTTTTCGTTGATAAGTAAGTATATTCATAAGTTTTCCTGTTATTTTATTTTGAATTGCCATATTTCACTTGAGCACCAGAACTTTTTAACAATAATTGCAAGATTATTTACTTATTTATTTACTAGTTTATACACGTTCCTTGTTAATATAGTAGCTTGGTATGTCAATTTCCATCTTTATCTAGCTTTAACAGCTTTATAGCTAGTACGAACAAAAAATATTTGTAAAAAAAAAAGTGCGACTTAGTATTTTTTTTTTTTAACTAAATTCAACCCAAACAAGGCACGTTGCCACTGTAGATGTAAGGGGCTACTGAGAATTAGGGTGAAAGTTTTGGAGGAGTCATCCTGTGTTGGAAGGTGTGCACCGAGATGTCTGTTTACATTAGTTTTAAATTTCTGCGTGTCGGTACAGTCAGAAAAATGGGGAGCAGGGAGGGAGTTCCAGAAACCTGCAATTTTCAGTACAACTTATTAGGGGATCATCCTAAATTGGGAGCTGTCCAGCAAGATGTTTGTTGACATTAGTTTTAAACCTTTGCATGTCGGTATAGTTGGAGAAAAAGGAAGCAGGGAGGGAGTTCCAAAGGCCGGCAGATCAAGGAAGGAAAGAATCTATTGGAGTAGAAGGCTCTCCAGCATCTGGGGGCCTCCACAGTGAATGGATGGGATTTAGCTGATTGTTGGGTTGGTCGAGTGTATTTACGTCGAGGGGGCATCAGAGCAGCAAGTTCTATTGGAGCACATTCTATTGAAGTACTTGTAAAACAAGCACAGGGATGCGACATTGCGGCGATGGGGCAGGGGCTGGAGCTTGGTGAATAGTGAGGGACCTATCAGATTAGAGACTCTTTTTTGGACCTTGTCTAAAATGGAGAGACTGGTGGATGATGCACCAGCCCAGATGTGACAACAATACTCCATGCATGGGCGGATGGTGGCTTTGTTGAGATATAGGATGATGTCAGATGTGAGAAGTTTACAAGCACAGTAGAGGGAGTACACTTTCTTTGCAGCAGCCTTGGCACTGTCTTCTATGTATTTTTTCAACGATGAATGTATTTATGTATTGTTTTTATTGGCAAAAACCTAGAGAAAATTATGTCTTTTAGCAAAAATAATCAACGGAGGCACGAGAGCGCTCTATCCCTTAATAGACTACAAAAACGGCCTATGCTAGAAATCTCATTTCTTTGATCAATGATAACTCAAAAACCAATAAACCAAATTAGTTAAAACTTTGCACAACATTTTCTTTTTGGTAGGTTCTATAAGTGTGTAGAATTTCAGCACCATTAGTCAAGGCAACCCAGAGATGCAGAAAGGTCGGGTATGATTTTTTGTTATCCGTGTGTACGTATGTACGTATGTGCCACTCTGTATCTCATCAACTATTTGATGGATTCAGCTGATTTTTGGCAGAGATAGAGGTCCTAGGGTCTAGTTGATGGCATTTTATTTTCAGTTTACCATATACCTTAGTTTTCCAGAAAATTCCAAAAAATCTTAAAAATCACCATTGTATTGAGGCATAGCCTTTACAAAAGTGGTGACATTCCATGAAAAATGCCAGTATACTGAAATCATATGCCCTTAATAAGGTTAAGATGAAAATTCATATACACTAAATGTACAAAAGCAAGGAAATTCCCAAATTTTTACAATTTTATTGTCATTAAGGGTATGCGAGCACAACAGGGCTATGTATTTTACCGGTAGGAATTTTTCTTCAGTGCACCTCACACACTTCATCCACTCATGCATAGAGATTTATACTGTAGTGATGTGATAATGAAATGGTTTGGTTGATATGTAGTTATACCCTTAATGACAATAAAAGGTTAAAACTTTGGGAATTTCCTTGCTTTTGTACATTTAGTGTATATGAATTTTCATCTTAACCCTATTAAGGGCATATGATTTCAGTATACTGGCATTTATCATGGAATTGACTAATGCTGAATATCTTTTATGTCTACATTTTTTGCAGATTATCAAAAAACAAAAAGGACACCTTGTCTTAAAACGAATATGTATGTAATAGTGTTGGGACGATTATTCGGAATAGGAAAAATCAAAACATTTTGCGGTATCGGAATCGATATCGGTATTGGAATCGGTATCGGAATGAGAAAAATTGTACCTTAATTTTCCGATGCCAAAAACGATTCTTTTAATTGTTTTTATGTTTGTTTTTGTTTAAAACAAAATTTTCCATTGTTAGTACTAATTATAAAATGATAAATATTTATTGATTTTAAACGATAAATATTTATTGATTTTAAACACAAGTCAAACTAAAATCTATAGATCACTTCCACCCCCACCCCATTCCAGTGTATTTTTACGTTTGTGAAAATATCTGCACATAGTACTCTGGTTTTTACGGTCATTCGAAAATGAAAAAACAAAATAAATAAATAAAAATCAGTAGCTAAATATTTAGAGATTTAAAAAGAATCGGAATCAGAATTGGTAATTGTATCGGAATCGGGAATTTAGAATGGAATCGGTAATTGTATTGGAATCGGGAAAAAGATTTGTAGAGGAGCAACATGGATGGGGGAGTTAGGCAGCAATATGTTTGTTTCACATTACACTTAAATTTATTCATGTTGGTAGGGTCGAGGAAACAGAGAACAGGGGGGAAATTCCCAGGGCAAGCAGTTATTGGAATGAAGCTATTAGAGTAGAAAATCTTCCGGTATCTAGGGACCTCGATAGTGAAGGGGTGAGATTTTGCTGCTAGTCGGATACGTCGGGGTATATTTAGTAAATGTTATGATAATGGATTTTCTTTCTTAAACAGGGATAAATGTTTGATCTTGTATATTTCAAGTAATTGAGCAGGGAATTATTCAAGCGGACCTGGTTCAGCAGTAATAGCAGACTATAACAAATGTTTATTTTTTTTTATGTGTAATATTTTTTTTGTCTTCATATGTAAGAAGTTCAATGAAATTATTCAAGCGGACCTGGTTCAGCAGTAACAGCAGACTATAACAAATGTTTCTTTTTTTTTATGTGTAATATTTTTTTTGTCTTCATATGTAAGAAGTTCAATGAAATTATTCAAGCAGACCTGGTTCAGCAGTAATAGCAGACTATAACAAATGTTTCTTTTTTTTATGTGTAATATTTTTTTTGTCTTCATATGTAAGAAGTTCAATGAAATTATTCAAGCGGACCTGGTTCAGCAGTAATAGCAGACTATAACAAATGTTTCTTTTTTTTATGTGTAATATTTTTTTTGTCTTCATATGTAAGAAGTTCAATGAAATTATTCAAGCGGACCTGGTTCAGCAGTAATAGCAAACTATAACAAATGTTGTTTTTTTTTATGTGTAATATTTTTTTTGTTTTCATATGTAAGAAGTTCAATGAAATTATTCAAGCAGACCTGGTTCAGCAGTAATAGCAGACTATAACAAATGTTTCTTTTTTTATGTGTAATATTTTTTTTGTCTTCATATGTAAGAAGTTCAATGAAATTATTCAAGCGGACCTGGTTCAGCAGTAATAGCAGACTATAACAAATGTTTCTTTTTTTTATGTGTAATATTTTTTTTGTCTTCATATGTAAGAAGTTCAATGAAATTATTCAAGCGGACCTGGTTCAGCAGTAATAGCAAACTATAACAAATGTTGTTTTTTTTTATGTGTAATATTTTTTTTGTTTTCATATGTAAGAAGTTCAATGAAATTATTCAAGCAGACCTGGTTCAGCAGTAATAGCAGACTATAACAAATGTTTCTTTTTTTATGTGTAATATTTTTTTTGTCTTCATATGTAAGAAGTTCAATGAAATTATTCAAGCAGACCTGGTTCAGCAGTAATAGCAGACTATAACAAATGTTTTTTTTTTATGTGTAATATTTTTTTTGTCTTCATATGTAAGAAGTTCAATGAAATTATTCAAGCAGACCTGGTTCAGCAGTAATAGCAGACTATAACAAATGTTTCTTTTTTTTATGTGTAATATTTTTTTTGTTTTCATATGTAAGAAGTTCAATGAAATTATTCAAGCGGACCTGGTTCAGCAGTAATAGCAGACTATAACAAATGTTTCTTTTTTTTGTGTAATATTTTTTTTGTCTTCATATGTAAGAAGTTCAATGAAATTATTCAAGCGGACCTGGTTCAGCAGTAATAGCAGACTATAACAAATGTTTTTTTTTTTATGTGTAATATTTTTTTTGTCTTCATATGTAAGAAGTTCAATGAAATTATTCAAGCGGACCTGGTTCAGCAGTAATAGCAGACTATAACAAATGTTTCTTTTTTTTATGTGTAATATTTTTTTTGTCTTCATATGTAAGAAGTTCAATGAAATTATTCAAGCGGACCTGGTTCAGCAGTAATAGCAGACTATAACAAATGTTTCTTTTTTTATGTGTAATATTTTTTTTGTCTTCATATGTAAGAAGTTCAATGAAATTATTCAAGTGGACCTGGTTCAGCAGTAATAACAGACTATAACAGATGTTTCTTTTTTTTATGTGTAATATTTTTTTTGTCTTCATATGTAAGAAGTTCAATGAAATTATTCAAGCAGACCTGGTTCAGCAGTAATAGCAGACTATAACAAATGTTTTTTTTTATGTGTAATATTTTTTTGTCTTCATATGTAAGAAGTTCAATGAAATTATTCAAGTGGACCTGGTTCAGCAGTAATAGCAGACTATAACAAATGTTTGTTTTTTTTATGTGTAATATTTTTTTTGGCTTCATATGTAAGAAGTTCAATGAAATTATTCAAGCAGACCTGGTTCAGCAGTAATAGCAGACTATAACAAATGTTTCTTTTTTTATGTGTAATATTTTTTTTGTCTTCATATGTAAGAAGTTCAATGAAATTATTCAAGCGGACCTGGTTCAGCAGTAATAGCAGACTATAACAAATGTTTCTTTTTTTTATGTGTAATATTTTTTTTGTCTTCATATGTAAGAAGCTCAATGAAATTATTCAAGCGGACCTGGTTCAGCAGTAATAGCAGACTATAACAAATGTTTCTGTTTTTTATGTGTAATATTTTTTTTGTCTTCATATGTAAAAAGTTCAATGAAATTATTCAAGCAGACCTGGTTCAGCAGTAATAGCAGACTATAACAAATGTTTCTTTTTTTTATGTGTAATATTTTTTTTGTCTTCATATGTAAGAAGTTCAATAAAATTATTCCAGCGGACCTGGTTCAGCAGTAATAGCAGACTATAACAAATGTTTCTTTTTTTTATGTGTAATATTTTTTTTGTCTTCATATGTAAGAAGTTCAATGAAATTATTCAAGCGGACCTGGTTCAGCAGTAATAGCAGACTATAACAAATGTTTCTTTTTTTTATGTGTAATATTTTTTTTGTCTTCATATGTAAGAAGTTCAATGAAATTATTCAAGCAGACCTGGTTCAGCAGTAATAGCAGACTATAACAAATGTTTCTTTTTTTTATGTGTAATATTTTTTTTGTCTTCATATGTAAGAAGTTCAATGAAATTATTCAAGCGGACCTGGTTCAGCAGTAATAGCAGACTATAACAAATGTTTCTTTTTTTTGTGTAATATTTTTTTTGTCTTCATATGTAAGAAGTTCAATGAAATTATTCAAGCGGATCTGGTTCAGCAGTAATAGCAGACTAACAAATGTTTCTTTTTTATGTGTAATATTTTTTTTGTCTTCATATGTAAGAAGTTCAATGAAATTATTCAAGCTGGCCTTGTTCAGCAGTAATAGCAGACTATAACAAATGTTTCTTTTTTTTATGTGTAATATTTTTTTTGTCTTCATATGTAAGAAGTTCAATGAAATTATTCAAGCGGACCTGGTTCAGCAGTAATAGCAGACTATAACAAATGTTTCTTTTTTTTATGTGTAATATTTTTTTTGTCTTCATATGTAAGAAGTTCAATGAAATTATTCAAGCGGACCTGGTTCAGCAGTAATAGCAGACTATAACAAATGTTTCTTTTTTTTATGTGTAATATTTTTTTTGTCTTCATATGTAAGAAGTTCAATGAAATTATTCAAGCGGACCTGGTTTAGCAGTAATAGCAGACTATAACAAATGTTTCTGTTTTTTATGTGTAATATTTTTTTTGTCTTCATATGTAAAAAGTTCAATGAAATTATTCAAGCAGACCTGGTTCAGCAGTAATAGCAGACTATAACAAATGTTTCTTTTTTTTATGTGTAATATTTTTTTTGTCTTCATATGTAAGAAGTTCAATGAAATTATTCAAGTGGACCTGGTTCAGCAGTAATAGCAGACTATAACAAATATTTTTTTTTTTTTTTTTAATGTTTTTTTTGGCTTCATATGTAAGAAGTTCAATGAAATTATTCAAGCGGACCTGGTTCAGCAGTAATAGCAGACTATAACAAATGTTTCTGTTTTTTATGTGTAATATTTTTTTTGTTTTCATATGTAAGAAGTTCAATGAAATTATTCAAGCGGACCTGGTTCAGCAGTAATAGCAGACTATAACAAATGTTTCTTTTTTTTATGTGTAATATTTTTTTTGTCTTCATATGTAAGAAGTTCAATGAAATTATTCAAGCGGACCTGGTTCAGCAGTAATAGCAGACTATAACAAATGTTTCTTTTTTTATGTGTAATATTTTTTTTGTCTTCATATGTAAGAAGTTCAATGAAATTATTCAAGCGGACCTGGTTCAGCAGTAATAGCAGACTATAACAAATGTTTCTGTTTTTTATGTGTAATATTTTTTTTGTCTTCATATGTAAGAAGTTCAATGAAATTATTCAAGCGGACCTGGTTCAGCAGTAATAGCAGACTATAACAAATGTTTCTTTTTTTATGTGTAATATTTTTTTTGTCTTCATATGTAAGAAGTTCAATGAAATTATTCAAGCGGACCTGGTTCAGCAGTAATAGCTGACTATAACAAATGTTTCTTTTTTTTATGTGTAATATTTTTTTTGTCTTCATATGTAAGAAGTTCAATGAAATTATTCAAGCGGACCTGGTTCAGCAGTAATAGCAGACTATAACAAATGTTTTTTTTTTTTATGTGTAATATTTTTTTTGTCTTCATATGTAAGAAGTTCAATGAAATTATTCAAGCGGACCTGGTTCAGCAGTAATAGCAGACTATAACAAATGTTTCTTTTTTTTATGTGTAATATTTTTTTTGTCTTCATATGTAAGAAGTTCAATGAAATTATTCAAGCGGACCTGGTTCAGCAGTAATAGCAGACTATAACAAATGTTTCTGTTTTTTATGTGTAATATTTTTTTTGTCTTCATATGTAAAAAGTTCAATGAAATTATTCAAGCAGACCTGGTTCAGCAGTAATAGCAGACTATAACAAATGTTTCTTTTTTTTATGTGTAATATTTTTTTTGTCTTCATATGTAAGAAGTTCAATGAAATTATTCAAGTGGACCTGGTTCAGCAGTAATAGCAGACTATAACAAATATTTTTTTTTTTTATGTGTAATATTTTTTTTGGCTTCATATGTAAGAAGTTCAATGAAATTATTCAAGCGGACCTGGTTCAGCAGTAATAGCAGACTATAACAAATGTTTCTTTTTTTTGTGTAATATTTTTTTTGTCTTCATATGTAAGAAGTTCAATGAAATTATTCAAGCAGACCTGGTTCAGCAGTAATAGCAGACTATAACAAATGTTTCTTTTTTTTATGTGTAATATTTTTTTTGTCTTCATATGTAAGAAGTTCAATGAAATTATTCAAGTGGACCTGGTTCAGCAGTAATAGCAGACTATAACAAATATTTTTTTTTTTTATGTGTAATATTTTTTTTGGCTTCATATGTAAGAAGTTCAATGAAATTATTCAAGCGGACCTGGTTCAGCAGTAATAGCAGACTATAACAAATGTTTCTGTTTTTTATGTGTAATATTTTTTTTGTTTTCATATGTAAGAAGTTCAATGAAATTATTCAAGCGGACCTGGTTCAGCAGTAATAGCAGACTATAACAAATGTTTCTTTTTTTTATGTGTAATATTTTTTTTGTCTTCATATGTAAGAAGTTCAATGAAATTATTCAAGCGGACCTGGTTCAGCAGTAATAGCAGACTATAACAAATGTTTCTTTTTTTATGTGTAATATTTTTTTTGTCTTCATATGTAAGAAGTTCAATGAAATTATTCAAGCGGACCTGGTTCAGCAGTAATAGCAGACTATAACAAATGTTTCTGTTTTTTATGTGTAATATTTTTTTTGTCTTCATATGTAAGAAGTTCAATGAAATTATTCAAGCGGACCTGGTTCAGCAGTAATAGCAGACTATAACAAATGTTTCTTTTTTTATGTGTAATATTTTTTTTGTCTTCATATGTAAGAAGTTCAATGAAATTATTCAAGCGGACCTGGTTCAGCAGTAATAGCTGACTATAACAAATGTTTCTTTTTTTTATGTGTAATATTTTTTTTGTCTTCATATGTAAGAAGTTCAATGAAATTATTCAAGCGGACCTGGTTCAGCAGTAATAGCAGACTATAACAAATGTTTCTTTTTTTATGTGTAATATTTTTTTTGTCTTCATATGTAAGAAGTTCAATGAAATTATTCAAGCGGACCTGGTTCAGCAGTAATAGCAGACTATAACAAATGTTTCTTTTTTTTATGTGTAATATTTTTTTTGTCTTCATATGTAAGAAGTTCAATGAAATTATTCAAGCGGACCTGGTTCAGCAGTAATAGCAGACTATAACAAATGTTTCTGTTTTTTATGTGTAATATTTTTTTTGTCTTCATATGTAAAAAGTTCAATGAAATTATTCAAGCAGACCTGGTTCAGCAGTAATAGCAGACTATAACAAATGTTTCTTTTTTTTATGTGTAATATTTTTTTTGGCTTCATATGTAAGAAGTTCAATGAAATTATTCAAGTGGACCTGGTTCAGCAGTAATAGCAGACTATAACAAATATTTTTTTTTTTATGTGTAATATTTTTTTTGGCTTCATATGTAAGAAGTTCAATGAAATTATTCAAGCGGACCTGGTTCAGCAGTAATAGCAGACTATAACAAATGTTTCTGTTTTTTATGTGTAATATTTTTTTTGTTTTCATATGTAAGAAGTTCAATGAAATTATTCAAGCGGACCTGGTTCAGCAGTAATAGCAGACTATAACAAATGTTTCTTTTTTTTATGTGTAATATTTTTTTTGTCTTCATATGTAAGAAGTTCAATGAAATTATTCAAGCGGACCTGGTTCAGCAGTAATAGCAGACTATAACAAATGTTTCTATTTTATGTGTAATATTTTTTTTGTCTTCATATGTAAGAAGTTCAATGAAATTATTCAAGCGGACCTGGTTCAGCAGTAATAGCAGACTATAACAAATGTTTCTGTTTTTTATGTGTAATATTTTTTTTGTCTTCATATGTAAGAAGTTCAATGAAATTATTCAAGCGGACCTGGTTCAGCAGTAATAGCAGACTATAACAAATGTTTCTTTTTTTATGTGTAATATTTTTTTTGTCTTCATATGTAAGAAGTTCAATGAAATTATTCAAGCGGACCTGGTTCAGCAGTAATAGCTGACTATAACAAATGTTTCTTTTTTTTATGTGTAATATTTTTTTTGTCTTCATATGTAAGAAGTTCAATGAAATTATTCAAGCGGACCTGGTTCAGCAGTAATAGCAGACTATAACAAATGTTTCTGTTTTTTATGTGTAATATTTTTTTTGTCTTCATATGTAAGAAGTTCAATGTAATTATTCAAGCGGACCTGGTTCAGCAGTAATAGCAGACTATAACAAATGTTTCTTTTTTTTATGTGTAATATTTTTTTTGTCTTCATATGTAAGAAGTTCAATGAAATTATTCAAGCGGACCTGGTTCAGCAGTAATAGCAGACTATAACAAATGTTTCTTTTTTTTATGTGTAATATTTTTTTTGTCTTCATATGTAAGAAGTTCAATGAAATTATTCAAGCAGACCTGGTTCAGCAGTAATAGCAGACTATAACAAATGTTTCTTTTTTTTATGTGTAATATTTTTTTTTGTCTTCATATGTAAGAAGTTCAATGAAATTATTCAAGCGGACCTGGTTCAGCAGTAATAGCAGACTATAACAAATGTTTCTTTTTTTTGTGTAAAATTTTTTTTGTCTTCATATGTAAGAAGTTCAATGAAATTATTCAAGCGGATCTGGTTCAGCAGTAATAGCAGACTAACAAATGTTTCTTTTTTATGTGTAATATTTTTTTTGTCTTCATATGTAAGAAGTTCAATGAAATTATTCAAGCGGACCTGGTTCAGCAGTAATAGCAGACTATAACAAATGTTTCTTTTTTTTATGTGTAATATTTTTTTTGTCTTCATATGTAAGAAGTTCAATGAAATTATTCAAGCGGACCTGGTTCAGCAGTAATAGCAGACTATAACAAATGTTTCTTTTTTTATGTGTAATATTTTTTTTGTCTTCATATGTAAGAAGTTCAATGAAATTATTCAAGCGGACCTGGTTCAGCAGTAATAGCTGACTATAACAAATGTTTCTTTTTTTTATGTGTAATATTTTTTTTGTCTTCATATGTAAGAAGTTCAATGAAATTATTCAAGCGGACCTGGTTCAGCAGTAATAGCAGACTATAACAAATGTTTGTTTTTTTTATGTGTAATATTTTTTTTGTCTTCATATGTAAGAAGTTCAATGAAATTATTCAAGCGGACCTGGTTCAGCAGTAATAGCAGACTATAACAAATGTTTCTTTTTTTTATGTGTAATATTTTTTTTGTCTTCATATGTAAGAAGTTCAATGAAATTATTCAAGCGGACCTGGTTCAGCAGTAATAGCAGACTATAACAAATGTTTCTGTTTTTTATGTGTAATATTTTTTTTGTCTTCATATGTAAAAAGTTCAATGAAATTATTCAAGCAGACCTGGTTCAGCAGTAATAGCAGACTATAACAAATGTTTCTTTTTTTTATGTGTAATATTTTTTTTGTCTTCATATGTAAGAAGTTCAATGAAATTATTCAAGTGGACCTGGTTCAGCAGTAATAGCAGACTATAACAAATATTTTTTTTTTTATGTGTAATATTTTTTTTGGCTTCATATGTAAGAAGTTCAATGAAATTATTCAAGCGGACCTGGTTCAGCAGTAATAGCAGACTATAACAAATGTTTCTGTTTTTTATGTGTAATATTTTTTTTGTTTTCATATGTAAGAAGTTCAATGAAATTATTCAAGCGGACCTGGTTCAGCAGTAATAGCAGACTATAACAAATGTTTCTTTTTTTTATGTGTAATATTTTTTTTGTCTTCATATGTAAGAAGTTCAATGAAATTATTCAAGCGGACCTGGTTCAGCAGTAATAGCAGACTATAACAAATGTTTCTTTTTTATGTGTAATATTTTTTTTGTCTTCATATGTAAGAAGTTCAATGAAATTATTCAAGCGGACCTGGTTCAGCAGTAATAGCAGACTATAACAAATGTTTCTGTTTTTTATGTGTAATATTTTTTTTGTCTTCATATGTAAGAAGTTCAATGAAATTATTCAAGCGGACCTGGTTCAGCAGTAATAGCAGACTATAACAAATGTTTCTTTTTTTATGTGTAATATTTTTTTTGTCTTCATATGTAAGAAGTTCAATGAAATTATTCAAGCGGACCTGGTTCAGCAGTAATAGCTGACTATAACAAATGTTTCTTTTTTTTATGTGTAATATTTTTTTTGTCTTCATATGTAAGAAGTTCAATGAAATTATTCAAGCGGACCTGGTTCAGCAGTAATAGCAGACTATAACAAATGTTTCTGTTTTTTATGTGTAATATTTTTTTTGTCTTCATATGTAAAAAGTTCAATGTAATTATTCAAGCGGACCTGGTTCAGCAGTAATAGCAGACTATAACAAATGTTTCTTTTTTTTATGTGTAATATTTTTTTTGTCTTCATATGTAAGAAGTTCAATGAAATTATTCAAGCGGACCTGGTTCAGCAGTAATAGCAGACTATAACAAATGTTTCTTTTTTTTATGTGTAATATTTTTTTTGTCTTCATATGTAAGAAGTTCAATGAAATTATTCAAGCAGACCTGGTTCAGCAGTAATAGCAGACTATAACAAATGTTTCTTTTTTTTATGTGTAATATTTTTTTTTGTCTTCATATGTAAGAAGTTCAATGAAATTATTCAAGCGGACCTGGTTCAGCAGTAATAGCAGACAATAACAAATGTTTCTTTTTTTTGTGTAAAATTTTTTTTGTCTTCATATGTAAGAAGTTCAATGAAATTATTCAAGCGGATCTGGTTCAGCAGTAATAGCAGACTAACAAATGTTTCTTTTTTATGTGTAATATTTTTTTTGTCTTCATATGTAAGAAGTTCAATGAAATTATTCAAGCGGACCTGGTTCAGCAGTAATAGCAGACTATAACAAATGTTTCTTTTTTTTATGTGTAATATTTTTTTTGTCTTCATATGTAAGAAGTTCAATGAAATTATTCAAGCGGACCTGGTTCAGCAGTAATAGCAGACTATAACAAATGTTTCTTTTTTTTATGTGTAATATTTTTTTTGTCTTCATATGTAAGAAGTTCAATGAAATTATTCAAGCAGACCTGGTTCAGCAGTAATAGCAGACTATAACAAATGTTTCTTTTTTTTATGTGTAATATTTTTTTTGTCTTCATATGTAAGAAGTTCAATGAAATTATTCAAGCGGACCTGGTTCAGCAGTAATAGCAGACTATAACAAATGTTTCTTTTTTTTGTGTAATATTTTTTTTGTCTTCATATGTAAGAAGTTCAATGAAATTATTCAAGCGGATCTGGTTCAGCAGTAATAGCAGACTAACAAATGTTTCTTTTTTATGTGTAATATTTTTTTTGTCTTCATATGTAAGAAGTTCAATGAAATTATTCAAGCGGACCTGGTTCAGCAGTAATAGCAGACTATAACAAATGTTTCTTTTTTTTATGTGTAATATTTTTTTTGTCTTCATATGTAAGAAGTTCAATGAAATTATTCAAGCGGACCTGGTTCAGCAGTAATAGCAGACTATAACAAATGTTTTTTTTTTTATGTGTAATATTTTTTTTGTCTTCATATGTAAGAAGTTCAATGAAATTATTCAAGCGAACCTGGTTCAGCAGTAATAGCAGACTATAACAAATGTTTCTTTTTTTTATGTGTAATATTTTTTTTGTCTTCATATGTAAGAAGTTCAATGAAATTATTCCAGCGGACCTGGTTCAGCAGTAATAGCAGACTATAACAAATGTTTCTTTTTTTTATGTGTAATATTTTTTTTGTCTTCATATGTAAGAAGTTCAATGAAATTATTCAAGCGGACCTGGTTCAGCAGTAATAGCAGACTATAACAAATGTTTCTTTTTTTTATGTGTAATATTTTTTTTGTCTTCATATGTAAGAAGTTCAATGAAATTATTCAAGCGGACCTGGTTCAGCAGTAATAGCAGACTATAACAAATGTTTTTTTTTTTTATGTGTAATATTTTTTTTGTCTTCATATGTAAGAAGTTCAATGAAATTATTCAAGCGAACCTGGTTCAGCAGTAATAGCAGACTATAACAAATGTTTCTTTTGTTTTATGTGTAATATTTTTTTTGTCTTCATATATAAGAAGTTCAATGAAATTATTCAAGCGGACCTGGTTCAGCAGTAATAGCAGACTATAACAAATGTTTCTTTTTTTATGTGTAATATTTTTTTTGTCTTCATATGTAAGAAGTTCAATGAAATTATTCAAGCGGACCTGGTTCAGCAGTAATAGCAGACTATAACAAATGTTTCTTTTTTTATGTGTAATATTTTTTTTGTCTTCATATGTAAGAAGTTCAATGAAATTATTCAAGCGGACCTGGTTCAGCAGTAATAGCAGACTATAACAAATGTTTCTGTTTTTTATGTGTAATATTTTTTTTGTCTTCATATGTAAAAAGTTCAATGAAATTATTCAAGCAGACCTGGTTCAGCAGTAATAGCAGACTATAACAAATGTTTCTTTTTTTTATGTGTAATATTTTTTTTGTCTTCATATGTAAGAAGTTCAATAAAATTATTCCAGCGGACCTGGTTCAGCAGTAATAGCAGACTATAACAAATGTTTCTTTTTTTTATGTGTAATATTTTTTTTGTCTTCATATGTAAGAAGTTCAATGAAATTATTCAAGCGGACCTGGTTCAGCAGTAATAGCAGACTATAACAAATGTTTCTTTTTTTTATGTGTAATATTTTTTTTGTCTTCATATGTAAGAAGTTCAATGAAATTATTCAAGCGGACCTGGTTCAGCAGTAATAGCAGACTATAACAAATGTTTCTTTTTCTATGTGTAATATTTTTTTTGTCTTCATATGTAAGAAGTTCAATGAAATTATTCAAGCGGACCTGGTTCAGCAGTAATAGCAGACTATAACAAATGTTTTTTTTTTTTATGTGTAATATTTTTTTTGTCTTCATATGTAAGAAGTTCAATGAAATTATTCAAGCGGACCTGGTTCAGCAGTAATAGCAGACTATAACAAATGTTTCTTTTTTTTATGTGTAATATTTTTTTTGTCTTCATATGTAAGAAGTTCAATGAAATTATTCAAGCAGACCTGGTTCAGCAGTAATAGCAGACTATAACAAATGTTTCTTTTTTTTATGTGTAATATTTTTTTTGTCTTCATATGTAAGAAGTTCAATGAAATTATTCAAGCGGACCTGGTTCAGCAGTAATAGCAGACTATAACAAATGTTTCTTTTTTTTGTGTAAAATTTTTTTTGTCTTCATATGTAAGAAGTTCAATGAAATTATTCAAGCGGACCTGGTTCAGCAGTAATAGCAGACTATAACAAATGTTTCTTTTTTTTATGTGTAATATTTTTTTTGTCTTCATATGTAAGAAGTTCAATGAAATTATTCCAGCGGACCTGGTTCAGCAGTAATAGCAGACTATAACAAATGTTTCTTTTTTTTATGTGTAATATTTTTTTTGTCTTCATATGTAAGAAGTTCAATGAAATTATTCAAGCGGACCTGGTTCAGCAGTAATAGCAGACTATAACAAATGTTTCTTTTTTTATGTGTAATATTTTTTTTGTCTTCATATGTAAGAAGTTCAATGAAATTATTCAAGCGGACCTGGTTCAGCAGTAATAGCAGACTATAACAAATGTTTCTTTTTTTATGTGTAATATTTTTTTTGTCTTCATATGTAAGAAGTTCAATGAAATTATTCAAGCGGACCTGGTTCAGCAGTAATAGCAGACTATAACAAATGTTTGTTTTTTTTATGTGTAATATTTTTTTTGTCTTCATATGTAAGAAGTTCAATGAAATTATTCAAGCGGACCTGGTTCAGCAGTAATAGCAGACTATAACAAATGTTTCTTTTGTTTATGTGTAATATTTTTTTGTCTTCATATGTAAGAAGTTCAATGAAATTATTCAAGCGGACCTGGTTCAGCAGTAATAGCAGACTATAACAAATGTTTCTTTTTTTTATGTGTAATATTTTTTTTGTCTTCATATGTAAGAAGTTCAATGAAATTATTCAAGCGGACCTGGTTCAGCAGTAATAGCAGACTATAACAAATGTTTCTTTTTTTATGTGTAATATTTTTTTTGTCTTCATATGTAAGAAGTTCAATGAAATTATTCAAGCGGACCTGGTTCAGCAGTAATAGCAGACTATAACAAATGTTTCTTTTTTTTATGTGTAATATTTTTTTTGTCTTCATATGTAAGAAGTTCAATGAAATTATTCAAGCGGACCTGGTTCAGCAGTAATAGCAGACTATAACAAATGTTTCTTTTTTTATGTGTAATATTTTTTTTGTCTTCATATGTAAGAAGTTCAATGAAATTATTCAAGCGGACCTGGTTCAGCAGTAATAGCAGACTATAACAAATGTTTCTTTTTTTATGTGTAATATTTTTTTTGTCTTCATATGTAAGAAGTTCAATGAAATTATTCAAGCGGACCTGGTTCAGCAGTAATAGCAGACTATAACAAATGTTTCTTTTTTTATGTGTAATATTTTTTTTGTCTTCATATGTAAGAAGTTCAATGAAATTATTCAAGCAGACCTGGTTCAGCAGTAATAGCAGACTATAACAAATATTTCTTTTTTTTATGTGTAATATTTATTGTGTCTTCATATGTAAGAAGTTCAATGAAATTATTCAAGCGGACCTGGTTCAGCAGTAATAGCAGACTATAACAAATGTTTCTTTTTTTTGTGTGTAATATTTTTTTGTCTTCATATGTACGAAGTTCAATGAAATTATTCAAGCGCACCTGGTTCAGCAGTAATAGCAGACTATAACAAATGTTTCTTTTTTTTATGTGTAATATTTTTTTGTCTTTATATGTAAGAAGTTCAATGAAATTATTCAAGCGGACCAGGTTCAGCAGTAATAGCAGACTATAACAAATGTTTCTTTTTTTTATGTGTAATATTTTTTTGTCTTCATATGTAAGAAGTTCAATGAAATTTCAAAGGCTATGAATATTGAAATGGTTTCTTTAACAAATTTAAAAAATTAAATAGAAAATATTTATGGGATTTACAGTAAATTTATTTTCTTCTGAATAATTATTAAAGTATTTCTTTGTCTGGTCGAGTGTCAAT
>OY744550.1:52341665-52379165 GCA_963556195.1 Sepiola atlantica
ATGTGTGTATATGCATGTGTCTGTTTTCTCTCTTATATGTGTGTATAAGCATGTGTCTGTTTTCTATCCTATATGTGTGTATATGCATGTGTCAGTTTTCTCTCCTATATGTGTGTATATGCATGTGTCTGTTTTCTCACCTATATGTGTGTATAAGCATGTGTCTGTTTTCTATCCTATATGTGTGTATATGCATGTGTCAGTTTTCTCTCCTATATGTGTGTATATGCATGTGTCAGTTTTCTCTCCTATATGTGTGTATATGCATGTGTCAGTTTTCTCTCCTATGTGTGTGTATATGCATGTGTCTGTTTTCTCTCCTATATGTGTGTATATGCATGTGTCTGTTTTCACTCCTATATGTGTGTATATGCATGTGTCTGTTTTCTCTCCTATATGTGTGCATATGCACGTGTCTGTTTAGTGTTTATTATTGGTTAAGTGTGTACAATTTATGTATGTTGCATTGTATTGATTACAAATTGGCTGTTATGGCGTTCATCTTTTTATTTATTTATTTTTTTTCCTTCTCATTTTTTTTTATGAAGAAGAAAAAAATAAGGGAGTTTAACCGAAGAGTATATTATAGGTCAGTCTCCACTCCCTCTGCAAACATTGATATATTTTTGTATTTGAAAAGACGTAATATCATCATGATTACTATCATTATCATTATTTAGCCTCATTCTAGAAAACAAAAACGACTTTACCTTTTCATTATACGGAAGAATGCCCTCATTGCAAGTGTAGTCTTCTTTTGTGTTATTCCAGTCAACTTCGATAAAGTCCTGAAAAAAATATAAACATATTTCAGATTAATCATACATGGACGTGAAACCTTGCCAGTTAGGGTTGAGGACATGCGTTGCATGCAGGGAAATGATATGAGAATGATACGATTGATGTGTAATGTGAGTCTTAAAGAGAGGCTGAGTTCGGATGACCTTATAGGAGGATCAAATCGTTAGAGTATAGGTTGATGTGTGCAGAACAGGAGACTCTGATGGTATAGCCACATTCAAAAGAATGGATAAGAGTGTTTGGGCTAATAGATATAGAGCAGTTGAGGTAGCAGGGCCAGCTCACCTGTAGGGGAAGGCCATGAAAAACATAGTTCCCAAAAATTGCTAAAGTTGGATTTGCAGAAATCTTTTATTTTTCTAGCCGTGTGGGTTGGAGCACCATTCTGTGTCCATACATAATTACCAATCTGGATAGTGTACTTTTTAAGCCATGGCGATACCTGTAATCTCAGAGTCTTGTCGTAAGTATTAATATTGATATTTTCATTAGCTTTGTAGAATTTTATAGGCATTTTGTTTCCATTGGAAGCCACAACACCATAGGCCATAACTCAAGCAGGATGTTTTGTTCTGGATGTTCCCTTAACCCCAGTTGTTGATTTTACAATAAATCTGTCATTTCTGCAGTTCAGAACAGCATCGACAGTGAAGATCTTTTCATCTTAAAAGATCATTAAAATGGAGGATCTTTTTCTTGAACCATGTAATAATTTTATTGCACCTTTCCAATCTCTTTTCCTTCATAGCTGTTGTCAACAAGTGTTTTGGTGTTCCTGTGTAAGATTTCAACTTCAAATAATATTTTACTGCATTTCTTATGGGTTTGTCGTCTACCTCAAGTTCACTCATGGATTTGATTAGATCCTTTAGGATTTTGGATTAGAAAGTTGTAATAAAAGCTTTGATACGTTTTTTGTTGATTCCTACACTTCCAGACTTCACCGTAATAGTTTTGCTCATATTCATTCTATCCTTTAAATTATAAATATATAGCCACTCCAACTATTCTTGAAATCTCTTGACAGGTGCATTCAGCAAATCACGCACCCTTTGCCGTTCGCTTTCCTGATTACTCATATGGGCAAAAGTTTTTGAAAATGTAAAGATGATAGTGTTAGGAATGATCATACATCAATATATGCTAGGTTTCAAAACAACTGACTTAGCGCCTGCTGAGAAAAAAACAACTTAACGTTCATTATAAATTTTCTTCCCCACCCTGTATATATATATATATATATATATATATATATATATATATATATATATATATATATATAGAGAGAGAGAGAGAGAGAGAGAGAGAGAGTGTTAGTGAATAATTTTGGTAAGAAATCCGAGTAAGAGAGCTCAATGTACAAAATAAATTTTTGTTCTTTTTTTTCTCCAATATTTAGCTGTCCCGTTAGCATTCGAAAGAGGCCAGGAGGTCGAAATAAATTATAATGCCGACAGTTACAATGTGTATGTGAATTTTTTCTTATATATATATATATATATATATATATATATATATATATATATATATATATATATATATATATATATATATTAATGATATTTCACCCCAAACAAGGCAGAACGCCACTGTAGATGTAAGGAGTTCTCTGTAGTCTTTGGTCTGAAGAGGTTCACTCTCTGCGAAGAGTACAACCGAAATATGTATGCACATATGTAACCAATAATGTTTGTATGAATAAAAATGTATACTTAAGAACAGCTCTACTTGTTATTGAGCACTTTTTATAAACACTTGAGTTTCAACAGATTAACATCTACAGAAGCTAATACAATACATGTACTATATATATATATATATATATATATATATATATATATATATATATATATATATATATATATATACTTATTAAGGTACTTAAGCATTTTTTATGAATCTTATATTCCTATATAATTTTATATGCTAACTACCATGTCGCAGAATGGTTCTTGAGTGTAGTGTTTGAATAGTATTATCATAATTGGTATTATTATTAGATATGCAAATTACTATATCATATCTATATCATATTGTATACGTAAGGGTAGTGTTTTATTATTATTATTATTATTTATTTGCTTATATATATACATATATATGTGCAATATATATATATATATATATATATATATATATATATATATATATATATATATATATATATATATATATGAAATAAAAACTGAATTGTTTCTACATTTGTTTTTTTGGGAAGTGGTCATTTAATCAGTACCACTGGAGAGCTATGAATTTGATAACTGTCCTGTTTTTAAATCTCCGAAACAGTTACATGGTAAACAGCTGATGATCCATGTTTAATATTTCACAATTCAAGTTAAGGTCTCCTGTTTTTGTTTCACTGTTATATACTTGAATCCCCATTTGTATTTGTAACTTTTCCAGCGATAAGTCGGCTTATGCAAGTGTTAAGTCTGCGATATTTAGGATTTAGTTAGTATCTTGGGAATTTAAACTGCATTTTGTTTCTTTGTCTAAAATGACTCAAAGCTTCTTTAGACTATATATATATATATATATATATATATATATATATATATATATATATATATATATATTGCTGTCCTACTTCTGATTCGAAAGTCCTGTCAGTTGGACAGAATTTTTTATATGAAAATCTTATGCCTCCTTTCATGAAGCTTCTGTACATGATGATATAAAAGCGCTGACGAAGAGACTTTTGCTATCATAAAAATAACAAAAAAAAATGATCAAATTTTCCCAAAAAGTCTTGGAAACGATCGTCTGTCGAATACTTGCTGGTTTTGAATTTCTGGAACAATGTTCAAATTATATTGATCTAAATTAACATTATATATATATATATATATATATATATATATATATATATATATATATATATATATATATATATTTAGCCTGACGATTCCCCCCGGGGATGAAACACGGGAGTCTCTGTGTAGCTTGATTGCCATATATATTTTCACTGCTTACTATATATATATATATATATATATATATATATATATATATATATATATATATATATAACATTATGCGAGCAATGTTAAACATCATTCTCTACGAAAAAACAGATATATTGAAGAAGATTCACTCATTCACTCATTGTTGTCTAGATATATTTGAACCAGCTCTGTACTTTGAAAAGAATAAACATTTTATGCATTGGCTCTGTCTTGAGCCTGAATATTGTTTTAACAAGTCTTGGATTTACAGAAAATGAAGACTTCATTAATTGCTCAAGTTGGTCGATACGTTTTGAGTCTGTCTACTTTGTCAACAAGTATTGTATTTTCATAAAATGAACGTTTCATTGTTCATATTGGTTAATACGTCTTGAATCCAGCCATTTTTTTAAAACAAATCTTATGTTTCCATGAAATTACTATTTAATTCATTGCTCATTTTGATTGAAACGTCTTGAATCTGGATACTGTTTGAACCAGTCTTGTATTTTGAAAAGAATGAAAAGAATGAACGTCTCAATCATTTTTAATGTTGGTCGATATCACTTGAGTCTGGATACTGTTTGAACCAGTCTTGTATTTTGAAAAGAATGAAAAGAATGAACGTCTCAATCATTTTTAATGTTGGTCGATAGCACTTGAGTCTGGATACTGTTTGAACCAGTCTTGTATTTTGAAAAGAATGAAAAGAATGAACGTCTCAATCATTTTAATGTTGGTCGATAGCACTTGAGTCTGGATACTGTTTGAACCAGTCTTGTATTTTGAAAAGAATGAAAAGAATGAACGTCTCAATCATTTTAATGTTGGTCGATAGCACTTGAGTCTGGATACTGTTTGAACCAGTCTTGTATTTTGAAAAGAATGAAAAGAATGAACGTCTCAATCATTTTTAATGTTGGTCGATAGCACTTGAGTCTGGATACTGTTTGAACCAGTCTTGTATTTTGAAAAGAATGAAAAGAATGAACGTCTCAATCATTTTTAATGTTGGTCGATAGCACTTGAGTCTGGATACTGTTTGAACCAGTCTTGTATTTTGAAAAGAATGAAAAGAATGAACGTCTCAATCATTTTAATGTTGGTCGATAGCACTTGAGTCTGGATACTGTTTGAACCAGTCTTGTATTTTGAAAAGAATGAAAAGAATGAACGTCTCAATCATTTTTAATGTTGGTCGATAGCACTTGAGTCTGGATACTGTTTGAACCAGTCTTGTATTTTGAAAAGAATGAAAAGAATGAACGTCTCAATCATTTTAATGTTGGTCGATAGCACTTGAGTCTGGATACTGTTTGAACCAGTCTTGTATTTTGAAAAGAATGAAAAGAATGAACGTCTCAATCATTTTTAATGTTGGTCGATAGCACTTGAGTCTGGATACTGTTTGAACCAGTCTTGTATTTTGAAAAGAATGAAAAGAATGAACGTCTCAATCATTTTAATGTTGGTCGATAGCACTTGAGTCTGGATACTGTTTGAACCAGTCTTGTATTTTGAAAAGAATGAAAAGAATGAACGTCTCAATCATTTTTAATGTTGGTCGATAACACTTGAGTCTGGATACTGTTTGAACCAGTCTTGTATTTTGAAAAGAATGAAAAGAATGAACGTCTCAATCATTTTAATGTTGGTCGATAGCACTTGAGTCTGGATACTGTTTGAACCAGTCTTGTATTTTGAAAAGAATGAAAAGAATGAACGTCTCAATCATTTTTAATGTTGGTCGATAGCACTTGAGTCTGGATACTGTTTGAACCAGTCTTGTATTTTGAAAAGAATGAAAAGAATGAACGTCTCAATCATTTTAATGTTGGTCGATAGCACTTGAGTCTGGATACTGTTTGAACCAGTCTTGTATTTTGAAAAGAATGAAAAGAATGAACGTCTCAATCATTTTTAATGTTGGTCGATAACACTTGAGTCTGGATACTGTTTGAACCAGTCTTGTATTTTGAAAAGAATGAAAAGAATGAACGTCTCAATCATTTTAATGTTGGTCGATAGCACTTGAGTCTGGATACTGTTTGAACCAGTCTTGTATTTTGAAAAGAATGAAAAGAATGAACGTCTCAATCATTTTTAATGTTGGTCGATAACACTTGAGTCTGGATACTGTTTGAACCAGTCTTGTATTTTGAAAAGAATGAAAAGAATGAACGTCTCAATCATTTTAATGTTGGTCGATAGCACTTGAGTCTGGATACTGTTTGAACCAGTCTTGTATTTTGAAAAGAATGAAAAGAATGAACGTCTCAATCATTTTTAATGTTGGTCGATAGCACTTGAGTCTGGATACTGTTTGAACCAGTCTTGTATTTTGAAAAGAATGAAAAGAATGAACGTCTCAATCATTTTAATGTTGGTCGATAGCACTTGAGTCTGGATACTGTTTGAACCAGTCTTGTATTTTGAAAAGAATGAAAAGAATGAACGTCTCAATCATTTTTAATGTTGGTCGATAACACTTGAGTCTGGATACTGTTTGAACCAGTCTTGTATTTTGAAAAGAATGAAAAGAATGAACGTCTCAATCATTTTAATGTTGGTCGATAGCACTTGAGTCTGGATACTGTTTGAACCAGTCTTGTATTTTGAAAAGAATGAAAAGAATGAACGTCTCAATCATTTTTAATGTTGGTCGATAGCACTTGAGTCTGGATACTGTTTGAACCAGTCTTGTATTTTGAAAAGAATGAAAAGAATGAACGTCTCAATCATTTTTAATGTTGGTAGATAGCACTTGAGTCTGGGTACTGTTTGAACCAGTCTTGTATTTTGAAAAGAATGAAAAGAATGAACGTCTCAATCATTTTTAATGTTGGTAGATAGCACTTGAGTCTGGATACTGTTTGAACCAGTCTTGTATTTTGAAAAGAATGAAAAGAATGAACGTCTCAATCATTTTTAATGTTGGTCGATAGCACTTGAGTCTGGATACTGTTTGAACCAGTCTTGTATTTTGAAAAGAATGAACGTCTCAATCATTTTTAATGTTGGTCGATAGCACTTGAGTCTGGATACTGTTTGAACCAGTCTTGTATTTTGAAAAGAATGAACGTCTCAATCATTTTTAATGTTGGTCGATAGCACTTGAGTCTGGATACTGTTTGAACCAGTCTTGTATTTTGAAAAGAATGAACGTCTCAATCATTTTTAATGTTGGTCGATAGCACTTGAGTCTGGATACTGTTTGAACCAGTCTTGTATTTTGAAAAGAATGAACGTCTCAATCATTTTTAATGTTGGTCGATAGCACTTGAGTCTGGATACTGTTTGAACCAGTCTTGTATAACAATGAATGAAATAGTAAGGTCAGTTTCATAATGTGGGGAAAATCCATCTCCCCAAAAGGTTCACTCTGGATCGAGACAAAAATAAATCTCAGACTAGAAGGATTTATTTTTCACTGACCACGGGCAGAAAAGACGAAGTGTAGTATCAGAACAGAACAATAGGCCAAGGAAACAAAATTGATTTTCCAGTTAAGATTCCTGTTCTCAATATTTCAATAGTCCGGATAAGTTTTAATTAGCCTTGTAATCTAAAAAAAAAAGAAAAGAAACGTTTCATGCCTTGCTGCTTTCGGTCAACAAATATTGAGTTAAGATATTTTTTGACCGAACCCTGAATATAGAAAGAAATTAACGCTTGGTCATTTTTTTTGCCATACATCTTGAGTTTATATACTTTTATAATAAACATATAATTTGAAAAGAATAAACATGGATGAGAACTCAGATGTGGACAAAGTATATCTGGATGGTGAAGCTATTGAGGTTGTTGAGATATTTCTATCGCCTTGGTGATACCATTGGAGCACAGGGTGGAGCAAATGCTAGTGTGATTGCAAGAATTAAGAGTGAATGAAGTAAGTTCAAGGATACTATAGAATTTCATACTTAGAGCTCAATTGTCTGACCAGTTCAGTAACAAAATAAATAAAAGAACTGAAGGAACACTAAAAAGCCAGTTTATATGAAAGTTGGAATGTTTCACTATGCCAAAATAGGCAAGTCCATTATCTGAGCTCTGATTGGCTCCCAGTTCACAAGTGGATAATTCACTATATAAATATTGATTTATTCAAGCAATATTTGCATATAGAATATTGAAGCCTGTTATGCCGGTAAGTGTCAGTTTGATTTTATGGATACTATTTGAACAAACGTTGTATCTATACGTTTTGAGCCAGGATACTATTTGAACAAGCGTTGTATTTATACATTTTGAGCGGAGATACTATTTGAGCAAGTGTTGTATTTATACGTTTGATCCTGGATACTATTTGAACAAACGTTGTATCTATGCGTTTTGAGCCGGGATACTATTTAAATAAGCATTGTATTTATACGTTTTGAGCCGGGATACTATTTGAACAAACGTTGTATCTATACGTTTTGAGCCAGGATACTATTTGAACAAGCGTTGTATTTATACATTTAGAGTGGAGATACTATTTGAGCAAGTGTTGTATCTATACGTTTGATCCATTTTTTCCTATTTATCCATTTGTTCCATTTTTTCCTATTTATCCACTTGTGCCATTTTTCCTATTTATCCACTTGTTCCATTTTTTCCTATTTATCCACTTGTTTCATTTTTTCCTATTTATCCACTTGTTCCATTTTTTCCTATTTATCCACTTGTTCCATTTTTTCCTATTTATCCAATTGTTCCATTTTTTCCTATTTATCCACTTGTTCCATTTTTTCCTATTTATCCACTTGTTCCATTTTTTCCTATTTATCCACTTGTTCCATTTTTTCCTATTTATCCACTTGTGCCATTTATTCCTATTTATCCACTTGTGCCATTTTTTCCTCACCTATTTCCTATTTATCTACTCGCGCCATTTTTTCCTATTTATCCACTTGTGCCATTTATTCCTATTTATCCACTTGTGCCATTTTTCCTGTGCCATTTTTACCTAAATTCGTTACTATGATCTATTGATTTTAGTTTTACTTGTAGTTTAAAATCAATAAATAAAAATACACTTGTGGTAGGCAGTGATCTATGGATCTTAGTTTTACTGGTAGATTTAAAATCGATAAATATTTATCATTTTATCATTAGTACCAGCAATGGAAAATATAGTTTTAAACAAAGAAAAAAAATTAAAGAATCGTTTTTAGAATCGGAAATTGGGCTCACATTTTCATGATTCCGATACGGATTCCGATACCCTAAAAAGTTCCGATTTTTCCCGATTCCTGGTTTCGATGGATCGTCCCAACACTAGTTAATACGCCTTCAGTCTAGCTGTGTTCTGAACAAGTATTGTATTTTGAAAAGAACGAACTTTTAATGGTAATGTTAATGTTGGCCAATACGTTTTGAGTCTGGCTACTTTTTTTTGTTTAGCAAACTTTGTATGTTCATAAAATGAAAATTTAATTCATTACTAATGTTTATTGATACCTCTTCAGTCCGAATACTTTTTGAACTGGTATTATATTATATATATTTAAAAAAATTAATGTTTCATTCGTTGCTCCTTTTTGTCAATACATGTAGACATATTTTTTTAGCAAACCTTGTATTTTGAAAAAAGCTTCACCCATTATTGAACTTTGTCAATATGCCTTGAATCATATTAGTCTTTTAGCAAGTTCTGTATTTTTTAAAAGTGAATGATTCATTCATTCGCCATTGGGCTGTCCATCCATCTTGTATTTTCAAACAAATTAAAGTTTTATTCAATTTTTAAGTTAGTAAATACGTCTGTAGTTCGGATACTTTTTGAACTAGCTCTTTATTTAGAAGTATTTTATTCACTTTTTCTTATGGCATTGCTATCTTCAGTGAAACATTAAAAAAAATATTTCTTCTTAATCTGGAAATTTAAGAACAAAAAACTCTAACCTTTTCAAAATTTAACATCAATTTGCCACTGAGACGTAAGGGGCTACTGTGATTAGGGCCAGATTTATAAGGGTATCCTAAGTGGGGAGTTGTGCAGCAAGGTGTTTGTTCACATTACATTGACTGGGATGATGTCATCTTAATATATTCATGATCGTATCGATACTTAAGAGAAAAATGTAATTTTACTCCATCATAATTTTAATTTAAATATATTTCATTTACAGAAAAAATTAAATATAACAAATGGTAGTTTAGTCACACTGTAACAATGCGGGGAGGAGATATTTAATTAGTCAAATAACAAATTACTGAATAAGGGACAAAAGATTTCCAAGTTATGCAACATGCCATTACTAACCAGCAGAGCGTTACCACAGTCGACTAAGGGAAAAGTCTATCAGGCATGTCTATACAGTGTGATGATGCATGGAAGTGAAACCTGACCAGAGAGGGTTGAGGACATGAGTTGCATGCAGCGAAATGATATGAGAATGATACGATGGATGTGTAATGTGAGTCTTAAAGATAGGCTTAGTTCTGATGACCTCAGAGGAAGATTAAATCTGGACAGTATCGGGAGATGTGTGCAGAACAGGAGACTTCAATGGTATGGACACATTGAAAGAATGGATGAGAGTTCTTGGGTCAGTAGATGTAGAACAGTTAAAATAGCAGGTCCAGTTCACAATTTGAAGGCTAAGGAAAACATGGCAGGAAGTGATAAAAATGGACTTGAGAGAAAGAAGAATAAATAAAGACCTCAGCAGTCCAACATATGCCAGCATGTAAAACAGACGTTAAACCGAATATGATGATGATTCCTGTTGGTAAAATAATATTGAAACACAATTTTTGTTGGGAATGTTGATGACATCAATTAACGAACAGTGGAAAGAATAGTTTAGTAAAAATTTGTAAGCAAATAAATGCCAAATTATATCGGATGCAAGATCTTTTGTTGAAAACAATCAACAATGGAATTGGGATGTAGGAATGTACGTGATGTCAATCGTTAGCTAGCAAGATAAATCGATATAGTTAAATAGACGTACAGACAGAGAGACAAGAAGAATCTAGACGAGCAACGACAGACAGAGAGCAAATGAGTAAAGAAAGCACTCACAGTAAAGTACAAATTTATGAAAGTCGGGCACCTGCACACACGTACACATACATACGTATACTGGAGTAGATTGCTTGTAGCAATGTACACAGGGATGCACATATGCAAAAGATATATAACATGAACAAACTAACAAACAACAATACTGTTTGGTTTTCGTGAACATAATTAAAACAAAAGAAACTATTAGAACCAAGGATAATAATTGTACGTGTTTTCTTTGTGTCTTTCATGTTACTAACGAAAGCAACTAACCAAAATACAACAACAGTAATAAAGCAAGCATAGCGTAGGTAATAAACAACTGATAATGTTACAGCATGGAGGAAGTCCGTTGAAAGCAGAAGTTAGAGAAGTCACTCGTCAGCGACACAGGGTCAACAGTAGAACACCGACATAATAACTCAACAGAACGAGTGATTGGATTATTGTTGTAGACCCGTGCTAGGGGTCACAAAGAAATAAACCACAAATAGTGACAGGGTTAAAATATAACAATGTATTTATCATAAAGCAATACAGAACGCCACTAATGTGGTAGGAGATGAACGGGTTCATAACATGCGGTAAAACATGGTATGAAGGTCTCTCCTGAGTCTCTGCAACCAGTGGTATTTATTATACCTGGTTGATACCATCAGTTCTCCAATAGAGGGTGATTTGTACCCCACAACAATTATCTTGTCAAGTAACCAACAGTGACCCATGTAGTAACACTCCACTCAGCTTCACACTCCACTCAGTTTCACACTCCACTCAGTTTCACACTCCACTCAGTTTCACACTCCACTCAGTTTCACACTCCACTCAGTTTCACACTCCACTCAGTTTCATACTCCACTCAGAAAATTATACGGATAATGTTGTATTTTCATTATTACTTGCCACTGAGACGTAAGGGCCTACTGTGGCTTAAAGGCCAGATTTATAGGGGGCATCCTAAGTGGGGAGTTGTGCAGCAAGGTGTTTGTTCACATTACATTGACTGGGATGATGTCATCTTAATATATTCATGATCGTATCGATACTTAAGAGAAAAATGTAATTTTACTCCATCATAATTTTAATTTAAATATATTTCATTTACAGAAAAAATTAAATATAACAAACGGTAGTTTAGTCACACTGTAACAATGCGGGGAGGAGACGTTTAATTAGTCAAATAACAAATTACTGATCATACACTTTGCATCATCAGGGTGGCATGGTTTATGGGAGTTGTCATCATAATATTCGGTTCGACATCTGTTTTACCTGCTGGCATCTGTTGAACAAGTTGCCAGATCAGATGAAAAACAGCAATAGTGTAGGAAATTTTAGGATGGAATTGGATAAACAAAGTAAGAATGGTAATTAAAGGAATTAAGAGGGACTTTTGAGGAGCTCTTTTATTGTCTTTAGAGTCATTCATCAACGGATGGTGGTGAAACATTCACAAAGCTCCGTCATAAATCATGTAACCCCCCCACATAAAATTATAGATTAAATATGCTTCAAATTTCCCCCTCTCTCTAAATATGTATTAGATATGTTGTCACTCCCTCTCTCTCTAATTATATTTGAATTGTCGAGTGTGAATTTCCCTTTTCTCAGTTTCAAAACTGTAATCGTCTAAATTGGATGCTTGACAATACCACAAGGTTGAAATAAACTATTGCATCAATGATTATGTAATTTCGTGTTACTATATTTTATTCTATTCTTGCTCTGTTTATTACATTGAGATCTCATACCCGGATTTCCTCCTGGAATTTATTTCATTATACACAATGTATATATATATATATATATATATATATATATATATATATATATATATAAAGAGGTGTACTAAAAGCGAACTTTTAGGAAAGGTAAAACCCTATTGTGAAGAGTTAAGCCTGGCTTAAGGAAAATTTAACTTGAATAAATTGCCTTTTTGCGGAATATACCTTGCTTTGAACTTTTGAATTGAATTTTGATTTGGCTTTTGCTTTCTCTAATTCCTTTCCATTCTCCTTCATTTATATATATATATATATATATATATATATATATATATATATATATATATATATATATATATATATGGTACGTCAATGAAATAGTTCCTTATATTGAGCTTTCCTTATTTCACAATGTTTCGAAGTACAAAATTTATAAATTGTTTTAAATAAAAGCAGAATTTTAGTCTCCGGAAATTTGGTCTCAAGAGCTCTTTCGTCCAACATGTCATCAGCAGAAATCTTTGGAATACAAAATGTAAAATAAAATTCACGAGAAAGAGCATCCAGTTATCGATTTATTATTTCCACTTCATCTTATTTCAATTAATATTTGCTTCTTTATTCAATTATTTTGCAGTCTTCTATATTTAGGCCTTCTTCTTCTTCTTGGGTCATCCATCAATTGGTGGTGAAACTTTCACAAAGTTTGTGGGCCATGATGCTCGCTCACTCATTGAATCCAGAAGCTCTAATTCCGAGAAGCCAATGTCTTTTTTCCAGAAAAGTCTTGATTGTTACATGAGGTCTCCCAAGCCCGTCACTTGGGGAACTATCGGATGAAATATTTAACTGAATTCTTCTTCTTCTTCTTCTTCTTCTTCTTCTTCTTCTTCTTCTTCTTCATCATCATCATCATCATCATCATCATCATCATCATCATCATCATCATCATCATCATCATCATCTATTTATTGCCTTATTTTTCTTTGGTCAGTGGTTAGGGTTTACTGAATGTCATCAATCTAACTCTTTAAAGCTCGGCGGTCTTGAGGAGTGATTTCGTTCAAATTCCACAGTCTAAGATCATTGTTGATGGTTTGCATCCAAGTTTTCTTGGGTCATTCAACTTTCCTCCGGCCCTCCACCTAAAGGTCACTGAATTTTTCTTATCCAAGAGTCGCTCCACTCAACATGGCCGAACCAACGTGTACACACGTGTATACAGTCTCGTCAACAGAGTATCAGAGCTGATGTGGTGGATCTGATCTGACCGAATATTGCATATCCATCTGATCATTGCTCTAACATTACATTGAAGGTGGGCGTGTAAGGAATTACATTGAAGGTGGGCGTGTAAGGAATTACATTGAAGGTGGGCGTGTAAGGAATTACATTGAAGGTGGGCGTGTAAGGAATTACATTGAAGGTGGGCGTGTAAGGAATTACATTGAAGGTGGGCGTGTAAGGAATTACATTGAAGGTGGGCGTGTAAGGAATTACATTGAAGGTGGGCATGTAAGGAATTACATTGAAGGCGGGCGTGTAAGGAATTACATTGAAGGTGGGCGTGTAAGGAATTACATTGAAGGTGGGCGTGTAAGGAATTACATTGAAGGTGGGCGTGTAAGGAATTACATTGAAGGTGGGCGTGTAAGGAATTACATTGAAGGTGGGCGTGTAAGGAATTACATTGAAGGTGGGCGTGTAAGGAATTACATTGAAGGTGGGCGTGTAAGGAATTACATTGAAGGTGGGCGTGTAAGGAATTACATTGAAGGTGGGCGTGTAAGGAATTACATTGAAGGTGGGCGTGTAAGGAATTACATTGAAGGTGGGCGTGTAAGGAATTACATTGAAGGTGGGCGTGTAAGGAATTACATTGAAGGTGGGCGTGTAAGGAATTACATTGAAGGTGGGCGTGTAAGGAATTACATTGAAGGTGGGCGTGTAAGGAATTACATTGAAGGTGGGCGTGTAAGGAATTACATTGAAGGTGGGCGTGTAAGGAATTACATTGAAGGCGGGCGTGTAAGGAATTACATTGAAGGTGGGCGTGTAAGGAATTACATTGAAGGTGGGCGTGTAAGGAATTACATTGAAGGTGGGCGTGTAAGGAATTACATTGAAGGTGGGCGTGTAAGGAATTACATTGAAGGAGGGCGTGTAAGGAATTACATTGAAGGCGGGCGTGTAAGGAATTACATTGAAGGTGGGCGTGTAAGGAATTACATTGAAGGTGGGCGTGTAAGGAATTACATTGAAGGTGGGCGTGTAAGGAATTACATTGAAGGTGGGCGTGTAAGGAATTACATTGAAGGTGGGCGTGTAAGGAATTACATTGAAGGTGGGCGTGTAAGGAATTACATTGAAGGTGGGCGTGTAAGGAATTACATTGAAGGTGGGCGTGTAAGGAATTACATTGAAGGTGGGCGTGTAAGGAATTACATTGAAGGTGGGCGTGTAAGGAATTACATTGAAGGTGGGCGTGTAAGGAATTACATTGAAGGTGGGCGTGTAAGGAATTACATTGAAGGTGGGCGTGTAAGGAATTACATTGAAGGTGGGCGTGTAAGGAATTACATTGAAGGTGGGCGTGTAAGGAATTACATTGAAGGTGGGCGTGTAAGGAATTACATTGAAGGTGGGCGTGTAAGGAATTACATTGAAGGTGGGCGTGTAAGGAATTACATTGAAGGTGGGCGTGTAAGGAATTACATTGAAGGTGGGCGTGTAAGGAATTACATTGAAGGCGGGCGTGTAAGGAATTACATTGAAGGCGGGCGTGTAAGGAATTACATTGAAGGTGGGCGTGTAAGGAATTACATTGAAGGTGGGCGTGTAAGGAATTACATTGAAGGTGGGCGTGTAAGGAATTACATTGAAGGTGGGCGTGTAAGGAATTACATTGAAGGTGGGCGTGTAAGGAATTACATTGAAGGTGGGCGTGTAAGGAATTACATTGAAGGTGGGCGTGTAAGGAATTACATTGAAGGTGGGCGTGTAAGGAATTACATTGAAGGTGGGCGTGTAAGGAATTACATTGAAGGTGGGCGTGTAAGGAATTACATTGAAGGTTGGCGTGTAAGGAATTACATTGAAGGTGGGCGTGTAAGGAATTACATTGAAGGTGGGCGTGTAAGGAATTACATTGAAGGTGGGCGTGTAAGGAATTACATTGAAGGTGGGCGTGTAAGGAATTACATTGAAGGTGGGCGTGTAAGGAATTACATTGAAGGTGGGCGTGTAAGGAATTACATTGAAGGTGGGCGTGTAAGGAATTACATTGAAGGTGGGCGTGTAAGGAATTACATTGAAGGCGGGCGTGTAAGGAATTACATTGAAGGTGGGCGTGTAAGGAATTACATTGAAGGTGGGCGTGTAAGGAATTACATTGAAGGTGGGCGTGTAAGGAATTACATTGAAGGTGGGCGTGTAAGGAATTACATTGAAGGTGGGCGTGTAAGGAATTACATTGAAGGCGGGCGTGTAAGGAATTACATTGAAGGTGGGCGTGTAAGGAATTACATTGAAGGCGGGCATGTAAGGAATTACATTGAAGGTGGGCGTGTAAGGAATTACATTGAAGGTGGGCGTGTAAGGAATTACATTGAAGGTGGGCGTGTAAGGAATTACATTGAAGGCGGGCATGTAAGGAATTACATTGAAGGTGGGCGTGTAAGGAATTACATTGAAGGTGGGCGTGTAAGGAATTACATTGAAGGTGGGCGTGTAAGGAATTACATTGAAGGTGGGCGTGTAAGGAATTACATTGAAGGCGGGCATGTAAGGAATTACATTGAAGGTGGGCGTGTAAGGAATTACATTGAAGGTGGGCGTGTAAGGAATTACATTGAAGGTGGGCGTGTAAGGAATTACATTGAAGGTGGGCGTGTAAGGAATTACATTGAAGGTGGGCGTGTAAGGAATTACATTGAAGGTGGGCGTGTAAGGAATTACATTGAAGGTGGGCGTGTAAGGAATTACATTGAAGGTGGGCGTGTAAGGAATTACATTGAAGGTGGGCGTGTAAGGAATTACATTGAAGGTGGGCGTGTAAGGAATTACATTGAAGGCGGGCGTGTAAGGAATTACATTGAAGGTGGGCGTGTAAGGAATTACATTGAAGGCGGGCATGTAAGGAATTACATTGAAGGTGGGCGTGTAAGGAATTACATTGAAGGTGGGCGTGTAAGGAATTACATTGAAGGTGGGCGTGTAAGGAATTACATTGAAGGCGGGCATGTAAGGAATTACATTGAAGGTGGGCGTGTAAGGAATTACATTGAAGGTGGGCGTGTAAGGAATTACATTGAAGGTGGGCGTGTAAGGAATTACATTGAAGGTGGGCGTGTAAGGAATTACATTGAAGGCGGGCATGTAAGGAATTACATTGAAGGTGGGCGTGTAAGGAATTACATTGAAGGTGGGCGTGTAAGGAATTACATTGAAGGTGGGCGTGTAAGGAATTACATTGAAGGTGGGCGTGTAAGGAATTACATTGAAGGTGGGCGTGTAAGGAATTACATTGAAGGTGGGCGTGTAAGGAATTACATTGAAGGTGGGCGTGTAAGGAATGTTTGAACTTTAAAAAAAAAACAGTTTGGGGGAGTTAGGCCACTCTCATCAAATTGTGGGAATCTGTATAATCGTGTGTTATTTATTAACATCGCAGGTATTAACAACCAATGGGGAGGGCTTCATATATCTTCAGAATTCGGTTTATCCAAATAAATAAATGCGAAGGTTTGTTTTCATTAATCACACCTATATTACCATCAAAACGGGTTACTCTAATTTAAATCAATAATACAACATAATCTATATATAAATTAACAAATGCAAAGGTTTGTTTTCATTAATCACACCTATATTACCATCAAAACGGGTTACTCTAATTTAAATCAATAATACAACATAATCTATATATAAATTAACAAATGCAAAGGTTTGTTTTCATTAATCACACCTATATTACCATCAAAACAGGTTACTCTAGTTTAAATCAATAATACAACATAATCTATATATAAATTAACAAATGCGAAGGTTTGTTTTCATTAATCACACCTATATTACCATCAAAACGGGTTACTCTAATTTAAATCAATAATACAACATAATCTATATATAAATTAACAAATGCGAAGGTTTGTTTTCATTAATCACACCTATATTACCATCAAAACGGGTTACTCTAGTTTAAATCAATAATACAACATAATCTATATATAAATTAACAAATGCGAAGGTTTGTTTTCATTCATCACACCTATATTACCATCAAAATGGGTTACTCTAATTTAAATCAATAATACAACATAATCTATATATAAATTAACAAATGCGAAGGTTTGTTTTCATTAATTACACCTATATTACCATTAAAATGGGTTACTCTAATTTAAATCAATAATACAACATAATCTATATATAAATTAACAAATGCGAAGGTTTGTTTTCATTCATCACACCTATATTACCATCAAAATGGGTTACTCTAATTTAAATCAATAATACAACATAATCTATATATAAATTAACAAATGCGAAGGTTTGTTTTCATTCATCACACCTATATTACCATCAAAATGGGTTACTCTAATTTAAATCAATAATACAACATAATCTATATATAAATTAACAAATGTGAAGGTTTGTTTTCATTAATCACACCTATATTACCATCAAAACGGGTTACTCTAATTTAAATCAATAATACAAAATAATCTATATATAAATTAACAAATGCGAAGGTTTGTTTTCATTAATCACACCTATATTACCATCAAAATGGGTTACTCTAATTTAAATCAATAATACAACATAATCTATATATAAATTAACAAATGTGAAGGTTTGTTTTCATTAATCACACCTATATTACCATCAAAACGGGTTACTCTAATTTAAATCAATAATACAACATAATCTATATATAAATTAACAAATGCGAAGGTTTGTTTTCATTAATCACACCTATATTACCATCAAAACGGGTTACTCTAGTTTAAATCAATAATACAACATAATCTATATATAAATTAACAAATGCGAAGGTTTGTTTTCATTCATCACACCTATATTACCATCAAAATGGGTTACTCTAATTTAAATCAATAATACAACATAATCTATATATAAATTAACAAATGCGAAGGTTTGTTTTCATTCATCACACCTATATTACCATCAAAATGGGTTACTCTAATTTAAATCAATAATACAACATAATCTATATATAAATTAACAAATGCGAAGGTTTGTTTTCATTCATCACACCTATATTACCATCAAAATGGGTTACTCTAATTTAAATCAATAATACAAAATAATCTTTTGAAATTGTGTGTATATATAGTAGAGAAGAAAGACCCAAAACACAGCTATTCGTATGCCTAACTTGCATACCTAACAGGGTACCAGAGCTGATATGCCACGTCTGATCTGACCTGACATCTGTCTATTAATATTATGCTAAAAGTGTAAATGTCCTGTTTTTAAGGGTTGAAGTGAGAAGAGGGTTAAAAGGGGATATCCCTAAAGAGACATAGCAAACATAATACTAATGCGACTGCGATTGTTTTAATAATTTCATGGTTGAGACGAAAATGAAAATATCAACAATTTATTGTTTGTATTTTGAAGCATGCCGATTTGAGAAATGTGTTTATAACTCAATTTTCAAAATTACATATGGATCGAGGGGGTATAAAATAAAAGATGTGCAGTTATTTTAAGGGTTGAATTGAGAATAAAGTTAAAACGGCATAACAGACAAATAACAATATTTTTTTAAGGGTTGACTTTTTTTATAAGGATTGAGTTTTTTTAAAGGGTTCATTTATTTTTCATCTATCTTTTGGTTTATAACAAGATTACCATGGGTTGATCGAAAAAGCAGGATAGTTAATAAGAATTATAACATATGTAGGTCAAGTGGGTTGGGTAGACTGAATTTGGAATGCGACTGTGATTGTTTTATTAATTTCAAGGTTGAGACGAGAATGAAAATATACACATTTTATTGTTTGTATTTTGAGCTATGCCGATTTGAGTAATGTGTTAAAAACAATTTTCAGAATTACATCAACCATCGAGAGAACACCGGAAAAAAGAACAGAGTGAGACTTGAGGTTGAAGTGAGCAGACGTTCTGCCTTTTGCTCCCTCTAGCGGGCACCAGGGAGCTGACTGCATAAGCAATGAAAACCTTTTTGTGTTTTGATTCTTCATTTTTGCTGCAACAGCTTTCACATTTTGGAACCAGTAAAAGAATGGGGCATAACGCAACAGACCAATATTTCTTGAATCTCCATACTTTTTTAACAACCTACGTACCCACTATGTTGATATTAAAAAGTAGATGCATTTTGGTCATTTTTTTTACTATCACACATGCTCATTTATGTTAAATTTATATAGAAAAGTGATCTCCCACTCTAAAATCTAAATTATTAAAAAGAAAATTTTAAATTCCTTTCTTGTGGATATCTTTGTTGTTTACATGTAATCGCCCCTCAAAAGTAGAAATTCATTTTTTTTACTATCACACATGCTCATTTATGTTAAATTTATATAGAAAAGTGATCTCCCACTCTAAAATCTAAATTATTAAAAAGAAAATTTTAAATTCCTTTCTTGCGGATATCTTTGCTGTTTACATGTAATCGCCCCTCAAAAGTAGAAATTCATTTTTTTTTTTTTTGCATGGGGGTAAACTACGATGGTTGTGATAGTAAAAAATATCTATGTTTGTTTATATATAACTAGCATGGCTACTTGGTGTTGCCCGGGGAAAAAGTGTAACATATTTCTATTAAAACTTCTATCTATATCTCTCTCTCTCTTCCATCTCTCTCCCTACCTCCCTCTTTCTCTTCCACCCAGCCCATTATTCTCTCTGAACATACACACACACACATACACATACACATACACATACACACACAAAACTCTCCCTTATATAGATTACTCGAGGAATGAGTCGGCATAAGGGAATTAACTCTTTGAAAAAAACATCAGAGTTACTTCCCTTTAGTTAGTGGCTGGAAAACCGACGCCTCCCTGACGAAATCTGCGCCAGTTTAGGGTTAAATAATTAAAAAAAGATTTAACTTTTGATATCATTTCCCCAGAGTAACGCTGATCAAGAAAATACCAACTTTGTGGCTGTTTGTTTTGTTGTTTTGGACTTTTAGCTGGACACACTCTTACACACACACACCTGCCTTTATATATAGATTATTATTATTATTATTATTATTAGTTACGTTTTGTAGCAGGAGAAATCAATTAAGCACCATGCTTCGCTGACCTTGTCATCAATCACAATCTGTCTTTGCCAACTAAATCAATATAATGTTGTTTTTTTTATATACATATAAGAATGTAAATATAAAACATACAGATACATAAAAAGGGATAGGTAAAATAATGTATTCTATTTAAGTATAGTGAGAAAATAATTCACTGATGCAAAAAAAATAAATAAATAACATGTTGCAGAAAGTGTAATGTATCAGAGTAGAGCATTTTTCTACAGACTTAGCGTAGCATATCAGATCAGTGAAATTGTCATCGATTATGGAAATCTATCAATAATCTATATGTATGTATTTTGTGACTAAACAAGTGAGATTTACTATAAATAAATAAAAAAAATTATTAAAAAATAAATCACTTCGTTTTTTGTCCTCGATCTCACCATTGAAATATTTCCATTTCTCGCATTGTGATAGCCTTCTATGACTCCTGTATATACATATTACAAGCAATGCTTCAAGCAAACTACATCTTTGACTCATCTATATACATATTACAAGCAATGCTTCAAGCAAACTACATCTATGACTCATCTATATACATATTACAAGCAATGCTTCAAGCAAACTACATCTTTGACTCATCTATATACATATTACAAGCAATGCTTCAAGCAAACTACATCTATGACTCATCTATATACATATTACAAGCAATGCTTCAAGCAAACTACATCTTTGACTCATCTATATACATATTACAAGCAATGATTTAAGAAAACTACATCTATGACTCATCTATATACATATTACAAGCAATGCTTCAAGCAAACTACATCTATGACTCATCTATATACATATTACAAGCAATGCTTTAAGCAAACTACATCTATGACTCATCTATATACATATTACAAGCAATGCTTCAAGCAAACTACATCTATGACTCATCTATATACATATTACAAGCAATGCTTCAAGCAAACTACATCTTTGACTCATCTATATACATATTACAAGCAATGCTTCAAGCAAACTACATCTTTGACTCATCTATATACATATTACAAGCAATGCTTCAAGCAAACTACATCTATGACTCATCTATATACATATTACAAGCAATGCTTTAAGCAAACTACATCTATGACTCATCTATATACATATTACAAGCAATGCTTCAAGCAAACTACATCTATGACTCATCTATATACATATTACAAGCAATGCTTCAAGCAAACTACATCTTTGACTCATCTATATACATATTACAAGCAATGCTTCAAGCAAACTACATCTTTGACTCATCTATATACATATTACAAGCAATGCTTCAAGCAAACTACATCTATGACTCATCTATATACATATTACAAGCAATGCTTCAAGCAAACTACATCTTTGACTCATCTATATACATATTACAAGCAATGATTTAAGCAAACTACATCTATGACTCATCTATATACATATTACAAGCAATGCTTCAAGCAAACTACATCTATGACTCATCTATATACATATTACAAGCAATGCTTTAAGCAAACTACATCTATGACTCATCTATATACATATTACAAGCAATGCTTCAAGCAAACTACATCTATGACTCATCTATATAGGTATTTTATGGTGTTAGACACAAAATCAGTTTTTCATATAAGGAAAATCCAGCTCCCCAAAAGAGGGCACTTTGGATTGGGACTTAAAATTTACTCAGTCTGGCTCAAACAACTGCTAATATGAAACATTTTTAAATAATCACCTAAAAATAAAAATCAGCAAAGGGAGATTACTCATTTTGAATTGAAGAATATAATAGGAGTTTGTTTTTTTTACTAAAAGGAGTCACCACTTATCAAGGCCAGATTCCACTTGAGGATCAAGTTCGAATGTTTGTGGGGACGGTTCTAAATAGTAATCTGTTGACATTGGCTCTTTGAAGATTACCAAGTTGTAACCTGCAGAGAAGCAGTCCTGCAGCAATGTGTTTTTTTACAGACATTATGAAGAAGCTCTGTTCATGGAAATATCATCTGATGGAAGGCACATTGAGGTAGAAAGAAAAGGGTAAACCAGAAGAGTACCCGACTCAAAGTCAGCAGCAAACGGTGTTCGGTCAGATTTAGTTCCTGATATTAAAAACTTCCTGTTTTGGGTCGCTTACTCGTCTGTTTTTTTCTTGTTCAGGGGTCAGACGTTTTCTGATATTACGCAAACCCACTCTCCAGTTCTCATAGTTCAGCGGTTCAACAGTCTCCTAATTCCACTCTGTGCGGTCTTGTCAATCTTCCTGCAATTTAAGACATCCATGCTTCTGCAACACTTTTATCTAGGTGGATGGACACTCCACATAACCATACCAGCGTAACCGATTTGTCCTTAGGATAACCTGTATGCTGGGCAAATGTAGCACTTTCAGCAAATCCTCTGACCTGATGTGCTGGGTTTGGTCGGATTTTATATTGCACATCTATCTAATCATGGATCTTACATTGTGCTGTAGACAGTAAAGAGAGGGGGCTAGGTGAGGGCCAAGCATTCACTGTCATATATCATGACGCTTCTGACACAGCTGCTATACAACTTACCCCCGGGTGTAGAGAGGGGCAGCACGTGATCTTATCAGACTATGTTATCAATTGTGCAAATATGGTGTCTGCATGGAACTCTTTTGCTGCTAATTTATTCCAGTGCATGATTGTGAGAACAAGAGACACATTGTTTTTGTTAGATACAAGGAATTTACCAAATTGGATAGATGTCTTCTGATTATCGTTAAGGGCATGCAGTATTAACCCTGACCCTAACCTCAACAGGTAACAAGTAAAATTTGAATGTCATTATCTTTCAGAAAAGAAAGTGTTTATGTGGGAGGGGGGGGAGGGGCAAATATTAGATATTCATTTACAATCATAAAATAAAATCTTAAAAATGTCATACGCACATTTTTAATTAAAAATAAAACTTTTTGTAAATAAAACTATTTGTAAATAAAGCACTTTTTAAAAGTAGTAAAACTTTTTTCTTTAATAAAAAAAATCTGTGATCTAAAAGTTATAAATATGCGTATGGTTCTGTTTACAATTCAACTCAACCAGGGTTTTTAAACCCACCTAATAAACTGGTATTGTCCTGGCCTTTGGGTCTGGATTTACGCCCGTCTATTGGGCGTTGTCTGGTCCTGTGCAGTTCTAGGAGGTCCACCCTCCCAGGCTTCGCCTCCCCTCTTTGGGGAGGAGTAAGTTTATTGCTTACTGTCTGAGGCGCCCCTACCGGGGAATGCCGACAGGGCTGCCCAGGCAATTTTTAAATGGTCAGATTACTCACCTCTCGAGCGCTGGCTTATCTAATCCCACGTTCCGACCTTGTGTCACATTTTACCTTGTGGGAGGTAGATAAATAGTAACTCAACCGGAAATAAAAGTTAAAAAATACGGTGTTACCGAAAAAAATGTCCCTTTGGTCGATGCTTATTTTTGTGTGCTTGAAATCCATATGATCCTGTAAATGCTAACATCGCCAAACACTACTGATGCATTATCTGAAAGCTCTTGAATTATAGCCATGCCATCAAAGATCAATTCTATATCTTGTGGGTTATCAGTGATTTTCATCTCTGGAAATTTTCACTTTCCAATGATACTGCGAAATGACATACTCGTATGGAACTCTCCAAGTCTGACAACCGTTATGCGAATACACATGGCATCATTCCAACGTATTTGCTGAGTCTTGGCATAAAAGTGCAAGACCAAACCTCAGTCAAATGCATTTAGTTTCAAGTTCATCACTGTTAGCATAGCGGTTCCCAGGGTTAGGATGTGGAGTTTATTATATTTATACTAATCCGTATGGGAAAAGATGCTTGCTAAACTATGTTATCTATGGGGAAATACTAAATGAAGGAGGAATCGACCAAGTACCGTTTACAAACATTTATTCACTTCAACAAAGGTAAAGACAGTTCACAACATTACATAAAAGAACACAGAAGAAATGTTACTCACCATTTATGGTGGGACTCTACCAATTTGGTAGGGGGTACTTAGTTCTCTACCGCGTGGGGTCTTCCCTTACACGGCGAAAGTTAATAGGTCCTTCTCTGGATTATCTAGCCCGGATCTGTGTGTTAACAAGGAGACCTAACTCACCGGTGTCTTTTGCCCGGTGGCAGTTAGGCCTTGTCCCCTACATCACTAATGGCTAGATATTTAAAAAAAAATACTGCATTCCAAATTGGGCTACCGTAGATCACATGCAAATAGTTCACATAATTTAATTTCGGTTTCTTCATAAACCAGTCAGTCATTTTAATATTTTGTTAATAGTTGAAAAGAAAAAGATAAATTTCAGAGGTCGAATGCATAACGCGAAAACGTTATTTTCAAAATTACCAAGCTATCACTATAAACAGTGTTGCATTTCATTTACTTGACCACGCCCCCAAACCATGTTTTACATAATATGATACCGGCATAATTTCTTTTTGCTTACAATTAAGAAAAGTTTTTCGTCTAAGTGTAGATGTGATATAATCGTCGTTTTATTGATTAAGGTCTCAATTTAAACAAATTGGATTTATCGCGTTTTGCATTCGAACTCTTCAATTACTTTGTAACCCTTTTTGAATTTGAAAACGAGTCGACCATTTTAATAGTTTATTAATAGTTGAAAATAAAAAAAGAATGAATTACTTTTTTAACCTTTTTTTTTTTTTAATTTGGAAAGAATTAGGATGCATTTAAACTTGAATGTGATGAAACAGAGTATTGATTTACTCCTCTCCAAGAGTTAGGCACAAGGCCAGTTTTTATCTTACTTCCACAAGTAAGATGTGATCCAAGGTCGGGTCGGTAAAGTGGGGTTTAAAAATTGCCTGGGCAGCCCCGTCGGCATTCCCCGGTAAGGGCACCTCAGACAGTAAGCAATAAACTTACTCCTCCCCAAAGAGGGGAGGCGAAGCCTGGGAGGGTGGACCTCCTAGAACTGCACAGGACAGACCCATAGACCGGCGTAAATCAAGCCCCGAAGGCCAAGACAATACCAGTCTATGGGGTGCAGTATCCATCGGAACAGATACTACACTTTGATCTTACAGAGTAGCTTTGTTTGTACACTGGAGATAACCATCATTGTTGCTCAGGCTGGATGGGAACTGTGAAAGGACATGAGTTAACACGTCACTTAGGTCAACTTTTTATGCCATTGCCACAATAAAAAAAACGTATTGCCTTGTTTGTTTTCAGGTAACCAGTTGCTTGCATCAGCTCCTTTGGCATGAGCGTCATTTTTTAAGAGAATTGAAATTTTTAAGTTTTATTTCATTTTACTTCAGTCGAAGTTCTCAAAAATAAAGGGGCCCATTCCTGGGGCTAACACTTGATCTCCATATGAGATACATAGATATTCGAATGTTCCATCAAAGTTCTCCTCTACCTCTCAAACGCCGAGCCTGTAAAGAATTTAAGAACATCAATTTTCCCAATTGACCAGTTAACCATGGCATAGTATATCTTTCTTATGGTCTCTTGGTCTTATCGGATTTCATCTAGTCTGGTGGAGTATCCAGCTTAATGCTGTTACTAGAGGCAACATCACTTGAAGAAGGTGCACCATTCCTCGTATAAGCTAATGTGGGGTAGCCATACTGAGGGGATCTTATTTGGGTTTCGAATACTATGTTATTTTTAATATTTGGTCAGGGTTTACTTGTAAAGGGGAAGTATCCTCATGTCAGGTTGTCCCTGGAGTTATGGTTTACACTATACCGATCACCTCATAAGAATTCTGAATTTTGAACATTACAATATTCAACTCCAAATGAGTCTTCTGAACTTTTCATATGTTTTGGTTTCTTTATCGTTTTATTAATTTGCATTCACTTTGGATACATTTTTCACTGTTATTTACTGCATCGATTGCAAACAGGTTTCCCGCTTGGATAATTTTTTCGTTGTTGGAATACCATTCACCACCTGGATCACTTTTCAATCAACATCTTTGATGTCTTTCCTGAATATGTTTTAAATTGTATGACTTGGATGAACTGTATAGTTTTAGCAAAAAGTATGTTTTGGGCTAATATATTTGATGTTTTATATACTTTGTGCATTTTTATATATATTTTTATATATTTTCAAAGTTTAATTTTATTACCTGCAGTAATGTCATTGCGGTAATGGTCCTCTGAGGAGAATAATTTTCTTTGAAAACTCATGAGTTAAGGACTTTAAAGTACTTTGCTTGAACATTGAATTCTAATAAAATTTCATTTGCACCTTATTTTATTCTTTCACTTTAGATAATGCTATTAATGCTCTATCCAATATATTGATCTTCAGTTTTATCCGGATGTTCACTAATTAAAGATATTAGTTGCCTCTTATATCTTTTGTTGGATTAACTTATATATATATATATATATATATATATATATATATATATATATATATATGCAGTAATGTCATTGTGGTAATGGTCCTCTAAGGAGAAGATTTTCTTTGAAAACTCATGAGTTAAGGACGCAATATCACTCCTTGTTTTTGAACTTTAATAAAATCTGATTAATTTCTCATGTTATTATGTCATTCAATTAACATTATTGCTCTATACACTATATTGAGCTTTGTTTTTGTCCTGATAGTCTACTGGTTAAAGATATTATTTACATCTTTAAAATATTATCTTACTTTCTCTCTCTCTCTCTTTCTCTCTCTCCCTCTCTCTCTCTCTCTTTATATATATATATATATATATATATATATATATATATATGTGTGTGTATTTTTCTTATCTTTTTATTTTTGCTATTGTTTTTATCTCTCCTCTCTTGCACTTGGTTAACTGGGTATATTCGCAAGGTAGTTTTTGAAATTCTTTTTTATTAATTCTGTTGCTCCTATAATAAATGGGATGATGGAGATCTTCCTAAGATTCCAGTTTCTTTTCATGTCGTACATAAGACCTTGGTATTTCGTAATCTTTTCTCTTTCAGCTCTGTTTAATCCTGCATCATTAGGGACACTGACTTCAACTAGGGTTGCTACTTTCTCCCTTTTGTCCCATATTACGATGTCAGGTTTAACAGCTCTGTATGTATGTAGAGATATGTGTGCATTGACAGGTATGTATATAAGTGGGGCTTTATATAGGTCAGCTTTTAGAATGAATGGATTCCCTGACCACTAGAATATTTGGTTTGATATCAGGAAAAAATCTCAAGTAGGTAATAAATGAAAAAATATAAAATAGATAAGGAGTCAAAAACGCTAGATAAACAAAATAAAAATAGAAACGAAAAGAAGGTGTGAAAAACTAAAATGTAATTCGATATTAGGCTTGACCGTTGAATTATGAACCCACCCCTATAGGAGAGGACAACTGAAACATGTATGCACATATATAATCAATAATGTTTGTATAAATAAAAATCTATATATATATATATATATATATATATATATATGTGTGTGTGTGTGTGTGTGTGTGTGTGTATTAATATAAAGTCGAAAAGCTAGATAAACCAAATAAAAACAGAAACGAAACAAAGGTGTGAAAGGCTAAAATGTAATTTGATATGAGGCTTGACCGTTGAGTTATGAACCCATCCCATCCAGGAGAATATACTGAATAAGGAAGTTCGCAATTTCTCATTTTAATTTCTCTTCAGGACAACTGAAAATAGTTAAAATAATTTAATTACGAAATTGCATGCATTTCGATTTATTCGTAAACAAGTAAGCGATTTTAATCTTTTGTTAATAGTTGAAAAAAAAAAAAGAATAAGTTACTTTGTAAACCTTCGAAATTCGAAAGGAATTTGGAAGCTATTCCTCAGCAAATTTTCCTGTACTAAAATTGAACCCGACAATCAGCTAGGTCCCATCCATTCACTGTGCAGGTCCCCAGACGCCGGAGAGCCTTCTACTCCAATAGCTTATTTCCACGTGCTGCCGGTCTCCGGAACTCCCTCCCCGCTCCTTGTTTCCCCGATTCTACCGACATGCTGAAATTTAAAACTAATGTAAACAGACATCTCGCTGCACAGCTCCCAACTTAGGATGACCCCTAAAACTTACACCCTAAATCTCAGTAGCCCCTTACGTCTACAGTGGCGTCCTGCCTTGTTTGGGGTGAACTATGATTAAAAAAAAGAAAAGATTTAAAATTTTGGAAGCTATTTACATCCACTAAATTTATAAATAGAGATTAAAACAATATTACCCTGACAAAATTTGTTATAGTTTTATAACAATTTCGTTCAATTCATAATTTAATGATGGGGCAGGAGATGTGGTCATGGAACAATAGTGTGCCTTTTTCCTTTTTATCTAAATACTTATTTGGATACGATGCTAGTTAGAAGAGGTGATATAGATTTTGTATTGTGTCCTACATTCCACTGATTAGGGAAATCAGGCCATGAATTGATTATGGTCAACTTGCAGTTAAGCAATATGCCTAGGCTAGTTGGGTTAGGGTTAGAGTTAAGGTTAGGGTTTGTTGGAGATACATGACTTCTAGGAAATGCTAGAAAACCTTATTCAGCAAGTTATCAAGAGTAAGTGGTGAGTTAGTTTTTAAACTAAGATTAGAAATTTCTCCATCAGACTTGGTTAGCACCTCACATTAAATAAGGCTGAGACGAAAAAACACTTAGACTCTGAACAGGCTGGACAGTGGCTGGGGACAATTTCCTAACAGCAGAACTAGCGAACATTATCAGAGTCAAGTAGTTAGGGCTAGACCACGGCTGTCATAATAATTCAGGCCTGTCAACTGAGTCGATTTTTTCTGGTGACGTCATTGATAGTGGGAGTAAGAACCACTATCAATGAGGACCGGAAGTGCTCGAATGCCTACGGTGGCTTAATACGCAGAGCAAGTAAATCAGAGCGAGTAGACTACATTCCATACAATTATTCATTCACTTGGAGATGATTGTTAACTTGTTCCTGCTATTGTGACTTTATTCCCCTGCCAAGAACACGGCTACTCTCCTAAGGAGTATTCATTCACTTGGAAATCATTGTTAACTTTTTCCTTTTTTCAAACGTATTTCCTTTTTTTATAGATGCCAAGCGCGAAAGAGTTACAAAACCGTGAACGGGGAAGAGCATATTTATTATTAAGTATTAATTTAATGTTTGCTGTCAAACCTACGCAAATTACACAAAATAATACATTTGCACTAAGAATTCTAATAAAGTAATGGATTAATTATATTATGTGATCGTTAATTAATAAATACTGAAAATTTCATTAAAATTGGTTGATTTTCTGAATTTTGATGAATTTTAAAGTCAAGGGAGCGGTCAAAATGCCCATAGTCTGACTGTTCAGCAAATCTCATCTGTTACTTTATAGCATGACGTCATTTTCCAGCGCTCTGGCCTCCTTTACGTAGGTCGTGGCAAGACTAAGGAAGATTAGCTAAAAAAAGATGTGAACACAGAAGAGCATAAGGAAGAGCTCCATCACAATTTCGATCGACAGCTATATTCGGAAAGCACTCAAATAAATGTGGACACTAATCCTATTGAACCAGTTGCAGATTTTTGTTGGAGAATTAACTAAATCTGAGCAAAACTCTGCTATGAATGGGAGATCAGTTCAGAACAATTTGATTCATACAAGCATAGAGGCAACAGAAGATAACACGGGGACTGCACTGATTAATTTTGATCCGTCCAAAGCTTTTGCCAGGATCAACCATCGCTTTTCGTTATTCGTTTTAGAGATTGCTAGTTTTAATCCAGACTTTGCAAATGGATCTCCATTTTGCATCATTCAAAAACCTGGGCAGAGATAGGTTAAAACGGACCTCAAACTGATGATGATGATGATGATGATGCTGCTGCTGCTGCTGCTGCTGATGCTGCTGCTGCTGCTGCTGCTGCTGATGATGATGATGATGATGATGATGATGATGATGATGATGATGATGATGATGATGATGATGATGATGATGATGATGATGATGATGATGATGATGATGATGATGATGATGATGATGATGATGATGATGATGATGATGATGATGATGATGATGATGATGATGATGATGATGATGATGATGATGATGATGATGATGATGATGATGATGATGATGATGATGATGATGATGATGATGATGATGATGATGATGATGATGATGATGATGATGATGATGATGATGATGATGATGATGATGATGATGATGATGATGATGATGATGATGATGATGATGATGATGATGATGATGATGATGATGATGATGATGATGATGATGATGATGATGATGATGATGATGATGATGATGATGATGATGATGATGATGATGATGATGATGATGATGATGATGATGATGATGATGATGATGATGATGATGATGATGATCGGTCGCCATGTTTTAACCTGTTTCGGTTTTGGGCAAGGGAAATAACTCAATTTTTTCACCAATTTCAGAAAAACAACTTATAAGTACGATATAAGATAAAAACATAACATTGATTAAACTAAAGTAAATATTAAAAAGTAAGACTTTTATAAATTTATGCATCATGTGGCGGTAAAAATTATGAGTCATTTTCCGGAAAACAACATTTTTTTAAATCAAACAAATTGAGTTATGCCCCTTGCCCAATCTGAAACCGAAACTGGTTAAAAAAAATAGCGACCGAAAGATAAAATTCGCGTTTTTTTTATTATTATTTAATAAGTACTGGACGAATGTGAATATTTTTTGGTGTACAGTAGGGATCTCGGCATATGTTCGTCTTTGTCCACTGTCCGTTTTTCACAACTTTTTACTGACCATTTTTTTTTCTTTTTTCGGTGTACACTTATCTATCAGGCTGCTAGAGAATTCTTGGGTTTTTTGAAAATATTTCAAATATTTTACATTTTAGGAGGGGGGGGGGTCAGTTTCCAATGTTAATTTAACGTAGACTGATTCTCCTCTTTTTGACCATCCCAATTTTTTTTAAAATCTTTTTCGGTGTACAATTACCTATCATGTCAGTAGAGAATTTCGGGGTTTTTGGAAAGAAATTTTAAAACATTGAGATTTTAAGACGGGGGATCAGTTTTCAATCTAAATTCAACGTAGACTGATCCCCCTCTTTTTGACCATCTCAAATTTTTAAAATTATTCTTCTGTTTACAATTACCTATCATGTCACGAGAGAATTCTGGGGGGTTTTGGAAAGAAATTTTTTAAAATTGAGATTTTACCATAGTCCGTTTTTCACAACTTTGTACGTCTTAAAATCTCAATTTTTTTAAATTTCTTTCCAAAACCCCCGGAATTCTCTTGCGACATGATAGGTAATTGTAAACAGAAGTATAATTTTAAATGAGATGTGTGACTTTTCAAAGTATATATATATATATATATATATATATATATATATATATATATATATATATATATATATATATATATATATACAGGGTGACCCTGTGCCAGTTGACACGGTTAAGATTCGAATAAAAAATGTTGTTTGAAATAAATACAATTTAGGCGCGCAGAGTGAAAATTGTTGTATTGGCGCGTGACAAATATAAAATAACGCCCACGCACATTCCGATGTGCCTTTTTATACTAAATCAATTTAAAACGAGCGGACGTATTAGCAAGCACACCACGTGATATTTTTGTCCAATGAGATTTCTCCAAAAACATATTTTTCTAAACTTTTCTCCATAAGCTCGCTGGAGCCGACCCAATAGTATATAAGCACACACAAACATAAAACTTTCTCTTTCTTCAACGGACTTTCATCAGGAGCTTACACGCATCTCTATCACTCTTCCAGTTCACCATTTCGCGCGCTTTCATACAATTTCACAGGCGAACATTCACTATTGCCTCTTTTATTATTTTATAACAAATGAACACTTCAACAAAAGAAAAGACATTCTTCTTTTTACTTACATGAAACTAAAGAAAGGACTCATGAACTCATTACACAAAGTAATATATTCTACTTGTTAATATGTTTATTTCAGTAAATAAACTTCCGTTAATTGTGCATGTAAATATTCTTCTTATTATTTTTTTATTTGTGGAGGAAGTTGGTAACCCCGACCAAAAGGGTACGACGACCCCCACAAATTGGTGACCACGACTTAGAATTGCATATACAACGGAATCTCTTTAGGCTACACGCGCGGTTCCTAACATACTGGCGATATCATGCGTGCGGTAACACTCAAAGGAAGAAAAAGACGATGCGAATCTCAAGGGATGATACAAGCCGTCAAACGAAGCGTGGATCTCAGTACAATGTAGCAACAAATTAGCGAGTTACGCCGGTAGTCGCTATTAAGTCGAAAGATAAAAAAAAATCAACCGACAGTTTAAAGGCTTCAAAATCACTTTCAAACAAAAAAACACAAAATGGAAGCTCCCCGCGTTGAAACACCTCTAGCTACGTTAACGCTAAATATTCCACCTTTTAATCCCACCAATACAAAGACGTGGTTTATCCAGATCCAGGCCCTTTTCGACGCAAAACGGATTACGTCTCAGCGAACCAAGTATTGTTATTTGGTTGAAAAACTCCCGGCAGACGTCGTCGAGGAAGTAACTGATTTGTTGGAGAACGTTCCAGAAAATAATCCATACGACGAACTTAAGGAGGCTATTTTGAGACGGACTGGCTTATCAAACGAGACAATGTTGCGCAATCTCTTCACCCAAGTAGAATTGGGAGATCGTACACCGTCACAACTCTTACGATACATGCGATCATTGCTAGGAGACAACAAGATGTCCGAAACTATTATGAGAAGTTTGTGGCTGGATAAACTCCCAGACACAACAGTACAAATTCTGGCACCCACAACGGAAGAGACAAGCACGGTAAAACTAGCCGACATGGCGGACCGAATACATGAAAATCTGAGGGGCCGCAGATTAAACTCAACACAAGCACAGCCAAAACAGACGAGAGACGTCGAAGTGGCCGAACTAAAAACCACGGTCGAAAATCTCGCTCGTAAATTGCAGGAATTAATGCAAATAGACCGTCGTTATTCATTTAATAATCGACCGAACTACCGAAAACGAAGTTTTAGCAGAGGTCGAAGCAACACACGAGAACGAGCGAACGAAATCTGTTTTTACCACAAAAAATTCGGCACACAAGCAAGGCGATGCACGTATCCGTGCACCTTTAACAAGAATGAGGGAAACGGTCATTCCAGCCAGTAGAGACGACAACTGTTGCTGGATTTTCTACTAAAGGTCGTCTATTTTTTATTCGTGACAGGAATCACGGATATAACTTTTTAATAGATACCGGAGCCGAAATAAGCGTGATACCAGCGCTAAGTAAACAGAAAGCTACTCCACAGCCTTACCACCTCCAGGCAGCTAATGGCACCCAAATACCGACATACGGTGAGAAGTACTTAAGCGTCAATCTCGGCTTGCGTCGCACATTTTCATGGATATTTACCATAGCCAACGTGACGACACCAATATTAGGAGCAGATTTCCTAGCACGATATAATCTATCGGTAGACATGACTAATCGCACACTGACTGATAACCAAACAAAAATCGTAATAAAAGGTATCACCACAAGATACCAGTCTACTGGGATTAGTTCTGCCTTTCCTGAAGAGACGTACATTCGTCGGCTGTTTCAAAAATACCCACAACTTACTCAGCCATTCACAGTCGCGGATAATATAAAACATAATGCAAGGCATTATATTAAAACGAGTGGACAACCCGTCTACGCTACCCCCAGACGTTTGAAGCCGGATAAGTACAGGATCGCAAAGGACGAATTCCAACGCATGTTACAACAAGGAATTATTCGACCTTCCAAAAGTGCCTGGTCATCTCCTCTACATATGGTACAGAAATCAGACGCGACAACATGGCGTCCTTGCGGCGATTTCAGGAGATTAAATGCACAAACTGTACCGGATAGATACCCTATCCCACACATTCACGATTTCGCAATCGGACTGCAAAACGCCACGATATTTTCTAAACTGGATTTAGTGAAAGCATATCACCAAATACCGGTGGCGGAAGAAGATATCCATAAAACAGCACTGACCACACCATTTGGACTTTACGAATTTGTCAGAATGCCATTCGGACTTAGGAACGCCTGTCAAACCTTCCAAAGGTTGATAGACGAGGTTTTTAGGGACCTTCCATTCGTATTCGCATACGTGGACGATGTCCTAATTTCTAGTAGAAACCTCGACGAACATAAACAACACTTGGAACAAGTTTTCCAAAGACTGTCCCATTACGGTTTAAAAATAAACTTGGACAAATGTATTTTCGGTCAGCAAGAAGTAAATTTCCTCGGACATTCAATTGATAAGGATGGAATATCACCATTACCCGAAAAAGTAAGTGCTATTACGAATTTTCCACAACCTACGTCTGTTAGACAAATTCGTCGCTTCATAGGTATAATTAATTATTACAGACGATTTTTACCCAACTGTTCCACAATCCTTGCACCGTTAACGTCATTATTGAAGAACAAAACAAAAAACCAACAATTAAAACTGGAAGGATCAGCTTTGAAAGCTTTCCATCAAGCTAAAACTGCCTTAGTCAATTTCACAAAATTGAATAATATTAAGGACAGTGAGGAATCGAAACTTATACTTACAACAGATGCATCAGACATAGCTGTAGGAGCAGTTATACACCAACTGACAGGGAGTACAATGACCCCTATTTCGTTTTTTTCAGCCAAACTGAGCAAGACACAGACAAAGTACAGTACCTTTTCAAGGGAACTATTAGCAATTTATTTGGCAATTAAACATTTTAGACATCTGTTGGAAGGAAGAGACTTTTGTATTTACACTGACCATAAACCGTTAACGTATGCACTGCATACACACATAGATAAGTATGGCCCAAGAGAAATCAGACATCTTGATTATATTGCTCAATATTCTACAGACATCAGATACGTCAAAGGACAAGAAAACATTGTGGCTGACACATTATCACGAGCTGCAATAACTTCAATAAATTCCAGTTCGCTGAGTATGGAATTGATTGCACAAGAACAAAAAACGGACGAGACACTCACTGTCCAAAAGAAAAACAAGAAAGACAACATCGCGATCGACCGAATTAAACCAGCATACATTGAGGAACACCCTCAGCCAATTTCCCCACCAGAACAAATTCCCTTAGAACATGGGAGTCCAGCAGAAAGTGACCGAAACGTCAAACCTACGACAAAAACCGGTAGAAAAGTCCACTGGCCGAAACATTTCAAGGAATACATTACATATTAAAAAAAAAATATATATTTTTTCCTTTTTTTCAATCTGGGGGGAGTATTGTGCCAGTTGACACGGTTAAGATTCGAATAAAAAATGTTGTTTGAAATAAATACAATTTAGGCGCGCAGAGTGAAAATTGTTGTATTGGCGCGTGACAAATATAAAATAACGCCCACGCACATTCCGATGTGCCTTTTTATACTAAATCAATTTAAAACGAGCGGACGTATTAGCAAGCACACCACGTGATATTTTTGTCCAATGAGATTTCTCCAAAAACATATTTTTCTAAACTTTTCTCCATAAGCTCGCTGGAGCCGACCCAATAGTATATAAGCACACACAAACATAAAACTTTCTCTTTCTTCAACGGACTTTCATCAGGAGCTTACACGCATCTCTATCACTCTTCCAGTTCACCATTTCGCGCGCTTTCATACAATTTCACAGGCGAACATTCACTATTGCCTCTTTTATTATTTTATAACAAATGAACACTTCAACAAAAGAAAAGACATTCTTCTTTTTACTTACATGAAACTAAAGAAAGGACTCATGAACTCATTACACAAAGTAATATATTCTACTTGTTAATATGTTTATTTCAGTAAATAAACTTCCGTTAATTGTGCATGTAAATATTCTTCTTATTATTTTTTTATTTGTGGAGGAAGTTGGTAACCCCGACCAAAAGGGTACGACGACCCCCACAACCCCCAAAAAACGGGCCCCAAATCTAATTAGGCTCTGTTTCTTAGTGTTTCGTCCGAATTAAATGAATTTTGGGGCATAACTAGTTTATTATATTCACAACATCATATCAAAACACTAGGGTCTTTTACCTTTTTTCTCCGTTCTACAGCATGTGTTCTAGATGGACTCCTTTTAGCTCCGTGCATTTCTAAATGGGTGATCATTTGGGAATACCAGGTGCTGTATGTGCTCTCTGCTTATCTCAGCATTGTTTCCAGCGACATACTCGGTAAATGTACACAGGGGAAAAATTGTTGGTAAAATTTGTGATGGTCATAAAGTAGATGATCAAGAAACTGATCCCCCATCTAAAACCTAAAAATTTTTTTTTTTAAATTCCAAATGAAACGGAATTTTCTAGCGAAAGGGTCGGTAATTTGTACACAGAAAAAAAGAAAGAAAAAATGGAACGCAAAAAAATGTGGTGGTCGTCGTAACTAACGAAACAATCGCCATTTATTTGGCTTGGCCTTTTGGCTAAGATCAAAGTGTAGTATCTGTTCCGATGGATACTGCACCCCATAGACTGGTATTGTCTTGGCCTTCGGGGCTTGATTTACGCCGGTCTATGGGTCTGTCCTGTGCAGTTCTATGAGGTCAACCCTCCCAGGCTTCGCCCCCCCCCTCTTTGGGGAGGAGTAAGTTTATTGCTTACTGCCTGAGGCGCCCCTACCGGGGAATGCCGACGGAGCTGCCCAGGCAATTTTTAAACCCCACTTTCCCGACCCGACCTTGGGTCACATCTTACTT
>OY744550.1:52386665-52411665 GCA_963556195.1 Sepiola atlantica
GTAAACAGACATCTCGCTGCACAGCTCCCAATTTAGGATGACCCCCAAAACTTACTCCCTAATTCTCAGTAATCCCTTACGTCTACAGTGGTGTTCTGCCTTGTTTGGGGTGAAAAAAAAAAGGCATATAGGATTGACATGTCTTCAAATCCTATATAGTTATTGAGCAACTGCATGAGTGGAAACACACAAGTCACACTCCCAAAGCAAACTCTAAATGAATACAAAAAGAGCACAAACAATTTTTGTGCAAAAAAGAGGCTCCAGGCAAGAATTTAACAAAACAGCGAAAATAACATTCACGGGAGGTGCTGATTACTATGTTTGCAACTGAGATCATTTCTTCGTGCCCGCAGAGCAAATTCCCCCCCCCCCTCCTAGATCCGACGACAGAGTATTTAAAACACACACGCACACACACACACACACACACACACACACGCATGCATAAATAAAAAGACAAGACACAATGAGCTAGAAATAAGACAGAAAGTGATCACGATATTACGCTCTTCTTCCCCTGTCATGGAAGCAGGGGCAGCAAATGATTACTATCAACTTAACTCAGACTCAAGAACTCTCGCGTCCTGCGACGCATGAGGCAGTCAAAGTAAACCATTGTTTTCGGTCTGAAGCCACATCCACAGCATCCGTCTAGTTTCTTCCCGTTGCGATCAAATCTCTCTCGATTGTTTGCTTCCAGTTCATTTTTGGTCTTCCTCTTCTTCTTTTTCCATCAGGGTTCCACTGAAGCACTTGGTTTGCAAATCTCTCTGGGACAAATCTCAGGGCATGTCCGGGCCAGCCTAGACGTCATTTGAAGATCATTGGCGATGCTACTTGTTGGTTAGTGCAGTCTCTGACTTCTTGGTTGGTAATTCTATCGCTTCATTTGAATCAAACGTGTCTAACTTCCTCTCTTGGCTGATTTTGAAATGCCAAGTTCCACTTCCATATAGCAGTATGGACAAAACGTTGCTGTTATAAAATTTTCATTTAGATCTGAGGGTGGACTTTTTTTCCCAGATCTCACAAAGCTGATTAAATGCTGCTGAGACTTTTCCTATCCTGTTCTGCAACTCGTGGTCCATATTGCCTTCCTTGTTTAAGGAGTTTCCTAAGTTGCCAACTATAGCTATTGTATTTTGGTCGATAAAGATGTTTGTGGGTGGCTGGTGTGCACCAGTGAGGATGTTTTGAGTTTTCTTGGCACTGATATCGAGACCAATGCCTCACTGCTTCAACTTTGACCTTATTGACAATGATTTGTAGGTCAGTGGTATTCATTGCTAGTGCAGCAATATCGTCTGCAAAGTCGAGATCAGAAGGTTTACGATCTTTGACCCACGTTATCAACTTACACACTAAAAAAGGTCAGCATATATGTACATGCTATGCGTGCATTCACTGCAGAGGCTACTTCTATTGTTTCACTTCCTAAGTGATTAAGATGCAGAAAATTGCATTATTAGTCGCCCTTAACTTTATAGGACGTATTTTTCGTTAATATATATTTTTAATTAATTTTATACGTACATAAAAGTAATCCATGGCTGTGAGCCAAAAACACGTGTCCATGGATTACTTTTATGTACGTATAAAATAAATTAAAAAATATATATATTAACGAAAAATACGTCCTATAAAGTTACGGGTGACTAATAATGCAATTTTCTGCATCTTAATCACTTAGGAAGTGAAACAATCGAAATAATAGTAAGCAAAAAAACAACGAACGCTGCAATCACCAATAAAAATAATTGCATAAAAATACATTATTTATATATATATATATATATATATATATATAATATTAGTACTTCATGTATCCACATAAAATATTATAAGCAGATATAATTTTTTATGTGTCAGTTTTCAGTATTTACTTCAACAGTGCTCGATACGTAAGGAGAGCTAGGTAGTAAGCAATGAAAATATTTATGGCAATCAAGCTACACAGAGGCTCCCGTGTTTCATCCCCGGGGGGAATCGTCAGGCTAAATGCATGGAGTTATTTTTGTCAGGTGTTTTTATATACATGGCTTGCTAGTTAACCAATCAGATTCTTTGTTGTTCCCTCAGCCAATCGTTGGGCTTCCCTCGAACAAAGGCATTGTTGGTGACGCTCCTATTTTTGTTAACAATGGATTTTCCTATATCCCGTTTCCTTTGTTTTGTCAATACAGTGGGCGAATTTATTTTAACACGTGGTTTCTTGTATTTCTATTTTAGGTTTTAAATTTTAACTAATTCAGTTTATATATATATATATATATATATATATATATATATATATATATATATATATGGCCCAAAGATTAATAATCAGTAATTTAAAATGTTGCCAGAGTTGTGGAAATTTTGAAAATACAGTTTAAACTTTGCAAAGGACCGGGATTAAAGCCCTCCCCCCCCCCCCATCTTAAATGAATTTACAACTATAGTTCAAATAACAAAGTTTGCTTTTTTAAGTTACAATATGTAGCAATATCTAACGTTAAGTTACAAATAACAAAGTTTTTTTTTGGGGGGGGTTGGTTACAATAATGCTCGTTTTCTCTAATTAGCAACAGACTTGGAAATAGAAAATTTAAGCCCGACCAAATCAAAATACAAGTCTAACTGAACACAGACAGACTATATGTTTCCAACGACCACCTAAAAAAAACCAACTGACTGTTGGACCCCAGAAAACCAAACTGATCGTAAGAGGCACATAGGACCAACTCTGACTGAATTTCTCTGCCCACCTACTGGAATATATAGAGAGACATTCTTGAAACCACACCAGAAGGACCACTTACGATAATGGCTAGCCAACATCCACTTGAAACGGCCAACCTGCTACAAATCTATGAACATCAAAAGCCCAATGCCTATGGGGTCCCAGCCATTATTTTTGGAAAAACCTCAAGTTGGTCATAACCACAGCAGGGAAACTCTGTTTAAAGAAATTCTTTTTTTTTTCTCAATGAGAAATCAAATTATGGGTGATCAAATCCCAAATCAGAGATATTTCCAATTTCTTGTGTAGCCTCTTTTCTCTTAGCCAAAAATTTCATCTGCGGCAAGTCCGTCATTCGCATATACTACAAACATGCAACCCAGTAAACATGCAACTGACTAAGGCATGTTTACACATATACTCACACTTTTCGCTAACATCACTCACACATCTTTTCACACTGTACAGTGTCTACATTCATAACACACATGTTTTGCCATTACTCCATTTATAACATTTTAATTACCAGCATGGGTCTTGGTACATTTCAAAGAAGCGATCATCTACCATGCCTCAGAATCTTGATTGTCGATGAGAGTTTATACTAGCTGTCCAACGTTCGTACGTTTCTACAAAACATACACAGCTCAAAGACAGCATACTGCTCATCAGCTTACTGGATAAACTAGTAACCATTAAGCCTCATGCATAGCGAGATAAACAAAGAAAATGAAATATTGTAAATGACAGCATAATAGAAAAAATGGAAAAGAACTGCACAATCAGAAAATGTCTTTTTTTATCTGAAAAAGAAAAGAATCGTTTTGTAATTAGTGTTTTATATTTGTTATTTGGAAACAAACAAATGAAAGTCTTTGTATTTGAGGGTGGTGAAGATGAGTTGTTCTTCATGAATAATGCAAGGCCCCTTGTATCCTTTAAAAATGCAAGGCCCCTTGTATCCTTAAAAATATGCCATTCAAAATAATGTACCGCATGTAACATCCTAACAACAGTAGTAATTACTTTTAAAAAATGAAAAGAAAGTGCACCATGGGAAAGTTTTTTGAAATATGAAAACGAAAAGAATCATTTTAAAAAAATTGTTTGATATTTGTTATATGAAAGCATTCTTTATTTGAATGCTTTCATATAACAAAGATGACGATGGTGATTCGTTCTTCATGAATTATGCAAGGCCCCATGTATCCTTAAAAATATGCCATTCAAAATAATGTACCGCATGTAACATCCTAACAACAGTAGTAATTACTTTTAAAAAATGAAAAGAAAGTGCACCATGGGAAAGTTTTTTGAAATATGAAAACGAAAAGAATCATTAAAAAAAAATTGTTTGATATTTGTTATATGAAAGCATTCAAATAAAAATCTCTCTATTTCAAGATGACGATGGTGATTCGTTCTTCATGAATTATGCAAGGCCCCATGTATCCTTAAAAATATATCATTCAAAATAATTTACCCATATCAGGTATCATCTTATAGAAACGACAGTATCAGTGAAAATTAGAACGTAAAATATGTTACATAGTATTATGGTAAGAAAGAAATTGTTTAATGTTTATTATAAACACATGTAATTGCTTATCAGATAGCCGAGGTATGTAAAGGAATGGTGAAACTTTAATTTTATGAAGTACTTAAGGTCAAGCCTCCGTTTAGGTCAGTAAGAAAAAATGTTTCTAATTTAACATTATTCCTAGCCGGCCTAAATATTATCAAAAAGAAACTAAAGCAAACCAAATTATATCCGTGCTAATAACATAGTGGAACAGTATTGCTGCCACATCTGGGGAGGTGCCATTTAAAGAACACTTACTTGCCTTGAGGGAGAATACAAAATCGATTTCACAATATATAGGGAGATTATCTCTTCTCTTCCCTACAGCCCCTTTCTCATAGAAAAGACGTTGCTAGTCTTTCTCTACTCTATCAGTATTTCTGTAGTATGTGCTCGTCTGAGCTTCAAGCTCTCATCCTCCTCCCCATAAGACCGTCTTAGCAAGAACTCGTCCGTCTACCACCACTGAACAGAACTCTTCTTTCTTCCTTTATGTACCTAAAATCAAACATAACTTCCATGAACAGTTTCTTTCTAAGAACTTCCCATCTATGGAACACGTTATCGCGGGAATGTTTATCTACAGACAACAACATAGTCATTTTCAAGTCCAATGTTAACAAATATATGTCGAGTCGTCCTGTGAATTAATCATAGTTCTCATTCCTTTCATGATTCTGTTCCATCGTTCAACTGAAAATCTCACTAAAACTTATCCTCGAGTGGCTTTTGGCCTTGGTAAGTGGTTAACCATAAGTATAAAATACTAAATCTGTTCTCACTTGAGCAGCGAAGGATGCGAGGAGACCTGATTCTGACCAACAGCATCATCAACGGGAATGTAAATCTATCTCGAGAGGAATTTTTCACCCCAACACATAGTTGATAGATGCGTTTGATAGAAGAATACCAAACCAACCTTAGGTGCCGGGGGAGCCAACAGAACCAGAACTCCCCTAAAGTCTAACCTTTCCTCCCCATGATAGGGATGCACTGGCAACGTGGTAACGTCAGAGCTCCCCAGCTAACAAAGATCTGTTGAAAATCCAGGAGGAGTCAACAAAGAACTTCCCTTTCTTCCTCTGTGTACCTAAAATCGAACAGAATTTCCATGAACAGAGTTTCTTTCCAATAACTTCTACCCTGTGGGGCACGTTGCATCGGGAATGCTTCCGTACACACTACAACACGGTAGTTTTCAAGTCCAATATGAACAGAATTAATCAAATATTGTTCTCAATCCTTTCATAGCACTGTTCTATCATCCAACTGAAAATGTCACCAACACTTATCCTCGAGTGGCTTTTGGCCTTCGTAAGTAGTGAACCATTTGTAATATATATATATTTTTCACCCCAACACCTAGTTGTGGTCTCCGCCATCGCCCGCAGAAGAGTAGAAAATAGATCTTAATCATATGACTGCTACAGGAATGAGATTTTCAAGTGCCCTGAAAACGGAACCATTAACACTACCCTAACCATACTATTTACCTCCTCTCCAGGGGAGGTTAGACACAAGGTCAGGTGTGGTTTTGAGAAGCTAGCACACTAGGATAAGTGTATACAATGGCTTACAAAAAATTCCTGAGAAGCCCCGTCGGCATTACCCGGTAGTGGCGCCCCAGGCGATTAGCAATAAACTAACCTCTTCTCAAAGAGAAAGTAAAGCCTAGGAGGTGGTGGACCTCCCAGGACTGAACAGAACCATATCTCAGCCTGACAGCAACAAAGCCACTGTCAGACCTTAAACTTGAAACGTATTTAGAGAGAAAGAAATTTGTTTTTACATATGTTTATGGGTGCTATTGATTTTTTTCGCATCTGCTACGGATATATGGATTTCCTCGATAGCCACTTGGATATCGATTAGTGGAAATACTAGTGGATGTCCATTAGTGTCGTGTCTTTACATGCAATAAAACATATTCAGATAACATAATTACTAAAGAATATCTATTCAAACCATTTTTACATTCAGACATCGAATCTCTTTACGTGGTTATGTCGGTCGGTACTACTTAGCCCTGCATGTAACCTTGACTTTGAAACCACGTGACATGATTCGTCCTGTAAATATTTACACGCATCTGTATTCCCCCATGCCCTGGTCATCTTGCGATATAGTTAACAGCCGAGAAATAAAAAAAAAAATCTTATGCCTCATTTCATGAAGCTTTTGTACGTGATGGCATGAAAGGTGCTGACAAAGACACATTTTGGTATCATCAAAAATAACAAAAAAATGAACAATAACATTTTTCCAAAAAGTCTTGGAAACGATCGTACACCGAATGCTTGTTAGTTTTGAATTCTTGCCAAATTATATTGATCTAAACTTACATTATATATATATATATATATATATATACATATATATATATATATATATATATATATATATATATATATACTGCCAACTTATCTATCTGTATAACTCCTCTGATGATAAGATTTCGATCTTTGAAAAGCCTTGGCTTAAAGAAAGAATAATAAACATAATTGTATTACAGAATATACCTTGCATTGAACAATCGAAGTTTGAAATAAATCTGGACATTCGTACATGTTTATCACTCTTCTTTCATCTACCTTTATAATTGCTCTATCTCGTATATTGAGCTTAAACCATTTCACTATAGGTTCCATCTACTAAAAGTGTACTTCTAGTTTCATATTTGATTATATATATATATATATATATATATATATATATATATATATATATATATATATATATATATATATTGTGTGTATTTAGGCAGCAAATTTTCATTTAGGCAGACATTATTAAATAACACATAGTGTTTTTGCTTGATAAGACTTTCTTTTTTTTTTTTCAATTTTCCGAATGGTCCATTTAATGTTTCGGTCAAATTGCTGTATGTAAGTTCCGTGAGTTTTTGTTCAATTTTCTTTTCTTTTTTGCGAGTACTTTCGATTTGATTCGTCAAATCCTCTTCAGGCGCTGTTAATTTTGGTTTCTTAAAAAATTATGTTTTTATTGTTGATTTGTTTTTGTATTATTATAACGGCCAGTAATTTACAACTTAAAAGGAGCGTCTATAATATTGAGATGTTACATGAGAGCGTGATTACGCTCTAAGAGCGTGCAAGATACAAAAGTTTGATTGCTTCACCGTTAAGAATTTGATTACGTTCTGAGCGCGTTCAAGATTCAAACGTAAAATTGCTTAATGACTAAGAATTTGGTAACGTTTATTACTATGCAAACTTACCATTAAATCTCTGTGTGTTTAATGTTAAATCAAACTTGAAATAAAAAAAACAATCAGCGATCTCCGTGTTGTCGTTCAGAAGACGAGACACACTAAACCACTAGACGCAATCCATGTATCCATGGCGAAGGTAAGCAAAAAGGTAAGTGAAAATGCAACATCAAGAAGGAGAGAGACGTCACCACTAATTGAACTTACCACTGCACGTCAACAAAATACAGCTGTTAATTAGTTACACGTGTAACAATAAGGAATCGTCGTCCTGAAATGTAAACACAGAGGGAAATGCTGTGTTTACGTTTTGGGACGCTGACGATTCCTTATGGACAATAGACTTTCTTTTTTATATATAAAAAGCCAGTCCATTTGGATGAAACTGCGGTACGACTCTGAAATATGTAACGTATAGTGTTTTAAATAAATTATATATATATATATATATATATATATATATATATATATATATATATATATAATCAACATGTATCAATTAATTTATTAATGAATAATATAAATAATTATTAATAATTCTTTACCACTTAGGAAGTGGAAAAAATACTAAGAAAAGAACTATGCTTTTATCGCCAGTAAAAACAATAACAAAAACTATGTAACATTATGGCGATAAAATATCGTACATATTTCAACAAGATGTTTGTGGTCTAATGGCAAAAAAAAACGCCAGACTGCAAAAGTAGTATTGTAGGTTGGATTCTTTCCCAGGTTAGCCATGGATTCCTTTTATATGTATCTAATATATATATATATATATATATATATATATATATATAAATAACAATAAAACTAATTCTTACATCGGTTTCACAACCACAATACTTTCCCAGAGATTAACCTTACATCTCTCTGACACTAGCTCCATTTGCCAACACCTGAAAACATAACTATCCTCCCCTTCTCAATATAGACACATACTTGTTAACAATACTTAAATAATACACCACGATACCAACACCAAGTGGATTGGGGGCATAAATGGTTGGTAACTTTTAATGCCGCAAAGACAAAGCTCGTTTCCTTCAATAACTACAAGAAACCTCTCCAACCACCAATTGTCATGGCAAATAACACCCTACCTGAGAGTTCAACATTCAAACTCCGGTAACATGAATTGGAACAAATACATTGAAGACATTGCCAAGGCTGCAGCAAAGAAGGTGGGCTCCCTCTACCGTGTTCGTAAACTTCTCACATCTGACATTATCCTATATCTCTACAAAGCCACCATCCGCCCATGCATGGAGTATTGTTGCCACATCTGGGCTGGTGCATCATCTACTAGTCTCTCCCTCCTTGACAAGGTCCAAAAAAGAGTCACCAACCTAATTTGTGGTCTAATGGCAAAAAAAAACGCCAGACTGCAAACAGTAGTATCCTAGGTTGGATCCTTTCACAGGTTAGTCATGCTGATGACGGCTGATAGCCAGTAACACATGTTCATGGATTCCTTTTATATGTACGTAAAAAATAAATATATATATAAAATAAAAAAATAAATACACGTTCTATTAAAAAACAAGTTGATTTAATGCAATGTTCTTTACTGCTTAGGAAGCCGAAAAATACGAAGAAAAAAGCTATGCTTCTATCACCATTAAAAAAATAACAAAAAACTATGCATATATATATATATATATATATATATATATATATATATATATATATATATATATATATTAGTATCTCATGTATCCACATAAAATTTTATAAGGAGATATAATTTTTTTATGTATCAATTTTCAGTATTTACTTCAACAGTGCTCGATACGTATGTAGAGCTAGATAGTAAGGTATGAAAATATATTTATGGCAATTAAGCTACACAGAGGCTGCCGCGTTTCATCCCCGAGGGGAATCTTCAGGCTAAAATGCATGAAGTTATTTTTACCGGGTGTTTTTATATACACGGCTAGCTAGTTAACCAATCAGATTCTTTGTTGGTTTCTCAGCCAATTGTTAGGCTTCCCACAAATAAAGGTGTGGTTAGTGTTACTTCCTATATCCCGTTTTATTGTTCTGTTTTCTATAGATTGGCCTATATCCTGTTTCCTTTGTTGTGTCAATATAATGGGTGAATTTATTTTAACACGTGGTTCCTTGTATTTCTATTTTAGGTTTTAATTTTTAAATTGTAAAGTTTTTGTTTAGTTTAGTTTTTTTTAGTTTTTTACTTATTTGTTTGTTTATTTATGTATTGTTAGCCTAAGGTAAATTTTATTCTGTGCATGCAGCTGTTTGCTATCTCACTTCTACAGTTTAATAGATTTCAAGGGTCTTTAAAGTTTAGGATTTCAAATTTTTCATTCAGGCATAATCTACACGGGTCGTCTAAATTTCCACATGTACTGGCCTGTCGTATTATTTTCCATTCAATTATTGGTGAGTGTCCATTTTCTTTGAGCCCAAATAGTGGTTTGCTAGTGCTGTTTTTAAATGTGCTGTTGTGGTTGTAATATCTGGTTTTAAAATCTAGGGAGGTCATACCCACGTAGTACTTCTTATTATTCGGTCTTTCCTTGGCAAATATTGTGGCTTGGTATACAATACTTTTGGTTAGGCATTTATTTTTAGTGGACAAAGTTACATTTTTTCTCTTCATTGCTAACTTTTTTCTATTTTTATTCGGGTGGTTACTATTAGTGTTTTGTTTATTTTTATTTGTATTGTTTATATTTTTGTTCTTCTTAGTGTTATTTTTGCTATATTTTCACTTTTTTATGTAATTAGTTATTTTTTTCTTCCTCTCTGTTGTTCTCTTTTAGTATTTTGTTATTGTGTGCCTTAATTATCATTTCTAAGTTTTCGCAGCAGCTGTAGGATACTTTTAGGTTATTTTTATTGAATATTTTATGCAGGGGATTGGTTACAGGGAAGTGTTTTTCAATCAGATTTAGGAATTTTTTGTCCAGTGTAGTTTTTAGCATCTAGTTATAAGGCGGTGTATACACGATTATATTTCTTTTTCTTTTCTTTTTAATTTTGTTGTAATTATTAGTGTCCTGCTTTTTATATTTAATTTCGGTATTATGGTAACCACTATTTTTTAGAGCTATATTGTAAATGTTGATTGATTCTTTAAAACCACTTTCGTTGCTAGAATTATTGATAAGCCTACTTTCGATAGAATTCGGAATATATTTTATGATTGATGGAGAGTGATTAGACTTTGGGTTTATGTATATTAGATTGGCGTTATCTTTTAGGTATAGTTCGTAAGTATTTTTATTTAAGTTTAACGTGACATCTAAAAAGTGAGTTGTTTTTATGTTAGCCAGTACTTCTACTTTTAGGACTAGTTTTTTCATTCCTATCTGTCTAATTTTCTTGAAGTTTTCTCCCTTGACTTTGTTGGAATCTCTTATTATCGCTGCTAATCCATCATCTCTATAAAGGCCGATATCTGTATTATCAAATATATTTGTGAGTGTATATAAAATAAATAACCCTGCAAGATCTGATGCTTCCGCAGAGGCAGATATGATGCCTCTGCACAGTCTAGGGCACCCATGGCCAAATCAAAGGAGTTTGTCATATTTGTTTTAATGCATTGGTCATCGTTATTGATTAAAACTGATCTCCTACATATTTAATGATGTGAATTTCATCCTTGGATATATCAGTATACATCTCGGCAAATTCTAGGGCGATGTTGAAGAGTTCTTCTGATATAGATTGGTAGAAGTCCACTATGTCGAATTGTAGGAAGGTACATTTGTTCTTATTTTCGATATTGTTAAACCAAGCGATTGCTTCGGCAGTATTCACCCATATATATATATATATATATATATATATATATATATATATATATATATATATATATATATATATATATATATATAAATATAATAAAGAGAATATTTTTTCATAAAATATTTAGAAAACCTTCACAACGCAAATTATTTGTTTTCAAAATAAATTATTTATTTACCTTAAAAACATTTTTTTTTAACTTGAGTACTTTCGGTAATATATACCATCTTCAGAAACATAAGCATATTTTTTTCTTCTTTTTCTTCATTTTTTTTTCTTCCTGACTGGGACAAACTTATTGCAGTCAGGTTGAAGTTCGTCTTGATTTCATGGACAAAAATGTTGATATGGCTGTGTGCATCACGTGCTTTTCAAAATATATATAAATACATATGTATATATATATATATGTATATATATATATATATATATATATATATATATATATATATATATATATATATATATATATATATAAATATATGTATATATATATATATATAAATATATAAATATATATATATATATGTATATATTATATAAATCTCTCTCTCTCTCTCTCTCTCTCTCTCTCTCTCTATATATATATATATATATATATATATATATATATATATATATATATATATATATATATATACGTATGTGTGTGTGTGTGAAAAAAACAAACTGAAAACCGGTTAAAATGCAGGAGAAAGCAAAAACAAGAGATTCGACCGGTTTCGTTCGTATTAACGAACAGCTTCAGAAAAAGTGAAGATTTGGAAACAATTTTATTTTGAAGTCACACATACAGGAGAGGGAAAAGATGATCCGATTGAACCAGTTTTTAGCGTCTTTTTCACACATTTTGTCTACCACTGCATTTCATTTTCATAACTTATCGTGCACCTTACCCTATATATATATATACATATATATATATATATATATATATATATATATATATATATATATATATATATATATATATATATATATATAAGGAAATCGCTTTAAACAAGGCATGAGGCCACTTGATGAAAAGGGCTAAAAAGAATGAAAGACAGGAGATGCCTATTGAAAAGATCAAGAGGAGGAAAACAGTCAGCAGGAAAAGAGTTCCACAAGCTGCTGGAATAGGAAGATGTATTTTAACAAGGTATCAGAACAGCAAGTTGATGAAGACCACTAGACCAACGAGTCAAGCAAGTTGGAACAAAGGAAGCAGAGAATAGATCAGACAATTATGAAGAACACGTTTTATTTTATGTACTACCGAGTCACCAAGTCACCGAGTCACCGAGTCGGCCACTCGAGGTAAAGGGTTAATGAGTTTGTGAGGAGGACAGAGAAACAACAACGTGGGGATCGGTAGAAATGGTAAAGATGGTTGAGACTGGTCAGAATTAGATTATTTAAGAGGACGGCTCAACAAGAATTTGTTAACATTGGACTTGAAAACGACTATGCTATAGTTAGCTGGGAAGCAGCCCTGTGGTATTGTGTTTTACAGACGAAGAGTTCTTGGAAAGAAACTTTGCTCATGGAAATTTCGTTTAGTTTTAGGTACACAGAGGGAGAAAGGAAAATTATTTACAATGGTTGTAGAAAGACGAGCCTTTGTTGTAGATGTCTTACAGGGTGGAGGGGGAGCCTGTTGCCACATCTGGGGAGGCAACCGCTCAGAGCTATCGTTCCTGCCTTGATAGAGTACAAAATTGACTTCAAAATCTAATGGGAAATGTCCCCTTCTCTTCTCTACAGCCTCTTTTTTACATGGGAGAGGTTGCTAGTCTTTCTCTGCTCGATCGTTATGTTTATGGTAGGTGAGCTCGAATGTCTTTAATAGTATTTTAGCGAAAATACTGACAAAGCATAGGGTTTTTTTCCTGCATTTTTGACATCTGTTCAATAAAACTGTTCCTCGACGATATACGTGCATATTCTAAAATCGATAAATGATAATATGTATGTAATGTATTCAGTGCAGAAATTGATATGTGTAACGCAGCAATGTAAACATTGTTAGATATGGTGATTTCCCTGTTCGAATCTATATCAAACTAGTTGTACCTAAACCAGTATTGCCCTGGAGCTTTTTTTACTTTCATTTTTGTTTGCTTTTTTTTTTAATACTGTCGTTCGTTTGTTTTTGCGAAAACTATTATTATCACATATAGACCCGTGGTGCAATCGATAAAGTGCTAAGTAATTTTTTTTATGGAAATCGCTCCAGACAAGGCATGAAGCCACTTGATGTAACGAAAGGAGAAAAAATACTACTTCAAGGTCAAAAACTAGCCAACGATAAGCAATTCTTCCCTCATCGATACGTCCTCGACAATCAGTCCGACTGAGGTATGGTCCTGTTCAGTTCTAGGAGGCTTTACCTTCTCTCTGGGAAGCGGTTGGTTGATTGCTAATCGCCTGAAGAGTCCCTACCAGGGGAATGCCAACAGGGCTGCTGAGGCATTTTTTGTGGGCTAGAGTTCGCTTATTCTAGAGTGCTGGCTTCTCAAAACCACACCAGATCAACCAGTGTCTAATCCCCTGGAGAGGAGGTAAATAAATGATACAGTTGTTTTCGTTTCCACGCTTCAACGACTTTGGGAGAGGGTGGGCAGACTATGGCTGGCTCTACGTGTTCGGTCAGCCAATGGTTATTGCTTTCCATACATCTTTACATGGGATAACCCATTTACTGAGATTTCGTTTAGACAACGCAGCCATGTTATAAAAAAGATAGATGGCGCTAGTGATATGAGCACTGCATTATTTTAGATTATGTCCCCGTTTACTCTCTTCCCCACAAAGGCAAAGTTAAACACAAGGTCCGTTTTCAAATCTAGGGAATATCTAGCTCCCACTCTAAAAATAAAAAATGAATGGATCAAAAATAAAAAAAATATTCTTGTGCAGAAAGATTTCTCCTACTCCGGGCGAGAAGAGAACAGATACTACACTTTAAATTATTTATTTGCAATAAAAACATTTTTATTCTGTTACTAATTAGACCCAATGCTCTAAAAGTGTGAAAAGGTGGGAGGTCTGTGGTTATCCCTAACCCTAACCCTAACCGTAACCCTGTTAAGCCTTACCCTAACTCTAACCCTGCTCTTAACTAGGCATAATGATGACCCATTCGTAGAAACAATAATCCTTCAAATAATCACCTTCCATCCATCACATACACTTTGATCAACCACAACAACATCACAATCACCACAATACTACAATACCACAATACCACAATACTACAATACCACAATACCACAATACCCCAATCACAATACTACTTTTGGTGTCAGAATTATCTGCATTATCACTCTTGGGTTTAGTCTGGCCAACATTAGAGAATGCGCTCTCCTGTCCGGAAGTTAACAAAACTCATGAATACTCTTTCCATAAATTATCTTATTTTCTAGTTACAATTTCTTCACTAATTAGTACAGATGAAAACTAAAGAATTGTCTGCTGATGCTCTCATGATTTTTCCCTCCTTTTCTAGGTTTAAGCTTTGTTGCTTCGGTCATTTTTGTTGAGTGTGATGTGTTCTATATTTAAATGTTTTATATTGGGGTATTAGTACTCCGTCATCTACTATGAGGTTTATGGTTTCTATTGCCAAGATAGTCTTATAATATTCCTATACCTTAGATACTTTCATATTTATGCTGATGAAAGGGTTACTGTCTCAGGTATTTTATATGGGTCTGTAACGGGATAGGATATATGCGGTTCTATGTAGACAGTTCTGAACCACTTCCTGTCTTTTATTTAATAAATTTTCTTTAGACATAACTATATTGTATGATTCTATAATACAGAGGTTGCATCTCTTAGATTTGTTAGGCTTATATTTCCCTGTTCTATCTAGTATAGACCATTTTAGGCTGTATAGTATATTTTTACTGTTTAGTTCTTTACATGTTTAGCTAAAGTCTGTTGTACCTAATTGACAATCATCGAGCTGTGCCTTTTAAGGAGACTGCAAAGTAAAAGGGTACTGATAGTATATGCTAATACATATATTTTCATTAATAATTATATATATATATATATATATATATATATATATATATACATATGCAAATTACCATATCACACGGTAGTCTTAAGGGTAGTATATTAGTATTATTATTATTATTATTATTATTATTTTATTATTATTTATTTATGTATATATAAGTAACATTTTAAGCTGAATTATTTCGACACTTGATTATTGGGGAAATGGTAGTTTTATCTGTACCATTGGAGAGCCATGCATATAACTGTCCTGTTTTTAAATCTCCGAAACAGTTACATGGTAAACAGCTGAAGATCCCCGTGTTAATATTAGATGCTTACGTTAAGGTCTCCTGCTTTTGTTTCGCTGTTAGATACTTAATCCCCCTTTTTATTTTATTTACTTACTATTATATATTATTTATTTATGAATTTTCCAACAAATATTAAGTTTACACTATTTTGGATTTAGTTAGTTTCTCTGGGAATTTAAACTGCATTTTTCTTTTTTTTGTCTTTTTGTTTAAGATAACTCAAAGCTTCTTTAGACTATATATATATATATTATTCAGTACAGAAAATCAGTACAACATCAGTACCATTGGTTTCAAGCTCAGAAGACATTAACCTCCTGCCTATGTTCAGCTTTGTTGTCACTTGGTAGAGAAAATGGGGGATTTTGCATAAACCACGATCGGATACGTTATTTGTTTGTAGGGTTCAATTAGTATTGTCTAAAGAAAGATATGTGAGATTAAAAAGTTTAATAAAGTAAAAAAAAACAGGGGGATAAAATTTAAATTTAAATTTAAAATTAAATTACTTTTTTTAATCCCGTGAGCCCTAGTTTTTGCTAACGGCTATTTTTATCTGAGGCGTTATTCGCTTTGAAGGATTAAATTAGTTTCGTCTCAATTATGTGTTAACAGTTTTTCGAATGTTGCTTTTTCGTCCTAGTTTAGAGTATGCATCTGCAAAGGCATTAATCGAGGCTTGTAAGTTCTGCCCTTCAGACGTCTCATGCTGTAAACTCCACCATCCCTTCTGCAGTTTATGGAAATACCAGGTGGAAGTTGACCATCCACTAGGTGCAAAACAGCGGCAATAAAGATTGTAAACATGATCGGTACAGCTATACATCCCTGTTTGATCGAAGATATTACTTTGAATGGATCTTTTTTGGGGTAACAACCTAATATATATATATATATATATATATATATATATATATATATATATATATATATATATATAAAGTAATCCAACAAAAGATATAAGCGTCAACTAATATCTTATAATTAGTGAAACATCCGGATAAAAACTGAAGCTCAATATACTGGATAGAGCATTAATATTATAATATAAAATGAAGTAATAAAATAAGGTGTCAATCAAATTTTATTAGAATTCAAAGTTCAAGCAAAGTATTCTTAAGTCCTTAGCTCATGAGTTTTCAAAGATAATTCTTCTCTTCAGAGGACCATTACCGCAGTTATACTACTACAGGTAATAAAATTACGCTTTGAAAATATATAAAATTATATACACAAATACACAAAAATACATAACATCAAACCATATCAACCCAAAAACATACTTTTTGTTGAATCCATATAGTCCATCCAGGTCATACATATTGAGAAGCATAATCAGGAAAGACAATTACTCCAAGTTACAAACAGCAGTCCAAATACGTGTAATTGAAGGTGCCGACAAAGTTATCCAGTCCCGAAATGTGTCAATATTCAATGTTAATGATAAATTAATCAAATCATATAGAAAGTCCAATCAAAGTTCCAAAATCCCGAAATGTGCAACCCAAGTCAAATCAAAGTTCGTTGTTTAATTAGAAAACCCGTTAAATCCGAATTGAGCAAAAAAAGACTGAATCCCAATATATATATATATATATATATATACATATATATATATATATATATATATATATAGAGAGAGAGAGAGAGAGAGAGAGAGAGAGAGAGAGATTTTTTTCACAATAATATGAATATAAATGATGTTGATAAAGACAATAATCTTAAGAGATTTTATATATACCACTTATCAAAAGTAATACTGTAATCTTCAAAATTTTGCTAGTATATATATATATATATATATATATATATATATATATATATATATATATTTAAATATATATATATATATATATATATATATATATATATATATATATATATATATATATTTAAATATATATATATATATATATATATATATATATATATATATATATATATATATATATATATATATATATATAGTCTCGGAAGTTTCTCAACCATTAAAACTATATAAAAAAAAAATTATATAAAAAAAAAAAAATTAAAAAAAATTATAGTCTCAAGTTATCCAGTGGAAAATCACTCATGTAAGTCAATTTATTTTTTACAGTTATTATATTAGTTAGTTTCTAACACTATTTTAAGGGATCATCAGTTGTTTACCATGAAAAACTGTTTCAGGAATTTAAAAACAAGACAGTATTTAATTTCATGGCTTCCCAGCAGAGTTGATCAGACCCCACTTCCCTTAAAAGACAAAAACATAAACGTTCCTTATACTAAATCTACGTTTTGTCCCATATAAATGTGTTGCTAACTTATATTAGTTATTTAAGACACAAAAAAAAAAAAAATTCTTTATCTGTGCTGTTCGTCTGTCTAATAAAATTTATCCGTTACTTACAAAAATGTTGCTGCATTTTAAAGTGTTTGGACGAATCCATGACACTATTATTTAAGTGATTAATGTATTATTTTTAGTTTTATATTATAAATATAAAAAAACATCAACACATCAACAAATAAAAGATAAATAAATAAATATGTATATACATATATATATATATATATATATATATATATATATATATATATATATATATATATATATATATATACATACACACATACATATATATACCTTTAGTTCCTCCTTTTCTCCCTCGTCCTACTTTGTTGTCCATCTCCCCGTTGTTGTCAACCTCAAATAAATATTAATCTTCCTTGTTCACTTTAGTTTTTCTAATCTGCGTTCACAACTGTCGACTTTTTTCTTTTCTCATTGTTTCAAATCTGCGTCTATAAGTTAACCGTTAATTTGTTCTCTTTTTCTTTCTTTTTCTTCTTCTTCTTTGCCAACTCCCGGTGTTTAAAATCGGCGTTCATAACTGTCGGTTTTCTTCTTCTTCTTCTTCTTCTTTTTTAAACAGAGAACGTCGAATTAAAACAGCACTAACAAACCACTATTGGGAGCTCAAAGAAAATGGACGCTCACCAATAATTTAATGGAAAATAATACAACAGGCCAGTACATGTAGAAATTTAGACGACCCGTGTACACTATGTCTGAATGAGAAATTTGAAATCCTAAACTTTAAAGACCCCCAAAATCTATTAAACTGTAGAAGTGAGATAGCAAACAGCTGCATGCACAGAATAAAATTTACCTTGGGCTAACAATACATAAATAAACAAACAAATAAGTAAACAATTAAACTAAACTAAAACCTAACAACTTAAAAACTAAAACCTAAAACAGAAAATCAATGAAACTACGTGTTAAAATAAGTTCATCCATTATATTGACACTACAAAGGAAACAGGATATAGGCCAATCTATAGAAAACGGAACAATAGAACAGGAAATAAGAAGTAAAACTAACCGGACCTTTGTTCGTGAGAAGCCAAACGATTGGCTAAGAGAACAGCAATAAAATCTGATTGGTTATCTAGCTAGCCGTGTATATAAAAACACGTGGCAAAACTAACTCCATGCATTTTAGCCTGAAGATTCCCCTCGGGGATGAAACGCGGGAGCCTCTGTGTAGCTTAATTGCCATATATATTTTCATAACTTACTACCTAGCTCTACTTACGTATCGAGCACTGTTAAAGTAAATACTGAAAACTGATACATAAAAAATGATATCTCCTTATAAAAGTTTATGTGGATACATGAAATAGTAATATATATATATATATATATATATATATATATATATATATATATATATATATATATATAAATTAAATAATTAAGTGTTTATACCTACAGACGACGTCGTTTTGGGCTTCCACCCTCATCAGTGCAGGAGTGGTGGTTGCAGGCGGTCGTATGGCTCGAATGCAGTTTGTGGATTCAGCCTAGGATTACGAGCCTGACGCCCAGACTGACACGGCCGCAAGAAATCACCACATACAGTAATTGAAATTAAGATACACTTACCCAGGAGGCGAGGACAAGCATCATGATGTCAGTAGTGTTCTACGCTTGAGCTGAACTTTGCTTTATCGCAGGATGACAACAATATTGTAATTTCAAACAGAGCTCTACGTTTAAGACTGTACATTTTAAAGGGTCATTTACTATAAATATATTTAATTAAATATTAATATATATATTATATAATGTTATATAATATTATATAATAATTTATAATATTAATATATTATATATAGTATTACATTTATATATATATATATATATAAATAATTTATTTGAAAACTATATGTTACATATTTCAGAATCGTACCGCAGTTTCATCCAGATGTGTTGACTTTTTATATTTTACGAAGTCTATACCCAAGGGACTCGTCAGCGTACTGACATTGTGTTTCGACCTCATACAGTATGTTGACGAGTCCCTTGGGAATAGACTTTTAAAAAATTAAAAAGTCAACCCATCTGGATGAAACGACGGTACGATTCTGAAATATGTAACATATAGTCTTCAAATAAATTATTTGTATTAGCTCTCACTCTTCTGTGATCAAGCACTTTATTGATTTCTTTTCAATATAAATTGACACACTATATATATATATATATATATATATATATACAGAGAGAGAGAGAGAGAGAGAGAGAGAGAGAGAGAGAGAGAGGGAGAGAAAGAGAGATGGGGGTATTTTTGGTTGTATTAATACGGCATTGCATTCATTTTCCAAATTTTATAATAATTGCTCTAATGACGCACAAAGAAATATGATATTTATGCACAAAGAAATATGATATTTACGTACAAAGAAATATGATATTTACGCACAAAGAAATATGATATTTCGTTTATTATATAAATTAAACATAAACGCTGCACTCACTTTTATTATTAATTTGGACAGACTGAGTCTGTTTCAATATTCACCTATCAAATATATATTATGAATAGAAAAATATATTTATTATCGTAACTGATACAACATCCTACGACAGGTTATTTTATGAAAAATGTTGTAAAACTGAATAAATCAATATTTAATGGGAATGTTATTGAAATCATTGCACGCAGCATTTCTTGTGAAATTTTATGCAACTCAAGTGAGAGCGCACACATATTGAAAGCGCAGAAACACATTCTTGCAATTCATATGACGCAACGCAGTTCCAGACCTTTTGACACCGGATGCTAACTACTGTCTGATAAACATTTCCAATGAATTTTAATAATCTCACCTTAACCCTAACCCTAACCCTAACACACTGGTGCTTCAAGATAGGCACACAGTCTGGTGCCTTCAAGGCCTTGCATGCAAGATGAAACGCATTTTGTTTCCTGACTTCCTGACAATTAAGAACAGTGATTTCAGCCTTGTGCAAGAGCTCCCACACCAAGAAGCTGGACGCCATACCAATCAACCAACTACCGATTCTCGCCGGCATCGCACCATCAACCCTGCGCCGTGAGGCGGCTGTCTTTGCACTGTCAAGAAAGGCCACTATCGATGAGGACCACCTTCTCCACAAGCTCGCCATAGAGACCCCTCCACGAGCTCGCCTGAAGTCACGACGCCCATTCTCGGAGCATGCTCACCAGCTCCTGCTTTCAACACCCGATGACGTCACAAAACGAATCTGTCTGAAACGTTGCTGGACGGAGGAATGGCAGGCAGCAGATAAATCAAGGTAGCACAGATTTGTGGAGGTCTCGGATAACCTACCAGGCACGGACCTCCCTCACCAGCAGTGGACAATGCTCAACCGCCTCAGGACAGGTGTCGACCGTTTCGCCGTGACCATGAAAGGATGGGGACTCAGGGACTCGGTTGTCTGCGACTGTGGTCACTCTGAACAGACAGTAGACCACATCATCGAGTCATGCCTTAAACATCGACCACCCAACGGCGAAGCCGGCATAGCTGTGCTAGACAACAAAACATTAGCATGGCTTTTCTCAACCGAGCTGGTGATCTAACAGTGAGATGCTGTGAAGCAAACGAAAGAAGAAGAAGTGATTTAGAACCATATTTTGTCAGCATTGCTAAGAACTGACAATGCATCGGACATCACAGAAAACATGTAAAAATTGAAGTTCTATCGTCTGGACTGGGTTAGTATACTAACAGGTGTTGCAGTCACCATGGGCCTTGAGCATTCGAGAGCCTCGTGTTCAAGAAATAAAATATTATTTAATCACTGGCGGTTAGGGTTAGAAGAAGGCCATGGTCAAGATTTGGTTCACAACTCAGCATCGCTAAAAACTCAGCAATATTTGCTTCATGACACAGCCTTACTAAAAACTGGTATTACATTCTTATACAGGGTTTTATTTACTCCTCCCAGGAGTTAGGCACAAGGCCAGTTTTATCTTACTCCCACAAGTAAGATGTGACCCAAGATCGGGTCGAGAAAGTGGGGTTTGAAAAGCCAGCGCTCGAGAGGTGAGCACTCTGGCCATTTAAAAATTGCCTGGGCAGCCCCGTCGGCATTCCCCGGTAGGGGCGCCTCAGACAGCAAGCAATAAACTTACTCCTCCCCAAAGAGGGGAGGCAAAGCCTGGGAGGGTGGACCTCCTAGAACTGCACAGGACAGGCGTGCAGTATCCATCGGAACAGATACTACACTTTGATCTTACAGGGTGCCCCACTAGAAACAAAGAAATTTGGATACAGGACACAACTCAGCATCACTTAATATTCAGAAAGATTTGATTCACAACTCAGCATAACTTGGTTTCTATTTCCGGTCATTTAATTATAAAAAAAAATTCCAAATAGGTCAGTTGGTAAAACCTCAGACTGAAGATCTCAAGGTTTCTGTTTCGATTTCCGGTCATGGCATTTGTTTTATTTGTTGTCGATTTATTATTTATTATTAATGCAATATTTTCCATTTTTTAAAGTAATTAAGATCTCTGGTCTTTCGAAATGAGACAAATTCCACAATGTATTGATTATGTTTGAAAAAGAAATTGTAACTGACGGACAAAATCTCTATTTATATAAGATAGAACCTTATCCCGAAGTTATGCCATAGATTTTTCCAAACAGTGTCTGTGTAGTAATTCTGCTTGTCCCTCACTTAGCACAACCGTAATGCTGCCAATATGTGTGTACTAAATCAAAGGGAAGTAATTCATCTAAACTCGATGCAGATGTAGTCTTATTAATACAGCCTTCTATGTACATGTAAACAAGAAGCAGAAGGAAACTGATTTTTCCCCAATTAAATTAAAAATTTAACTAAGAAATTTGTAGAAGAAAAATATGTGAAAATAAAGTTAAAAATTTATTTTACTTTTTTCACTTTAACTGTAATACGAAGCTATTATCTATAATTCTTACATTTCATAGCAACTGTTAGGGATAACTAACGAAACAATTATCTCCCTTGGACCATTTCAGAGTTATCGCCCTTGCCGAGAGAGAAAAGAAAACATTGACCACGGATCAGACTGTCTTATTTTCATCTCGCGTTACAGCGGCAATTAACTCATTATTTATTCTGTGTTCAGTTGTAATAAATTTGTTAAATCTGCTGATATTTTATCCATTTTTCTTTACACATATTATTGATTGAACCTAAATTTCAAGGTTTACAAAAGTAACTTATTTGTTTTGTACCTTTAAAAAAATGTGATTTTAATCGAGAAGACAACTAATAAATAACAGTAGGATGTTACTTTACAAAGTCTGAAATGTAGAGGTAGGAGTTAGGGTTAAGGTTAGGGTTACATTTCTTGAAGATTTGTGTTGCCGCGTGGAGAAAGTTTATTCAAAGAAAAATGTCAGTAATTCACAGTAGTTTCATGTGAGAAATTGTGATATCTGCAGATTGATGTTATACTTGTGACTCACAGCGACACCATTAGAGTTAGGAAATTTGAATATGATAAATAAAAAGGATATACAGGGTGTTTCAAAAGTCTTGGGAACATAACGATTTTTAATAACTCAAAAACTATTAGGAGTTGAAAAATGAAATTGGTACCGTTGGAAAGGTTAAAGTTCCAAGTTTTGTGGGGAATCTTCAAAGTTGCTCAATATGAGCACCATTCGTCACACGGCAGACATCTAGTCGATAGTCCATTTCCTGCCAAACGCGTTCCAGCATCTTGACGTCAATGGTTCCCACAACTGCCGTTACTCGAGCCTTTAGTTCGTCAATATCTCTTGGAAGGGGCGGCACATAGACTTGTTGCTTGACAAAGCCCCAAAGGAAAAAGTCACACGGGGTAAGATCTGGAGACCTAGGAGGCCAGGGCATGAGAACGTCATCACCTCGCCCAGATCTCCCAATCCATCTACCAGGCAGCCTTGTGTTAAGAAACTGCCTTACTCTAAGACTCCAGTGTGGTGGTGCACCATCTTGTTGAAAAATGAAGTCATCAGATTCTGCTTGTTCCAACTGAGCCATTAACTAGTCTTCCAGCATGTTGAGATAGGATTCACCAGTGATAGTTGCCTCTTCAAAGAAGAACGGTCCATAGACACCTTTCTTGGAAATTGCACAAAACACGTTCACTTTTGGTGAATCTCGCTCGTGCTCAAGAAGTTCATGAGGATTCTCAGTACCCCATATGCGAGTGTTATGCTTGTTAACTTTGCATGAGTAATGTAACTGTGGTGTATATATATATATATATATATATATATATATATATATATATATATATATATATATATATATATATATATATATATTCCCGAAACAGTTTTTCATGGTAAACAACTGATGATCCCTTAAATAATGTTAGAAGCAAACTAATATAATAACTGTAAAAATTAAATTGATTTACATGAGTGATTTTCCACTGAACGTCTTGGGACTTAAGGGTTTTTTTGTTTTTTTATTTATTTATTATTTATTTTTAGTTTTTAGTTTTAATGGTTGAGAAACTTCCGAGACTATATATATATATATATATATATATATATATATATATATATATATATATATATATATATATATACGGTTAATATAACAAAAGATATAAGAGGCAACTAATATCTTTAATTAGTGAATATTCGGATGGGCCGATATATTTGATGTTTTATATACTTTTATGTATTTTATGTATTTTATATATTTTTATATATTTTCAAAGTTTAATTTTATTACCTGTAGCAATGTCATTGCGGTAATGGCCCTCTGAGGAGAAGATTTTCTTTGAAAACTCATGAGTTAAGGACTTTAAGGTACTTTGCTTGAACTTTGAATTGTAATTATATTTGATGCGCACCTTATTTTATTCTTTCACTTTATCTAGTGCCATATATATATATATATATATATATATATATATATATAAAAGTTAGAATCACAAGAGAAACTGATTTATATATATATATATATATATATATATATATATATATATATATAATTTGTCTAGAGATTCTAACCTGAATCTACGAACTGCGTTCGATCCCATGCGACCGCCTACAACCGCCACTCC
>OY744550.1:52416665-52439165 GCA_963556195.1 Sepiola atlantica
GTGGGTGTGTGTGTGTGTGTAAGAGATAGAGAGAATTCTTACGTGGATATAAAAAAGTTCGTCCCTTCTAAGTTTAAATAAATGTTATTCGGTGAAAATAGAGAACCCTAAACTGTCTGTGTGTGTGTGTGTGTGTGTGTGTGTGTGTGTGTGTGTGTGTGTGTGTGTGTGTGTGTGTGTGTGTGTGTGTGTGTGTGTGTGTGTGTGTGTGTGTGTGTGCGTGTGCGCGTATGTGTGAAAGAGAGAGAGAGAGAGAGAATTCTTACGTGGATATAAAAAAGTTCGTCCCTTCTAAATTTTCCAAAGGTTCCGTGTTTTGGAGTTAAGTATTTGTGACTTTCTTATTTTCTGTAAGTGGGTTTGGAGCTCGCGATGTCTTCATTCGTCTGCAATTGTCGTCGAAGAAGAAGAACTGCCGCTCTTTTATAGCTTAGTACCGATTCCACAAAGACAGCCCTTTTGGACGTGCATATGTGCGTGCGTAATGACGTGTTTCTATTGGCTAGAAGAAAACTGGATGATCACCAGCAGGTTATGTCACCAAGTCCTATTCTTTGCTTTGGTTTTGACGAGACCATCTGGCTTTTAGCAATGTTAATGTGACTGATCATCGATATATCGATATCAATTTTAATATTAATAGTTGTTACCTGCACTGCACGTTTTTATTTTATTTTTAATTCCATTCGAAGTAAAAGTTAAGAAAACTAATTTATTTCATGGAAATCGCTCCAGACAAGGCATGAAGCCACTTGGTGCAAGGAGCTAAAAAAAAAAAAAAGAAGATAAAAAAATACTACTTCAAGGTAAAAAAAAAAAAATTAGCCAACGATAACTGTTAGTTAGATGGATAGATTCCGACCCGGAAACAGCAATTCTTCCCCCTTTGTCAGAAACATCGCTCATGGAATATGAGGACTATAGGACAAAATAAGGGAAGCGAGAGTTACGAGGCTGCCGAAAGTAAACCCAAGGTTCACTTTCTACTTTTTAGCTCAGTCAAAATGTGGTTGAACCTCAAACAATGGTTTTGAACTTGGATATTGGGCATGAATAACCTCTCTTTCAGATAAAAACAAGTTTACCAAAATTAGCCTTGCAGAAAGGGGTCAACGGACGCCATCTTTAAAATCCAACTTAACAATATTAAAATTTCGAAACATAAAATTCCTGACATTTCCTGACAAAAATTAACGTTTTTCCTGACAAAAAACCTTTATTAAATTAGAAATAAAAAAAAATATCTTTTGCATGAAAACCCACACAGGGTTCACCCCAAGCCAGTCTGACATTTTCTTTGTGTTTTACATTGTAATGATAGGTAGCTATATGCTTAATAATAAACTAACATCAGAAAATGACAAGCCCCTGCCATTGTTTTCATGTTTGTTTGTTTTATTTCTTATACAAATATGAATATAAAAAGTACAAAAACAGACTAAGTAGCCTTTTTCAAGGCAACAATTGTCACATTAATTCCTGACATTTCATAAGAAATAGGTACAAAATAAGTACAATTTACAATAAAGGAATGGTCAGTTGGTCGAATGCTGAGGCAAGGCTCTTGCATAACCACCACAAAACTAGTTCATGTACGGACCAAATAACATTTCTTGTCAAGAACTAGTCAAAGGTAACTTCATCGTCATCAAGATCTGGCTGTGGTGGGTTGCTGCAGTGGAGGCCTTTGCAATTACCACGCAAGTTTGAACAGTCAATGCCATGTTTCCTGCAACTGCATCTTGCTGTAGTACACCCTGAAGTACAGTTACACCTAATTATAGCCAACAAATTTACAGGACCAGCTGGCAAGTCAGTCTTGATTGGTTGTAATTTACCATCCAAAAGTTTCAATCCCACTCGTCAGGTTTTAGCTGGTTTCTATATTTCCATTCCTGAATTTGGAAGTAAATTCGAAGACTGTGGAATTCCGTAGCTGCTCTTGTTGGTGGTAATGATTTGGACTCAACATACTTTGAGCTTTTTGCAACCTTTTCCTTAAAGCGCCTCAGTTGGAGATGATTGATGTTTTCCCCATCATTACCATTGTACAGGCACACCATCTAAGAGATACTGTGGGTCTGAAGACTGTGAACCTGATTGTACAGGGGAAGTCAGTTCCCATATTGCATCTGCCAAAGCCGGGTTTTTTTCCTCTCGCGTTAGTCTAAAAGAATAAAAAATTGCAGGTGGGTAACTACAAAACTCATACTGGAAATGTTCTTGCTGCTGTTGAGTTGAGGGTTCATTGGTAGATAGCACACACAGTCTCTAGAATAGGAGTTGTGGATCAGTCTCAACTGCTTCATCTTTGCTGAGTGAAACTTTTGACCCAAGTGTAAAATCCAGATCCTTTCTTTTAAAAGTGTACTCGTGGACATATTCTCTAACCATTGAAGCTATGATTGCCTTCCCTATGGAGTTTGTTCTGTCCACATTCACCTTTTTGTCTCCAGTTACTCCACTTGAAATGCTGTGTATGGACGGATCTTCCGTGAAAGGGTCATATGTCTGGAGAAACGCAAGGAGCTTCCATGTATCTCTCACGTCTCGCTCTTTTCTTGCTGAAGTAGCCTCCTGATGCTGGTCACTAGGGCCATAAGGAATGCCTGCTAGTTCTTGCATTGTAAACTTGATTTCAGCACACACTGGCAGTGATAGCATCCAAACCAATCGTTGAATTTCGTCCATTCCTCTGCCATGAGTAAGACCTCCAGACGTCTGATGCTTTTCATTAGCACCTGCTCAATAACCAGATCTGTCGACAAGCCAGCCCAGTAGCGATCACTCCGTCTAATCACATGGAATCGTTCAGAAAATTTCTGGTACACTTCAGGATGGCTTTTTGGCAGCCCCTCCATTTGCTGCAAGTACAAGTAGGCCGACTTAGCATATAGAATCTGTCCTGCTGCAGCGAATATTGGCAGCATTTTCCTTACAGCGTCATGGTGCAATTCCCAGTTCCCGGTGCACTCTGCTTTGATAAACAATTGCAGGATCTTCACCATATCAAGGTATTGAATCCACAATTTTGCTGTTCACTGGTCAACCATCGCATCCTTCACATGGTTGTTTCTCTGGGCAATCCTGGTCATAGACTCTGATGACAGAACATTATTCAATGTCTCAGTCCCATCAAGGAGACCTTTCAATAGCCCCTGAGCTTCCTTCAGGTCTTCATTTTGAGGAAATGACTCTTCTGCATCAGTGTTGGGTTGATCATCCTCAGTGACATGTGAAACTGGCAAATGGTAGGCTTTTGCTAACAAAATAGCATTCAGAGCATGATGCTGCTCTGAATGCTATTTTGTTAGCAAAAGCCTACCATTTGCCAGTTTCACATGTCACTGAGGATGATCAACCCAACACTGATGCAGAAGAGTCATTTCCTCAAAATGAAGACCTGAAGGAAGCTCAGGGGCTATTGAAAGGTCTCCTTGATGGGACTGAGACATTGAATAATGTTCTGTCATCAGAGTCTATGACCAGGATTGCCCAGAGAAACAACCATGTGAAGGATGCGATGGTTGACCAGTGAACACGAATGGCTCTTGCAATTGCTTTGCCACTTAGCATGTGCTTGACTGTGTTTTCAGCAAATACAAGTTCAAAAAGTTCTTGCAATCCAGAACCTGTCATCAAATGAGCAATATACCCCAGAAAGCTCATCTGTGTATGGAGTCCACCAAGTCGCAAGACAAATGATTTCAAGGGACTGGAACTAGGCTGCGACTCGACTATCATCATTTGTACCAAAGTGGTTGATCGAATGTTAGAATTGATGTAATGTTGTTTTTCCTGGCTAAATCACTAATGTAACATAACATTGAGTACACACAGGTTAGGTTACCAGGGTCCATGTCGATCATTGGCAAAAATACTGTGGCTAATTTCCCAGGAAATGTTCCTTTGTGCACTGACTGCATTAGGCCTGACCATGTGGATCTGGACGGATGTGAAATTAGTGAAACCTCCCAAAGGATGTCAACATTAGCAGTGGAATCGACAACTTTCTTGGGCTGGAGCTCTTTAAAGGTCACTGGTGGTTTGTTGGTGTGCTGTGAATCTAGGTACTTGATGTTGATCCTTCCAACCCTTATTATATCTTCTGAAAGGACCTGAATACTTGGAAATGGTTTTGCTTTAATTTTCCTGGGTGTAAAAGATGCTATGATGCCAATACCGTGCAATGTGTTGAATCCATCAATACTCCTTACATTATGGTTTCAGCGTCATGAACAAGTGCAGCACTTCTTCCGAGTAAAATGAAGAGAAGCCATGCTTATTCAGAGTGTCAATTAAGAACCGCGATCCAAATTGCATTTCCACTGCTAAACCAAACTGCAAAGGTGCACGGTGAACTCTGGGTCTAGCAGCCTGCATTATCGCTTGACCAACTGATGCAAGTGTCAAATCATTGTATTTGCCTGCAAATATCTTCCTGAGAAAGATCAACAATGTTTTAGGAACATATTCAAGAATCGCATCCTGTTCAAGATCATTCTTAGATGGGTAATATTCTGAACTTGTCTGGATACCTTTAATGTCATTCTTGATAAGCTTTTCTGCCGTCTCTATGATTCTAATGTCCTCTGATTCTGAATTGTCTGTTGAGCGGCTCTGTGCATAGAATTCATGGGGAATACATTTTGCTGTACTTAAGAATGTAACAACATTATGTTTCACATTAATTTCAGTCACAATGATTTTGTCTTTGAAATGTTCTAACAATTGAGATTTAATGTATGACTGTATGGTTCAAAGCTAGTGTCCTCAAGAATTTCCTCCATTTTTTTAACAAGATCCTCGTCATTTTGCTGCAAATATTTAGCAACATCCAGAAATTCCTGCTTTCTCTTTGAATCCTCTGGTCTACCAAGGTTTTGTTTCTTAGAAGAATCAGCAGAAGAGAATGCCTTAGGAATGTTTTTATTGGAATCAAAGTTTGAAAAACATGTTCTGTGATAACGTGCTTCTTCTGAAACAAGGTCAGCTACATAACCTATTCTACCTTTAACAGTGAATGCCCAGCCATCATTTTGTCAGACTTTCTCACAAACTTTTAACACTCTGTCCTTAAACTCAATAGTTTCTACATAGGAAACATCAACACCTCTTTTCTTTCTATCAGATTTTGCTCCAGAACCACAAAAAAGACAATGTTCCTTAAAGTTAAACACACACAAAGAGCGACTTGCACGGAATAGCATTTCATCATGGGTGAATCTGTTTTTACGGTCAATTTCTATGTATTTGGGGTTGATCCAACACTGTCTGCATTTCTTGTGAAGACGTTGACCAATCTGAATTATGATCTTCTCTTCACGTTGTTCAGAAGCTCTGTTAATGGAATCGATGCCCTTCTGGCTGACGTTATAATTATATTTAACTTTATGAAAACTGTTGGATTTATCCAATTTCACATTGCTACATTTGGTATTTTTGAAGATGAATTTACAGAAATTAAGTTGAGAGAGGGGAGCCTAGAATCGGTGACAATCTTTAAAGATGGCACCCGTTGACTCCTTTCCGCAAGGCTAATTTTGGTAAACTTGTTTTTATCTGAAAGAGAGGTTATTCATGCCCAATATCCAAGTTAAAAACCTTTGTTAGCAATTTGTTTGAGGTTCAGTCAAAAAATCAGCTAGATTGACTGGACTACTTTAGAAACAATAAACTATAAAAATGTCCCTAGCTTGTCAACTTAAATTTGTTTGAGGTTTAGTCAAAATATCAGCTAGATTGACTGGACTACTTTAGAAACAATAAACTATAAAAATGTCCCTAGCTTGTCAACTTAAATTTGTTTGAGGTTTAGTCAAAATATCAGCTAGATTGACTGGACTACTTTAGAAACAATAAACTATAAAAATGTCCCTAGCTTGTCAACTTAAATTTGTTTGAGGTTCAGTCAAAAAATCAGCTAGATTGACTGGACTACTTTAGAAACAATAAACTATAAAAATGTCCCTAGCTTGTCAACTTAAATTTGTTTGAGGTTCAGTCAAAAAATCAGCTAGATTGACTGGACTACTTTAGAAACAATAAACTATAAAAATGTCCCTAGCTTGTCAACTTAAATTTGTTTGAGGTTTAGTCAAAAAATCAGCTAGATTGACTGGACTACTTTATAAACAATAAACTATAAAAATGTCCCTAGCTTGTCAACTTAAATTTGTTTGAGGTTTAGTCAAAATATCAGCTAGATTGACTGGACTACTTTAGAAACAATAAACTATAAAAATGTCCCTAGCTTGTCAACTTAAATTTGTTTGAGGTTTAGTCAAAAAATCAGCTAGATTGACTGGACTACTTTAGAAACAATAAACTATAAAAATGTCCCTAGCTTGTCAACTTAAATTTGTTTGAGGTTTAGTCAAAAAATCAGCTAGATTGACTGGACTACTTTAGAAACAATAAACTATAAAAATGTCCCTAGCTTGTCAACTTAAATTTGTTTGAGGTTTAGTCAAAAAATCAGCTAGATTGACTGGACTACTTTATAAACAATAAACTATAAAAATGTCCCTAGCTTGTCAACTTAAATTTGTTTGAGGTTTAGTCAAAATATCAGCTAGATTGACTGGACTACTTTAGAAACAATAAACTATAAAAATGTCCCTAGCTTGTCAACTTAAATTTGTTTGAGGTTTAGTCAAAAAATCAGCTAGATTGACTGGACTACTTTAGAAACAATAAACTATAAAAATGTCCCTAGCTTGTCAACTTAAATTTGTTTGAGGTTCAGTCAAAAAATCAGCTAGATTGACTGGACTACTTTAGAAACAATAAACTATAAAAATGTCCCTAGCTTGTCAACTTAAATTTGTTTGAGGTTTAGTCAAAAAATCAGCTAGATTGACTGGACTACTTTATAAACAATAAACTATAAAAATGTCCCTAGCTTGTCAACTTAAATTTGTTTGAGGTTTAGTCAAAATATCAGCTAGATTGACTGGACTACTTTAGAAACAATAAACTATAAAAATTTCCCTAGCTTGTCAACTTAAATTTGTTTGAGGTTTAGTCAAAAAATCAGCTAGATTGACTGGACTACTTTAGAAACAATAAACTATAAAAATGTCCCTAGCTTGTCAACTTAAATTTGTTTGAGGTTTAGTCAAAAAATCAGCTAGATTGACTGGACTACTTTAGAAACAATAAACTATAAAAATGTCCCTAGCTTGTCAACTTAAATTTGTTTGAGGTTTAGTCAAAAAATCAGCTAGATTGACTGGACTACTTTAGAAACAATAAACTATAAAAATGTCCCTAGCTTGTCAACTTAAATTTGTTTGAGGTTTAGTCAAAAAATCAGCTAGATTGACTGGACTACTTTAGTAACAATAAACTATAAAAATGTCCCTAGCTTGTCAACTCAAATTTGTTTGAGGTTTAGTCAAAAAATCAGCTAGATTGACTGGACTACTTTAGAAAAAATAAACTATAAAAATGTCCCTAGCTTGTCAACTTAAATTTGTTTGAGGTTTAGTCAAAATATCAGCTAGATTGACTGGACTACTTTAGAAACAATAAACTATAAAAATGTCCCTAGCTTGTCAACTTAAATTTGTTTGAGGTTTAGTCAAAAAATCAGCTAGATTGACTGGACTACTTTAGAAACAATAAACTATAAAAATGTCCCTAGCTTGTCAACTTAAATTTGTTTGAGGTTTAGTCAAAAAATCAGCTAGATTGACTGGACTACTTTAGAAACAATAAACTATAAAAATGTCCCTAGCTTGTCAACTTAAATTTGTTTGAGGTTTAGTCAAAATATCAGCTAGATTGACTGGACTACTTTAGAAACAATAAACTATAAAAATGTCCCTAGCTTGTCAACTTAAATTTGTTTGAGGTTTAGTCAAAATATCAGCTAGATTGACTGGACTACTTTAGAAACAATAAACTATAAAAATGTCCCTAGCTTGTCAACTTAAATTTGTTTGAGGTTTAGTCAAAAAATCAGCTAGATTGACTGGACTACTTTAGAAACAATAAACTATAAAAATGTCCCTAGCTTGTTAACTTAAATTTGTTTGAGGTTCAGTCAAAATATCAGCTAGATTGACTGGACTACTTTAGAAACAATAAACTATAAAAATGTCCCTAGCTTGTCAACTTAAATTTGTTTGAGGTTTAGTCAAAAAATCAGCTAGATTGACTGGACTGCTTTAGAAACAATAAACTATAAAGATGTCCCTAGCTTGTCAACTTAAATTTGTTTGAGGTTTAGTCAAAAAATCAGCTAGATTGACTGGACTACTTTAGAAAAAATAAACTATAAAAATGTCCCTAGCTTGTCAACTTTAATTTGTTTGAGGTTCAGTCAAAAAATCAGCTAGATTGACTGGACTGCTTTAGAAACAATAAACTATAAAGATGTCCCTAGCTTGTCAACTTAAATTTTTTTGAGGTTTAGTCAAAAAATCAGCTAGATTGACTGGACTACTTTAGAAAAAATAAACTATAAAAATGTCCCTAGCTTGTCAACTTAAATTTGTTTGAGGTTCAGTCAAAAAATCAGCTAGATTGACTGGACTGCTTTAGAAACAATAAACTATAAAGATGTCCCTAGCTTGTCAACTTAAATTTGTTTGAGGTTTAGTCAAAAAATCAGCTAGATTGACTGGACTACTTTAGAAACAATAAACTATAAAAATGTCCCTAGCTTGTCAACTTAAATTTGTTTGAGGTTCAGTCAAAAAATCAGCTAGATTGACTGGACTACTTTAGAAACAATAAACTATAAAAATGTCCCTAGCTTGTCAACTTAAATTTGTTTGAGGTTTAGTCAAAAAATCAGCTAGATTGACTGGACTACTTTATAAACAATATACTATAAAAATGTCCCTAGCTTGTCAACTTAAATTTGTTTGAGGTTTAGTCAAAATATCAGCTAGATTGACTGGACTACTTTAGAAACAATAAACTATAAAAATGTCCCTAGCTTGTCAACTTAAATTTGTTTGAGGTTTAGTCAAAAAATCAGCTAGATTGACTGGACTACTTTAGAAACAATAAACTATAAAAATGTCCCTAGCTTGTCAACTTAAATTTGTTTGAGGTTCAGTCAAAAAATCAGCTAGATTGACTGGACTACTTTAGAAACAATAAACTATAAAAATGTCCCTAGCTTGTCAACTTAAATTTGTTTGAGGTTTAGTCAAAAAATCAGCTAGATTGACTGGACTACTTTAGAAACAATAAACTATAAAAATGTCCCTAGCTTGTCAACTTAAATTTGTTTGAGGTTTAGTCAAAATATCAGCTAGATTGACTGGACTACTTTAGAAACAATAAACTATAAAAATGTCCCTAGCTTGTCAACTTAAATTTGTTTGAGGTTTAGTCAAAATATCAGCTAGATTGACTGGACTACTTTAGAAACAATAAACTATAAAAATGTCCCTAGCTTGTCAACTTAAATTTGTTTGAGGTTTAGTCAAAAAATCAGCTAGATTGACTGGACTACTTTAGAAACAATAAACTATAAAAATGTCCCTAGCTTGTCAACTTAAATTTGTTTGAGGTTTAGTCAAAATATCAGCTAGATTGACTGGACTACTTTAGAAACAATAAACTATAAAAATGTCCCTAGCTTGTCAACTTAAATTTGTTTGAGGTTTAGTCAAAAAATCAGCTAGATTGACTGGACTACTTTAGAAACAATAAACTATAAAACTGTCCCTAGCTTGTCAACTTAAATTTGTTTGAGGTTTAGTCAAAAAATCAGCTAGATTGACTGGACTACTTTAGAAACAATAAACTATAAAAATGTCCCTAGCTTGTCAACTTAAATTTGTTTGAGGTTTAGTCAAAAAATCAGCTAGATTGACTGGACTGCTTTAGAAACAATAAACTATAAAAATGTCCCTAGCTTGTAAACTTAAATTTGTTTGAGGTTCAGTCAAAAAATCAGCTAGATTGACTGGACTACTTTAGAAACAATAAACTATAAAAATGTCCCTAGCTTGTCAACTTAAATTTGTTTGAGGTTTAGTCAAAAAATCAGCTAGATTGACTGGACTACTTTAGAAACAATAAACTATAAAAATGTCCCTAGCTTGTCAACTTAAATTTGTTTGAGGTTTAGTCAAAAAATCAGCTAGATTGACTGGACTACTTTAGAAACAATAAACTATAAAAATGTCCCTAGCTTGTCAACTTAAATTTGTTTGAGGTTTAGTCAAAATATCAGCTAGATTGACTGGACTACTTAATAAACAATAAACTATAAAAATGTCCCTAGCTTGTCAACTTAAATTTGTTTGAGGTTTAGTCAAAAAATCAGCTAGATTGACTGGACTACTTTAGAAAAAATAAACTATAAAAATGTCCCTAGCTTGTCAACTTAAATTTGTTTGAGGTTCAGTCAAAAAATCAGCTAGATTGACTGGACTGCTTTAGAAACAATAAACTATAAAGATGTCCCTAGCTTGTCAACTTAAATTTTTTTGAGGTTTAGTCAAAAAATCAGCTAGATTGACTGGACTACTTTAGAAAAAATAAACTATAAAAATGTCCCTAGCTTGTCAACTTAAATTTGTTGGAGGTTCAGTCAAAAAATCAGCTAGATTGACTGGACTGCTTTAGAAACAATAAACTATAAAGATGTCCCTAGCTTGTCAACTTAAATTTGTTTGAGGTTTAGTCAAAAAATCAGCTAGATTGACTGGACTACTTTAGAAACAATAAACTATAAAAATGTCCCTAGCTTGTCAACTTAAATTTGTTTGAGGTTTAGTCAAAAAATCAGCTAGATTGACTGGACTACTTTAGAAACAATAAACTATAAAAATGTCCCTAGCTTGTCAACTTAAATTTGTTTGAGGTTTAGTCAAAAAATCAGCTAGATTGACTGGACTACTTTAGAAACAATAAACTATAAAAATGTCCCTAGCTTGTCAACTTAAATTTGTTTGAGGTTTAGTCAAAATATCAGCTAGATTGACTGGACTACTTAATAAACAATAAACTATAAAAATGTCCCTAGCTTGTCAACTTAAATTTGTTTGAGGTTTAGTCAAAAAATCAGCTAGATTGACTGGACTACTTTAGAAAAAATAAACTATAAAAATGTCCCTAGCTTGTCAACTTAAATTTGTTTGAGGTTCAGTCAAAAAATCAGCTAGATTGACTGGACTGCTTTAGAAACAATAAACTATAAAGATGTCCCTAGCTTGTCAACTTAAATTTTTTTGAGGTTTAGTCAAAAAATCAGCTAGATTGACTGGACTACTTTAGAAAAAATAAACTATAAAAATGTCCCTAGCTTGTCAACTTAAATTTGTTGGAGGTTCAGTCAAAAAATCAGCTAGATTGACTGGACTGCTTTAGAAACAATAAACTATAAAGATGTCCCTAGCTTGTCAACTTAAATTTGTTTGAGGTTTAGTCAAAAAATCAGCTAGATTGACTGGACTACTTTAGAAACAATAAACTATAAAAATGTCCCTAGCTTGTCAACTTAAATTTGTTTGAGGTTTAGTCAAAAAATCAGCTAGATTGACTGGACTACTTTAGAAACAATAAACTATAAAAATGTCCCTAGCTTGTCAACTTAAATTTGTTTGAGGTTTAGTCAAAATATCAGCTAGATTGACTGGACTACTTTAGAAACAATAAACTATAAAAATGTCCCTAGCTTGTCAACTTAAATTTGTTTGAGGTTTAGTCAAAAAATCAGCTAGATTGACTGGACTACTTTAGAAACAATAAACTATAAAAATGTCCCTAGCTTGTACAACTTAAATTTGTTTGAGGTTTAGTCAAAATATCAGCTAGATTGACTGGACTACTTTAGAAACAATAAACTATAAAAATGTCCCTAGCTTGTCAACTTAAATTTGTTTGAGGTTTAGTCAAAAAATCAGCTAGATTGACTGGACTGCTTTAGAAACAATAAACTATAAAGATGTCCCTAGATTGTCAACTTAAATTTGTTTGAGGTTTAGTCAAAAAATCAGCTAGATTGACTGGACTACTTTAGAAAAAATAAACTATAAAAATGTCCCTAGCTTGTCAACTTAAATTTGTTTGAGGTTCAGTCAAAAAATCAGCTAGATTGACTGGACTGCTTTAGAAACAATAAACTATAAAGATGTCCCTAGCTTGTCAACTTAAATTTGTTTGAGGTTCAGTCAAAAAATCAGCTAGATTGACTGGACTGCTTTAGAAACAATAAACTATAAAGATGTCCCTAGCTTGTCAACTTAAATTTGTTTGAGGTTCAGTCAAAAAATCAGCTAGATTGACTGGACTGCTTTAGAAACAATAAACTATAAAAATGTCCCTAGCTTGTCAACTTAAATTTGTTTGAGGTTCAGTCAAAAAATCAGCTAGATTGACTGGACTGCTTTAGAAACAATAAACTATAAAAATGTCCCTAGCTTGTCAACTTAAATTTGTTTGAGGTTTAGTCAAAAAATCAGCTAGATTGACTGGACTACTTTAGAAACAATAAACTATAAAAATGTCCCTAGCTTGTCAACTTAAATTTGTTTGAGGTTCAGTCAAAAAATCAGCTAGATTGACTGGACTGCTTTAGAAACAATAAACTATAAAGATGTCCCTAGCTTGTCAACTTAAATTTGTTTGAGGTTCAGTCAAAAAATCTGCTAGATTGACTGGACTGCTTTAGAAACAATAAACTATAAAGATGTCCCTAGCTTGTCAACTTAAATTTGTTTGAGGTTTAGTCAAAAAATCAGCTAGATTGACTGGACTACTTTAGAAACAATAAACTATAAAAATGTCCCTAGCTTGTCAACTTAAATTTGTTTGAGGTTTAGTCAAAAAATCAGCTAGATTGACTGGACTACTTTAGAAAAAATAAATTATAAAAATGTCCCTAGCTTGTCAACTTAAATTTGTTTGAGGTTCAGTCAAAAAATCAGCTAGATTGACTGGACTGCTTTAGAAACAATAAACTATAAAGATGTCCCTAGCTTGTCAACTTAAATTTGTTTGAGGTTCAGTCAAAATATCAGCTAGATTGACAGGACTGCTTTAGAAACAATAAACTATAAAGATGTCCCTAGCTTGTCAACTTAAATTTGTTTGAGGTTCAGTCAAAAAATCAGCTAGATTGACTGGACTGCTTTAGAAACAATAAACTATAAAGATGTCCCTAGCTTGTCAACTTAAATTTGTTTGAGGTTTAGTCAAAAAATCAGCTAGATTGACTGGACTACTTTAGAAACAATAAACTATAAAAATGTCCCTAGCTTGTCAACTTAAATTTGTTTGAGGTTTAGTCAAAAAATCAGCTAGATTGACTGGACTACTTTAGAAACAATAAACTATAAAAATGTCCCTAGCTTGTCAACTTAAATTTGTTTGAGGTTCAGTCAAAAAATCAGCTAGATTGACTGGACTGCTTTAGAAACAATAAACTATAAAGATGTCCCTAGCTTGTCAACTTAAATTTGTTTGAGGTTTAGTCAAAAAATCAGCTAGATTGACTGGACTACTTTAGAAACAATAAACTATAAAAATGTCCCTAGCTTGTCAACTTAAATTTGTTTGAGGTTTAGTCAAAAAATCAGCTAGATTGACTGGACTACTTTAGAAACAATAAACTATAAAAATGTCCCTAGCTTGTCAACTTAAATTTGTTTGAGGTTTAGTCAAAAAATCAGCTAGATTGACTGGACTACTTTAGAAAAAATAAACTATAAAAATGTCCCTAGCTTGTCAACTTAAATTTGTTTGAGGTTTAGTCAAAAAATCAGCTAGATTGACTGGACTGCTTTAGAAACAATAAACTATAAAAATGTCCCTAGCTTGTCAACTTAAATTTGTTTGAGGTTTAGTCAAAAAATCAGCTAGATTGACTGGACTACTTTAGAAACAATAAACTATAAAAATGTCCCTAGCTTGTCAACTTAAATTTGTTTGAGGTTTAGTCAAAAAATCAGCTAGATTGACTGGACTACTTTAGAAACAATAAACTATAAAAATGTCCCTAGCTTGTCAACTTTAACTTTCGGATAAAATGGCCACTTTCTACTCTCCTAATTTATCTCAGCTGGATTATAAAAAGTGAAAATATATTAATATAAAAATCTATGTTGTTTGAATCATGGGCAGATCATATGCTAAAAAAGAGTCTTTAGTGGGAGCAATTTTATATACAAGGTGGGGAATGAAGGTCTGCTACATTTGAAGTGGGTTGTAATGGCGGTATAGAGGATGTACAAGTCTCAGTCGGTAAGCCGGTCTCTATCATTTTCATGTACTGAATCATTTAATATAACAATTTTTTATCGGGTTCATTTTCTCTATCAACAATCATGGAAGACATGTGACAACCGCCAAGCTCACGACATTTAAGCCCTTGTGACATTTTGCTATAAGGATACCCAGAAGAAAAAGGATTTTCGACATCGTACTCAAACTCTTGAGAATTGGGAAAAGATCAGAAAGAAAATCTACACAATTCCACCTGAGACAATATGGAGGGTTGATGGAAAGTTGTTTTTTTTTATATATATTTTCACTTAATGATGCGTGTATAAACCCTTTTACACCCGTTTCATCGTCGTGAACCCAGGATCCTGCTTGTTTGTGGATACAATCACTCGAACGCCGATGTTAATTTATAAAAAAGGTTTATTTGAAAAGAAAGATAGTAACATAAAACGTGTCAACGTGAGTGATGAGACACTTGTGTACGCGTGAACGAAAGAGAGAGAGAGAGAGAGAAGACAGACAGATAGATAGGCAGATAGCTTGTCTCACTACATCTAGTTACACTGTGCACGCATGCCCGCTCCCCATTAGAGAGAGCACCCCACCCGGGCACATCTTTTCTACTTGAAATCTCGCCAGCCAAGAGAGAAAAAATCTTTGCCCAGAAATCACATGGTTTCGTGAGCCGTAAAAGTGTCGCTCAAAAATTGTCCATTCAAACACAGCTCTTCTCATGTAACGGTTTCTATTTAAAGGCAACCACCAAGGTCATCAGATTTAAGCCCTTCTGACTTTTTTCTTTTTGAGATACCCAGAAGGAAAAGGATTTTCGACATCGTCCTCAAACTCTTGAGAATTGGGAACAGATCAGAAAGAAAATCTATGCAATTCCACCTAAGATAACATGGAGGAAGTTTTGTGCAGAGGTCTGGTGATGTCCGGGTGATTCTCAGGACCAATTCCTTGATTCTATGCCCGAAAAACTCAAATATTATTCCTAGTACTGAGAAATATTATGAGAAAAGTAGATAGTTTAAATATGATTGCACCCCCCCCCCCAAAAAAAAATTGATGCCTGGTTATTTATTTGGGTTTATGGCATCAGTAACGATGCAGAGGTCTAGTGATGCCCTGATGATTCCCAGAACCAACTCGTTGATTGTATTCCTAGTACAGAGAATTTTTTTTTAAAATTTAAAATGTCATAAAGTGAACAATGATTTTTTTTGGTACTCTTATAGAGAATGCACCGTGTTTCCAAGACTTTGCGTCGTCAACGTTCGGGCAGGTCTCGGAAGCGCCCGAGAATTGATGAAACTGTTAACCAATCAGGTGCAGCAAGTATTAAACAATCAGATTGCAAGCTAGCAGACGATAACTTTTGGAATAAATAAATTTCTACGATCTGCAGCGCGTTAAAAAAAAAATGAATTTCTACGCCTAAACCCTAACCCAGAAAATATTAAAAGAAGGAAAAAAACATTAAAAAATAAAATGATTGGTTAAACACAATGGTTTTGTTGTTTGTTATAATATTAAAAAAAATCATTTTTTGAAACTTTTCGGTGCACAAAAAAAAACAACATTTTATTTAAAAACATTTTCTTAACAATGATTCCTTTGACAAAAAAATAAACATCTAATTAATAACAGTCGTTTAGCCATGGTTTGTTCGTTCTTTATTTTTATATATGTATTTTACTTGGATTTTCTTCGTCGGAATTTATCGTCTGCCAGTCTTTAATTTATCGTTTGGCAGTTTTCGCCTTGTTAAATCTCGGGCGCTTCCGAGACCTGCCGAAACGTTGACGACGCAAAGTCACGGAAACGCGGTGCGTTCTCTATAAGAGTACCCGGTTAACACTAGTAAAATACTAGGTGCTTCTGTGCTTTCACAATGACATGTTAAAGAAATGTATAAACTTTGTTATGCACTTACGTGGTAGCTGAAAAGAAGACTGTACACCAAAAATTACGCAAATTCACCCAGCATTAATTAAAATTAAAATAAAAAAACTATTTTATCTATCGGTCGCCATTTTTGTTAAATTTTGAGTTTTTCCGTTCTTTATTTTTATATATGTATTTTACTTTTATTTTCTTCGTCTAACTTTTTTTATTTGCAACTTTTCTTGAATTTATCGTCTGCCAGTCTTCAATTTATCGTTCGGCAGTTTTCGCCTCGTCAACTCTCGGGCGCTTCTGAGACCTGCCCGAACATTGCCGACGCGAAGTCACAGAAACGCAGTGCGTCATCTAAACGAGTACCGTTGATTGTATGATTGTATTTAATTGTTAATATTTTAATTTTTATATATTTATGAACAAATATGCCTGTTTACCTTTTCTATTTTATTTTTTTTAAATAATTTTTTTTATTCATTAATATACAAACCAACTTGTCTTTTACATATTTCATTGTTAACCGAGAAAAATAAACGGTACTCTTATAGACACCATGTTTCCGTGACTTCACGTCGTCAACGTTCGGACAGGTTACGGAAGCGCCCGAGAGTTGACGAGGCGAAAACGAGGCAAAAACTACCAAACGCCAAATTGAAGACTGGCAGCCGATAAATTATGACGAAGAAAATCAAACTAAAATACATATATAAAAATAAAGAATGAAAAAACCATAGCTAAACAACTGTTATTAATTAGATGTTTATTTTTGTTCTTTGTTTTTGTCAAAGGAACCATTGTTAATCAAATGTTCTTTTAAAAAATGGTGGGTTTTTTTTTTGTGCACCGGAAAGTTTCAAAACGATGACTTTGTTTGATTTGTTATTGTTTTTTAATTAAAAAATATTTTTTTCTTTTACATTTTGTTTCAAAATGTCAAAAGAGACCTTCACTGGCAGAACTCAATTAGTCCTTCAGGAGATTCAACGAGCTGACAGATATTATAGAAATTTTTTTTTTTTTTTTTTCATTGAACGCGATTAATTTCTTCCAAAAATTATCGGCTGCTTAGCTAATGCCTGCTGCAACCTGATTGTTTTAATAGTTTCGTCAAATCTTGGGCGCTACCGAGACCTGCCCGAACGTTGACGACACGAAGTCACGGAAACATGGTGTGTCATCTATAAGAGTACAAAAAAAAAACGTGCAGACAAAAATGTCTTTTTTTCATTATGTTCTTCCATTTTTACATGAATTTAATTTAATTTTTTTCAGTCCAGTAATTCACATTTTAATATTCAAAGGCAAAGGAGGAATAATTATTTATTTAAAATTAATTAATTAAGCTAGGAGTTAATAATTATTTCCTTTGCAGAGTCACAAGTGATATTTGAAAAATTATTACTTGGAAAAAGTAAAAAGAAGAAAGACAGGAACCAGATATTTGCTCTAGCCTCCAATTAACTTTGTTTAACAAGAACTTTTTTCAATGAAATTTTATCGTCTGCTATAAACCATTTATGAGTAAACTTTAAAAAAATACACAAGTAAGAAAAAGATATTGTAATGGTGTAAATGATTCAAAAGTTTCTTTACGTTCTTCCATTTTTACAAAAGTGGCTCAAATATTTCTTTATGTTTTCTTCCATATTTAGTTTTTTTAACTCCCAATGTTCAGTTCTTTCCCGTGTTCAATCATACACTACTTTTCCTGCGGATGAACACCAGTGTTAATTTGCATAATTTTGGTTATTCGGACTACATTTCTCATCTTCAGTGTTATCATCACAACGTTTCGGCCGCTGTAATCTCCGGCCTTCTTCAGGTGTATCTCTTTGAACTTGGGAATATTTCTGTCGGAATGCTGCCCCATGGATTAGATAAAGGGCTCCGTTCAAAATTCCGTCCAAATTCCCGAGTTCGACAGAAATATTTCTGAGTTCAAAGAGATACACCTGAACAAGGCGGAAGGTTACAGCGGCCGAAACGTTGTGATTATTACACTCAAGATGAGAAATGTAGTCCAAATAACCAAAATTATACAAATTATCAATCCTCATTTCAAAAATTCAAAAATTCAAAAATAAAATACCAGTGTTAATTGTTTGCTTGTTTCTTGTGAGTAAACATTAATCATGAGAGGAAGCGGGCCTCCGTTCAATCATGAGAGACAATGGATACTCCTTGTAAGGGTGCCTGCGTGGGGAGTCTGTTATGAAACAAGGGTTGGCCAACCCCCAACAACATCTCTTTTGAGTCCAGTGGCAAGCAGAAGTCCAACCAACTTGAAACAATGCTATGATAAGCGGAGAGTGTTCCCACATAAAGCACCTGGTATTTCTAAATGGTCACCCATTTTAGTACTGCCCAGGCTCAACGTTACTTAACTTCAGTGATCTAATGCAGATTAATCCTAAATTTTATGAATTCTACACCAAATCTAATAAAAGGAGTTTATTTTAGTTATTTGCTATTTGGGGATATTTCGAGGCATTTAAGCCCCTTAGGATCAAACCAAAGAAAATCAGAAAAAATGACATTGATAAAAACGAACACCTTTTTCAATTAAAATTGGGAACTAAATAATTTTTTTTTAAATTTTCAATTCAAATAAACCCATACAAAATTATAACACTGATAATTCTGTTTTTTTTTATTATTATTTTTTGCTTGCTTGCTTGCTTGCTTGCTTGTTTGCTTGCATTTTAGCACATTAGATGATTGGAAGAATGGAGAATTAGTCGAGAAGTGATGGAAGGAGGGGAATATAAGGAAAGATAATAGCAGCAGCAGTGTAAGAGAAGGAGATTGAGAGGGTGACATAAATTAATGACTAAATAATGGATCACCCAGTAAACGGTCGTCGGTCTGATGAGTCACCATGGCAACAAGGGTTTTGATTGGATGACGTAAATGTAGTTTTATTCAGCAGCAGCGTTTGCAAAGGTAAATCTGTGTCTTTATTGCATGCAATCTTGCTAATTCCCATTAAACTGAAAGTAGATGCTAACTTTATTCTCTAACTCTCTGAGTCATCGTCATCGTCGTCGTCATCATCATCATCAGCAGCAGCAGCAGCAGCAACATCAGCCTCAGCGTCATCGTCATCGTCATCATTTCCCAAATTGACCAGTTGATTATGTTATAGTATATCTTTCTTGTGGTCTCTTGGTCTTACCGGATTCCAGGACAAGAATTCATCTAGTCTGGTGGAGTATCCAGCTAAGTGCTGTTACTTGAGGATACATTACTTGAACAAGGTGCCCCATTTCTCGTATAAGCTGGTGTATAGCCAAACCGAAGAGATCTTATTTGGGCCTCGAATACTATGTTATTTTGAATATTTGGTCAGGGTTTACTTGTAGGGGAAGTATCTTCATGTTAGGTTTTCCTGACAAACCCTTGTACAGAGAGACCGAAGACACTCGAGGATGGTGTCTAGTAGGTAATTAAAATTGCTGAATGTCGGTCCAAGTACGGAACCCATGGATACGTCATCAATTTATGTGTAAATGTTTCCCTTATGGTCGTAGAAAGGGACTTCGATTGGGCAGATTAATAATATTTTTTTAAGTATTCTAGGATTGATTTTGAAAATTAGACATTTCGACGTCCAGTGAAGCGGTGATTTTGTTATTTACTTTTGTAGTTTGGAGAATTTGTATGAGTTCTTGGGTAGAGTTTACACTATATTTGCTTGGTAAATACGAAGTTATAAGTTCGTTGATTGCTTTAATTCATCATCATCATCATCATCAACCGGTTTATTTGTTGAATCAGGCCACAATTAATCCTCTGATGAGGGTGGGGCCTGATTGTCTAGTCTCGAAATCTGAGTCTTCCTCTCCACTCCTGTCTTTGGCAAGGCTTGATGGAATCCATAGGCCCTGAAGATCCACGCATCCTGGGATCTACGAAGCCCAAGACATTACCAGCAGCATTAGTGCTACTGGCACTGCCTTTCTTTTTTCCTGCTGTATTTCGACTAGACATTGTATTTAAGGCAATTTTACGGCTGGATGCCTATCCTTTACCAACTTGAACACTTTTGGCAGTCCAAGACCTCCACCGTTCCCATCTAACTAGGGCTGATGTCGTTTCCACTTAAGCATGTACAAATGTCATACATTACCAGTGAGTTGCTTATCAAGATGTTGTTGGTGACGTATAAAACAAGAATTCCACTTGTATGAACAAAATAGTGACACATAAGTGAAGTAGACGTGCCTGAAATGTCGTTAAATATATTTTTTTTTTACCTGGCGAAAGAAGGAAAACAACGCTTCTGTTGAATTAATCAAAATAAAGAATCCTTTTGAAATATACTCGTGCGATGGTCGCGAGTAAAAAAAACAAACAAACGTCCTTCTCTGCCGATCGGGTGTTTTTAAATGAGGAATATGAAAACGTTTCGATGTTTCACAAATGGACGAGTGATGACGACAAAGGAAAATAGATCCGTAAGAACAAGTTGAAGAACGTCAGACACGGGTGTTTCTCGTGTTGTTTCAGCAATTGAAATTTTAAAATAAAAATCGTTGGAAACGGTTATTAAAAATGAGGAATATGAAAACGTTTCGATGTTTCACAAATGGACGAGTGATGACGACAAAGGAAAATAGATCCGTAAGAACAAGTTGAAGAACGTCAGACACGGGTGTGTCTCGTGTTGTTTCAGCAATTGAAATTTAAAAATAAAAATCGTTATAAACGGTTATTAGAAATGAGGAATATGAAAACGTTTCGATGTTTCACAAATGGCCGAGTGATGCCGACAAAGGAAAATAGATCCGTAAGAACAAGTTGAAGAACGTCAGACACGGGTGTTTCTCGTGTTGTTTCAGCAATTGAAATTTAAAAATAAAAATCGTTATAAACGGTTATTAGAAATGAGGAATATGAAAACGTTTCGATGTTTCACAAATGGACGAGTGATGCCGACAAAGGAAAATAGATCCGTAAGAACAAGTTGAAGAACGTCAGACACGGGTGTTTCTCGTGTTGTTTCAGCAATTGAAATTTAAAAATAAAAATCGTTATAAACGGTTATTAGAAATGAGGAATATGAAAACGTTTCGATGTTTCACAAATGGACGAGTTACTTGATAAATAGCGGTTATAACTTGCGAAATTGTGGGGGGAGTTTATGTTGTTTTTACTTTACCATATAAGTAACCGGGTTTTTAATATATATATATATATATATATATATATATATATATATATATATATATATATATATATATATATATATATATATATATAAAGTGGTGTACTAAAAGCGAACTTTTAGGAAATTGAATTATGATTTGGCTTTTGCTTCTCTAATTCCTTTCCATTCTTCTTCATTATATATATATATATATATATATATATATATATATATATATATATATATATATATATATATAATCAAAGCTTACACACTTGCGTGTTTAAGCACTCTTTAATCTTACACACACACACACACACACATATATATATATATATGTATATATATATATATATATATATATATATATATATATATATATATATATATATATATATATGGGAAATGAAAAAGGAAAAACCAAAAGATGTTTTTTTTTCTTTTATGTATTCGTCAACGTTTCGTCTTTATTTGTAAGACTTCCTCAGGATGATAATTTTAAGAAAAATGTCATGCAAGTACATAGAAATATTCACACATTCCTGGCATAGCCAGCTGGTCAATACTCCTACCCTCCAAAAATTTCACACCTAACCACAACAAAATCACCCCTCTCCCCGCTCACCCATCTTACCCTTTCGACTACTTCTTTCACACTCTTACCCACCCACACCGCCTACTTTCAAATCATTTTCATTTCTTCAAATCTTTTTCTAAAACTATGATACTACCTATACACCAAAAACACAGCGCTCCTCCCTTCCCTCCTCTTTCCCCAGCCCCTCAAAATCCATGCTACACCTCACCACGACAAAAAACCTCAGCACCCCCTCCCCTCTCTCTCACCCTAAGACAAATTCACTAACATTCCCACCCCTCCCCTTTTTCACTCACAGCCATCCAGATTCATTTCACTCTCTGCCACCGACTTCTCTCAGCCCAGACCTTGGTCCTGCGCTCCCAGTAGTTGCTACTACTTCTTCTCATCAACCCATCATGTCAACCCAATATTTCTATGTACTTGCAAAAGGAAAAACAAAAAGATGTTTTTTTTATGTATTCATCAACATGAATACATAAAAAAAAACATCTTTTGGTTTTTCCTTTTTCATTTCCCATTACGTCGGATTACTCTCATCCTTCCTTTCTCATATATATATATATATATATATATATATATATATATATATATATATATATGTGTGTGTGTGTGTGTGTGTGTGTGTGTGTGTGTGTGTGTGTGTGTGTGT
>OY744550.1:52444165-52451665 GCA_963556195.1 Sepiola atlantica
AGGGGGGGGGCGCTTATGATGTTTCTATCAGTTTTGGTTCCTTGGTTCATGCGATCGTGTTCTTCCTGTGGTTTTGTTTTCTTCTTGTAACTTCCATGTGACTGGTTACCATTCGTAGCTTATGCAGGTTGGTTTCCGCATTCGAGGATTTTCCTTAAGATTGCAACCTTTTTTAATTATTGCCGTTCTTTATATAGTCTCAGAGATCCCATTGATTCCAATTTCTCCCAGTTTTTTCTCCAGGTTTTTTTGGACTATTCCTAGTGTTCCTACGATTATTGGTATTATATTGACTTTCTTCATGCTCCATATTCCTTTCAGTTCTCTGGCAAGTTCAGTGTATTTGCTTCTTTTTTCCGTCTCTTTGATCTTCACTCTGTGGTTTGCTGGGACATCGAAGTCTATGATTTGGCAAGATTTTTCCTTCTTGTTGATTATTATAACATCTGGTCTCCTTGTTTGTATGAGTTTATCTGTTTTTACATCCATATCCCAGAGGATTTTGTGTTTTTCGTTTTCCAGTGCTGTTTCTGGTTTATGTTTGTACCATTTGTCTGTGTATTCGAAATTCAATCGTTTGCACAGTTTCTAGTGTACTGCTTTCCCCACACAGTCATGTCTGTTCTTATATTCTTTTTGGGCTAGTTTGCTACATTCACTTATTATATGATTTATCGTTTCGTCTCTTTGTCCACACAGTCTGCATTTATTGTTTTCCTGGGTTTTATCTATTTTAGCTTTAATGTAGTTTATCCTAATCGCATTGTTCGGTGCAGCCGTCAGTAGAGATTCCGTTTCTCTGTTCAAGTGTCCTTTTCTTAGCACATGCCCAGCTATTTTCGTTGGTTTCTCCTCTTGTCAGTCTTATGAAGCGTCCATGCAGTTGTTTTTCTTCCCACTTTTCTTTATTTGTCGTTTTGTTTCTGGTTTCTGTGCTTCCCGAGTTGTTCGTTGGGACAGTGTCACTTGCTGCGATGATCAGCCTTTCCGTGTTCTGAGTTATGTATTTCTCCATCTCATTTGTGTGTCTTCCACACAGTTTTCTATACTTACCAGTCCTCTTCCCCCTTCGATTCTTTTTATTTAGAGTCTGTCCGTATCGTCTTTTGGGTGTAGTGCGTTGTGCATTGTAATTAACTTTGTAGTCCTCTGGTCAAGGTGCCTGAGTTCTTCTTTAGTCCAGTCTATGAATGGTCCAGAGTATCTTATTAGTGATACTGCACAGGTGTTTATTCCTTTGACTAGATTTCTGCTATATAACTTCATTTCTAAGAGTTTTCTTGTTCTTCATACATATTCTTTTCCCAATCTTCTCTTTCATTTCTGTACATTTGATTGTGTCTGCTTCCAGAACTCCAAGATATTTGTAGCTATCCTGTTCGCCTAGCGCCCTCATCTCCTCTTGGTTGGGGAGTTCCATGCCCTCTGTCGTCTCCAGTTTTCCCCTGTTCATCTCTAGTAGTGCACACTTTTCCATTCCGAATTCCATTTGGATGTCCTGGCTGAAGATTCTGGTCGTATTTATCAGCTTTTCCAGTTCCTTTTTGCTTTTTGCAAATAGTTTCAGGTCATGCATGTACATCAGGTGGTTTACTCTTAGTTATGTGTCTGTAAACTTGAATCCAGCATCACATTTTCTGAGTATGTAGTTGAGTCGCATCATGGCTATTATAAACAGTAGTGGTGATAGAGAGTCTCCTTGGAAAATGCCCCTGTATTTTTATCTCAGCCAGGTGATTTCATCCAGCTATCAGTTCTAGTCTTGATGTTTCCATTGCTTACTTAATAACATTAATAATCTTGTCGGTATCTTGTATATTTTTAAGCATTCAATTATCCGTGCTTGAAGGATTCTGTTGTGAGCTTTCTTGTAGTCAGTCCATGCCATGGCTATGTTCTTTTTTCTGCTTTTTACCTCCCACAGAATCTTTTGATCGATATATAGCAGATCATGCCTCCCTCTTTTCCCTTTCCAGCATCCTTTGTTGTTCCTCGGTGAGCAGTCCACCACTGTTCAGAGATTGGTAGATTTGTTCTCTCAGTTGTGCCGTTAGGATTTTCCACATTGTTGGTAAACAGGTTATGGATCTGTAGTTGCTTGGGATCGATCCCTTTTTGGCATCTTTTTGTATTAGTGTTGTTCTTCCTTTGGTCATCCACTCTTGTATACATACTCTCAGTTTCTGCATTAGCCTTTCATGTAGGGTCGTGAATTTTTAAAACCAGTATGCATGTATTCCATTGTGGCATGGTGCTTTCCAGTTTGCCAGTTTAATCGTTTCTTCATTAATTTCTGTTTCTGTTCCTTCTTTAATATCTTGTAGTTTATCTTTCATGTTTTTCTGCCACTTGGAATTTTTTTTTTAGGCTTTTCCCATATCTTGCTCCAGAAGTGTTTTGTCTCTGTCGAGTCCGGTTGTTCTGTTGTTGTTCGTTCTCCATTTACGTTTATGTAAAACTGGCTTTCATTGTTTTCAAAAGTCTTGTTCTGTTTGTACTGTTTCGATTTGTATCTATATTGTCTCAGTCTTCCTTCTATTGTTGCTATCTTTTGTTTTACTTCTTCATGTTTCTTATTTAGTCTTTCCTTATGATTCAACTTTCTACTCTTTCATCGTTTGGTGTTCTTTTTCATCCTGTTTACGGTTTATTATCATTATTTGTACTCACTAGGAGTTCTCACACAGATCATCGTCAGTGATTGCTCACCAACAACAACCAGTGGTATTTCCTGGAGTCTGAGTGAAAAACAAGCCTCCCCAGATTTCCAGTATTCTTCACCTCTTTTCGATAACGATGCGGTATCGTAACAGCCTCTTACCATTGATTTCTTGCTGGTAAGGACAATTGGTCGTCTCTGGGATTTGGGTGGCAATAAGCCTCCCCAAAGTCCCAGTATTCTCTGCACTTTTCCAGTCTTGGTCTGGTTTGTGCTGCCCCTCCTCGGTCTTCTCATCCTCCTCGACCCTCTACAAATAATTTGTCTGGTGTCAGCCTAGGCCGGCACCATTAAAAAAAAAAAAAATGATATATATATATATATATATATATAATTTTTTTTTTTGTCGCTCCTGTAAAAGAAGTAGAGCCCTCTTAATGGTAGTATAAACACAGCATGACGTCACTTGCTTTATAATGCATCATTCCTTCTTTAATAGTAGTAGAATGCCTGGATATCATGCCGCTTTAGTTGTTTAAATTATCATTGTTTATCGGCTATTCAACTGGTGGGCGCGCGGTTTAAGGCGTTGGATGCAAGTTGAAAAATACTTGTTATCCAGGGTTTCGAATCGTACGACCGGTAGTGAATGGTCATATCTCTATGCTGATGAGTCCTGATTGAAAAGGGACGAAACGTATACGTACATAGATTATAAACAAAACAACAAATATTTTATATATATATATATATATATATATATATAGATAAATAAATAAATAAAATAATTTAAAAAATTATTATTATTATTATTATTATAAAATAAACTAACATGTTCAGTCGCCATGGAGTTGTGTTTACATAAAAAAAAAACATTGATCGCTGTCGGCAAAAAAAAAAAAAAACTGGAAAGAAACATCTGTTTTTTTTTAGTGTCCAGAAATCAACGGGGAAGAACATCAAAGTTATGCAAATGAACGTTGGTAGTACACTTAGTTGACATGGGCTATTCAAAAGAAAGATAAAACACTTAGTAAAAGAAATGTGACGCTGACTAAGACCACGTGAGAAATAAAATAATCGATTTATTATAACTACCTGGACGTTAAAGGGGGAATACGTAATTCACCTCTTGAATCTTTATTGTTCCTGATTTGCATAAATTACCTCCCTGATGACATCGAGTCTGAGATAGGAATATTTGCTGACTATACCACGCTCTACTCTCATCATGTGGGCAAAACGGATGCATACATATACGAGGCAATGGCTGAATCCTTCCGGGCTGTAGTGGATTGGAGTCATAAACTTTTAATGCCACTAAGACAAAGCTCCTTTCCTTCAATAACTACAAGAAACCTCTTCAACCATCTATTGCCATGACAAATAACACCCTACTCGAGAGTTCATCATTCAAACTCCTCGGCCTAACCTTCACAGATAACATGAATTGGAACAAATACATTGAAGACATTGCCAAAGCTGCTGCAAAGAAGGTTGGCTCCCTCTACCGGACTAGTAAACTTCTCACACCTGACAGTATCCTATATCTCTACAAAGCCACCATCCACCCATGCAGGGAGTATTGTTGTCACATCTGGGCTGGTGCACCATCCACTAGTCTCTCCCTCTTAGACAAGGTCCAAAAAAGAATTGCCAACTTAATAAGTCCCTCACGATCAACTAAGCTCCAGCCCTTGTCTCATCGCCGCAATGTAGCATCCTTGTGCTTGTTTTACAAATACTTCAATGGATTGTGCTCCGATGAACAAGCTGCTCTAGTGCCCCCTCAACGTAAATACACTCGACCAACTCGACAATCAGCTAAGTCCCATCCATTTACTGTGGAGATCCGCAGATGCTGGAGAGCCTTCTACTCCAATAGCTTCTTTCCTAGTGCTGCCGGCCTCTGGAACTTCCTCCCTGCTCCCTGTTTCTCCGACTGTACCGACATGTAGAAATTTTTTTTGAAGGAGCTGGATTTTTTCCACATTAAAAACCGACCTTGTGTCTAACTCTGCCCTTGTTGGGAGGCATGTAAATAGGGGCTCTTGGCTTTTGGCTTGCTGGGATCAAAGTGTAATTTTCTATCAGGAAAAATAAAATTTTAAATAAATTTGGAGATATTTTAAGTTGGATGACCCCTAGAGTAAATGTGGTATCGTGGTTACTGAGATGATTCTAGCGAAGAGTAGGACAGTCGTTTTTATCAATTTTTTTATCCATTTAGACCAAGGATGACCAACGACTGCTATATTCCCCATATTTGTGTTGGCCTTGTGCCTAATTTGTTCTAAATGTAAATTTTTAAATATTTTTTGAAAATAAATAATTCAAAGTGTAGTATCTGTTCTGATACTACACTTCATCTTTTCTGTCCTCGGTCAGTGAAGGAGCGATCTTTCTAGAGCGAGGCAATTTTAATTTTTGGTCCCAATCCAGAGTGCCCCTTTTTAGGGAGCTGGATTTTTCCCACATTAAAAACCGACTTTGTGTTTAACTTTTCCTTCGTGGGGAGGCAAGTTAATAGGGACCCCAAAAAGCCCCAGCGATCGAAGAATAATGGATTGTCCAGCCTTCGGGCTGAAAACAGAAGGGCATGTTCTGCTCAATTTTGAGGAAGCGATCCTCCTAGGAATTACCTCCGCCTTTCGAAAGGAGAGGCATTGCCGTTCATTGAGGTATCCCTACCGAAGAATGCCGACGGGTCTGCCACTAGCTGCACGTATCCAGCATAGCCCAGGAGTGTGTATTGCTTTTTTAAGTAATTGTCTTTTTTTAAAGAATGGTCGTTCTGTGATTGACTGATCAAGTGAACCGAATTGTTTAAAGAAAACTATAAATAAATAAATAAAAACATAATAATCGATTAATAACAACTTTAAAAGAATATTGTGGAAGTCACGTAAAAATGATCCAAAAAAATGTTATTAATATTGTCAGGTGGCTACATATCACCTACAAACAATAATTAAACAATTCATATTTAAAAGGGAAGAAACGCTTTGCCCTTTGTTATCTCCTTTGAGATTATCAGTATTGTGGAAAACAGAATTATGTCCCTTGCATTCGACCAGCCGACATTGAGACAAGATTTAATGGACGTTTCGCCCAGCAACTATAATTAATTACTTCTTCATTATAAAGTACTACTTTTTCAGTTGTAATAAAAAAATTATATTTGTTGTTCTATACAGAAGCGTTTTCATCCAATTTATTCTTTATATTTGTGCCTTACCACTCACAAAGACTACATTATTTCAAATATAAAGATTTATCTAATAAATAACAACAAATAATAGTTAATTAATAACATGCCTTTTTCAAAACCAATATGCAAATATCAGGAAGTTTCATTACATGTCCTGCTTGCCTGGCAGACCGAGAGCAGGCTCAAGGTGTTTTCACGAATAGTGGCGATGGAGAATCCCTCGTGAAGCCAAGTCAATTAATGATGGTCTTCAGTGTGGCACGTCATTAACAGACAAAGACTGTTGAGGAAGTCGCACGTGGCTGGGCCAATCACTTCACTCGTCTCCAGAGAATAAACCTATATTTCGATAATCCTGCTCAATAACTGGTGGTGTTTTGGTCGTCATCACAAGCAAATCGGCTTTCGCCATCACTAACAAATCTGTTCCTTGACTTATATATCGCCACGGAACACAATTTCTTTTATAGAAATCACTCCAGACAACACTAATATGTTTTTGTTGTCAAATAATGAAGGAAGCGAACAAATTTTATTCACCATCAGAAACGAAATCCTTTTTTCATTTCTTTCTTTTGTGTAAAATTTACGACATGGCAGTCCTTCTATTTCATACCAAAAGTTTTTTTTTTCTTTTTAGAAACTGGTTGAATATTTATTTTAAAATTAGCTTTGTCAATCATTTTTTAATCTATTTCTAGTCCACCAGAAAAAAAACTTCTGAATAATTTTCTTTTAATTCTTCTGAATAGCCTTCTTTCAATACTTTCTTTAACTTTTTATACTTTTACAGAAAGAATTTATAGGCGTATCTTATAGTTGGAACTTTTCCATCCAATCTGTGTCTAAATCTTACTTGAATTATTGATCACAAACATTTTAAATTTTAAAGTTTTTTTAGTGTAACTGCAGTTATTAGTTAGCCCTCGAATTTTATTTGTTTTTCAGTGACGCTTTTGGCTACTTATTAGTCCTCAATAAAGTCGGCTTTCCAATTTTCTGATGTCTGAAGATTTATAATTGACAAATCGGAAACTATACAGAACCTTGTGTTAACTAAAAGAAATAGATATATGAAACAATGATAAATAATGAAACTGGTTTATTGGGGGGGGAGGGACATTTGAAACATTTTAGAAAGGAAAGAAAAAAACGTCATCCGAGCGAGCTGTATTCAGCAAAAGTTCCTTTAAGAGATACACTTTAAATTTTGACAATACATTAATTATTGCCCAAGATATGACGTTTTTTCTTTCTTTTTCAAAAATTGTCAAATTTATCCAGAACACCCTGTACGCTCTCTGAACATGTGTGGAGAATTCTGGTTAAGCGAAATAACAGTGTCCGCACAGAGTATAGCAATACTTTCCTATAAAACAAATTGAGTTCTCTTAGGTTACCAATACCATAGAATGTAAACAAAAGAAAAATACATGGAGAGTTATCATTTCCCCTATAATCAATTTGTTAGCACAGTGGGAAGACTATTTAATTCAATTCAATTCAATAAATTTGACAAAACAAAAAATAAAACAAGCATGTTTCAGTTGCCATGTAGGGAAAGGGTGGTAGAAATTTACACAGAAGAGGATACAGTAGCCTAGCACCTGTCCAAATTCACCTTGAATTG
>OY744550.1:52456665-52524165 GCA_963556195.1 Sepiola atlantica
TCTAAGCTTAAACAGTTTAAGGTACAACCATACTCTAAAAAGGGAGACATAAAGTCTAAGCTTAAACAGTTTAAGGTACAACCATACTCTAAAAAGGGAGACATAAAGTCTAAGCTTAAACAGTTTAAGGTACAACCATACTCTAAAAAGGGAGACATAAAGTCTAAGCTTAAACAGTTTAAGGTACAACCATACTCTAAAAAGGGAGACATAAAGTCTAAGCTTAAACAGTTTAAGGTACAACCATACTCTAAAAAGGGAGACATAAAGTCTAAGCTTAAACAGTTTAAGGTACAACCATCCTCTAAAAAGGGAGACATAAAGTCTAAGCTTAAACAGTTTAAGGTACAACCATACTCTAAAAAGGGAGACATAAAGTCTAAGCTTAAACAGTTTAAGGTACAACCATACTCTAAAAAGGGAGACATAAAGTCTAAGCTTAAACAGTTTAAGGTACAACCATACTCTAAAAAGGGAGACATAAAGTCTAAGCTTAAACAGTTTAAGGTACAACCATACTCTAAAAAGGGAGACATAAAGTCTAAGCTTAAACAGTTTAAGGTACAACCATACTCTAAAAAGGGAGACATAAAGTCTAAGCTTAAACAGTTTAAGGTACAACCATACTCTAAAAAGGGAGACATAAAGTCTAAGCTTAAACAGTTTAAGGTACAACCATACTCTAAAAAGGGAGACATAAAGTCTAAGCTTAAACAGTTTAAGGTACAACCATACTCTAAAAAGGGAGACATAAAGTCTAAGCTTAAACAGTTTAAGGTACAACCATACTCTAAAAAGGGAGACATAAAGTCTAAGCTTAAACAGTTTAAGGTACAACCATACTCTAAAAAGGGAGACATAAAGTCTAAGCTTAAACAGTTTAAGGTACAACCATACTCTAAAAAGGGAGACATAAAGTCTAAGCTTAAACAGTTTAAGGTACAACCATACTCTAAAAAGGGAGACATAAAGTCTAAGCTTAAACAGTTTAAGGTACAACCATACTCTAAAAAGGGAGACATAAAGTCTAAGCTTAAACAGTTTAAGGTACAACCATACTCTAAAAAGGGAGACATAAAGTCTAAGCTTAAACAGTTTAAGGTACAACCATACTCTAAAAAGGGAGACATAAAGTCTAAGCTTAAACAGTTTAAGGTACAACCATACTCTAAAAAGGGAGACATAAAGTCTAAGCTTAAACAGTTTAAGGTACAACCATACTCTAAAAAGGGAGACATAAAGTCTAAGCTTAAACAGTTTAAGGTACAACCATACTCTAAAAAGGGAGACATAAAGTCTAAGCTTAAACAGTTTAAGGTACAACCATACTCTAAAAAGGGAGACATAAAGTCTAAGCTTAAACAGTTTAAGGTACAACCATACTCTAAAAAGGGAGACATAAAGTCTAAGCTTAAACAGTTTAAGGTACAACCATACTCTAAAAAGGGAGACATAAAGTCTAAGCTTAAACAGTTTAAGGTACAACCATACTCTAAAAAGGGAGACATAAAGTCTAAGCTTAAACAGTTTAAGGTACAACCATACTCTAAAAAGGGAGACATAAAGTCTAAGCTTAAACAGTTTAAGGTACAACCATACTCTAAAAAGGGAGACATAAAGTCTAAGCTTAAACAGTTTAAGGTACAACCATACTCTAAAAAGGGAGACATAAAGTCTAAGCTTAAACAGTTTAAGGTACAACCATACTCTAAAAAGGGAGACATAAAGTCTAAGCTTAAACAGTTTAAGGTACAACCATACTCTAAAAAGGGAGACATAAAGTCTAAGCTTAAACAGTTTAAGGTACAACCATACTCTAAAAAGGGAGACATAAAGTCTAAGCTTAAACAGTTTAAGGTACAACCATACTCTAAAAAGGGAGACATAAAGTCTAAGCTTAAACAGTTTAAGGTACAACCATACTCTAAAAAGGGAGACATAAAGTCTAAGCTTAAACAGTTTAAGGTACAACCATACTCTAAAAAGGGAGACATAAAGTCTAAGCTTAAACAGTTTAAGGTACAACCATACTCTAAAAAGGGAGACATAAAGTCTAAGCTTAAACAGTTTAAGGTACAACCATACTCTAAAAAGGGAGACATAAAGTCTAAGCTTAAACAGTTTAAGGTAAAACCATACTCTAAAAAGGGAGACATAAAGTCTAAGCTTAAACAGTTTAAGGTACAACCATACTCTAAAAAGGGAGACATAAAGTCTAAGCTTAAACAGTTTAAGGTACAACCATACTCTAAAAAGGGAGACATAAAGTCTAAGCTTAAACAGTTTAAGGTACAACCATACTCTAAAAAGGGAGACATAAAGTCTAAGCTTAAACAGTTTAAGGTACAACCATACTCTAAAAAGGGAGACATAAAGTCTAAGCTTAAACAGTTTAAGGTACAACCATACTCTAAAAAGGGAGACATAAAGTCTAAGCTTAAACAGTTTAAGGTACAACCATACTCTAAAAAGGGAGACATAAAGTCTAAGCTTAAACAGTTTAAGGTACAACCATACTCTAAAAAGGGAGACATAAAGTCTAAGCTTAAACAGTTTAAGGTACAACCATACTCTAAAAAGGGAGACATAAAGTCTAAGCTTAAACAGTTTAAGGTACAACCATACTCTAAAAAGGGAGACATAAAGTCTAAGCTTAAACAGTTTAAGGTACAACCATACTCTAAAAAGGGAGACATAAAGTCTAAGCTTAAACAGTTTAAGGTACAACCATACTCTAAAAAGGGAGACATAAAGTCTAAGCTTAAACAGTTTAAGGTACAACCATACTCTAAAAAGGGAGACATAAAGTCTAAGCTTAAACAGTTTAAGGTACAACCATACTCTAAAAAGGGAGACATAAAGTCTAAGCTTAAACAGTTTAAGGTACAACCATACTCTAAAAAGGGAGACATAAAGTCTAAGCTTAAACAGTTTAAGGTACAACCATACTCTAAAAAGGGAGACATAAAGTCTAAGCTTAAACAGTTTAAGGTACAACCATACTCTAAAAAGGGAGACATAAAGTCTAAGCTTAAACAGTTTAAGGTACAACCATCCTCTAAAAAGGGAGACATAAAGTCTAAGCTTAAACAGTTTAAGGTACAACCATACTCTAAAAAGGGAGACATAAAGTCTAAGCTTAAACAGTTTAAGGTACAACCATACTCTAAAAAGGGAGACATAAAGTCTAAGCTTAAACAGTTTAAGGTACAACCATACTCTAAAAAGGGAGACATAAAGTCTAAGCTTAAACAGTTTAAGGTACAACCATACTCTAAAAAGGGAGACATAAAGTCTAAGCTTAAACAGTTTAAGGTACAACCATACTCTAAAAAGGGAGACATAAAGTCTAAGCTTAAACAGTTTAAGGTACAACCATACTCTAAAAAGGGAGACATAAAGTCTAAGCTTAAACAGTTTAAGGTACAACCATACTCTAAAAAGGGAGACATAAAGTCTAAGCTTAAACAGTTTAAGGTACAACCATACTCTAAAAAGGGAGACATAAAGTCTAAGCTTAAACAGTTTAAGGTACAACCATACTCTAAAAAGGGAGACATAAAGTCTAAGCTTAAACAGTTTAAGGTACAACCATACTCTAAAAAGGGAGACATAAAGTCTAAGCTTAAACAGTTTAAGGTACAACCATACTCTAAAAAGGGAGACATAAAGTCTAAGCTTAAACAGTTTAAGGTACAACCATACTCTAAAAAGGGAGACATAAAGTCTAAGCTTAAACAGTTTAAGGTACAACCATACTCTAAAAAGGGAGACATAAAGTCTAAGCTTAAACAGTTTAAGGTACAACCATACTCTAAAAAGGGAGACATAAAGTCTAAGCTTAAACAGTTTAAGGTACAACCATACTCTAAAAAGGGAGACATAAAGTCTAAGCTTAAACAGTTTAAGGTACAACCATACTCTAAAAAGGGAGACATAAAGTCTAAGCTTAAACAGTTTAAGGTACAACCATACTCTAAAAAGGGAGACATAAAGTCTAAGCTTAAACAGTTTAAGGTACAACCATACTCTAAAAAGGGAGACATAAAGTCTAAGCTTAAACAGTTTAAGGTACAACCATACTCTAAAAAGGGAGACATAAAGTCTAAGCTTAAACAGTTTAAGGTACAACCATACTCTAAAAAGGGAGACATAAAGTCTAAGCTTAAACAGTTTAAGGTACAACCATACTCTAAAAAGGGAGACATAAAGTCTAAGCTTAAACAGTTTAAGGTACAACCATACTCTAAAAAGGGAGACATAAAGTCTAAGCTTAAACAGTTTAAGGTACAACCATACTCTAAAAAGGGAGACATAAAGTCTAAGCTTAAACAGTTTAAGGTACAACCATACTCTAAAAAGGGAGACATAAAGTCTAAGCTTAAGCAGTTTAAGGTACAACCATACTCTAAAAAGGGAGACATAAAGTCTAAGCTTAAACAGTTTAAGGTACAACCATACTCTAAAAAGGGAGACATAAAGTCTAAGCTTAAACAGTTTAAGGTACAACCATACTCTAAAAAGGGAGACATAAAGTCTAAGCTTAAACAGTTTAAGGTACAACCATACTCTAAAAAGGAAGACATAAAGTCTAAGCTTAAACAGTTTAAGGTACAACCATACTCTAAAAAGGGAGACATAAAGTCTAAGCTTAAACAGTTTAAGGTACAACCATACTCTAAAAAGGGAGACATAAAGTCTAAGCTTAAACAGTTTAAGGTACAACCATACTCTAAAAAGGGAGACATAAAGTCTAAGCTTAAACAGTTTAAGGTACAACCATACTCTAAAAAGGGAGACATAAAGTCTAAGCTTAAACAGTTTAAGGTACAACCATACTCTAAAAAGGGAGACATAAAGTCTAAGCTTAAACAGTTTAAGGTACAACCATACTCTAAAAAGGGAGACATAAAGTCTAAGCTTAAACAGTTTCCCCTACTTGAATCAAAGGAGCGGCCCGGAAAAGGGATATCATAAAACAATAAAGAATTAGCGGCTATAGGGTAGTGTATACTAATTCCCGGGCCAAACCATGTGCAACACTTTTAATTAGAAGTTACTTGAAGATAATATTCGGAAGTGTTCGCCTCGAGCATGAGACCTCTCTTAAGGAAAATTTGGACTCGCTTGCTAACCGGACTTGAAGACAAAATCATCCTTTTTCTTCTACTAGCGTAGAATTAACAAGGACCAGTGGGATATCTACATACATACACCTCTATCATCTCTCCTTGTATAGATTTACACATTAGCCAAAGGACTATTTCCCATTTCATGTTTAAACGTCTATCTCCTATTTTTCTTCTTCGTTAATATAAAAATGTTTTGAATTAATTGCCAACTGAAATAGTTTCGTTTTCTTGAAAATACTTTTCTAGACTTTGAACAGAACTTTCTCATATTTCAGCACATAAATTCTGGCTATCGTTTTGAGAAATTTGTCATAAATAACGAGACACATCTTGTTCGGTATAAATGCATAAAATATACGCATTGTCCTTATGGTTGGCCTACTACAACCTTTGACTGAAATGAGAGAAATACATTTACATGACAAATGTATCATTCGCAAATAACGGTGTCAGAAGTGGATCGAACTTAAACGTAAACACATTAACAAATGTGAATAAGTAATAATAATACTTCTAATAATAATAATAATAATAATAATAATAATAATAATAATAATAATAATAATAATAATAATAATAATAATAATTAATCTTAATAAGAAAAGAAATGGAAACGTGGAGACTAGAACTGACAGCCGGAGGACAACACTTGACTGAGATAAAAATAAAGAGAGGCATTTTCCAAGGAGACTGCCTATCACCACTATTGTTTATTATAGCCATGATGCTGCTCAACTACATACTCAGAAAATATGATGCTGGATACAAGTTCACAGACACAGAACTAAGAGTAAACCACATGATGTACATGCATGACATGAAACTATTTGAAAAAAGCAAAAAGGAACTGGAAAAGCTGATAAATACAACCAGGATATTCAGTCAGGACATCCAAATGGAATTCGGAATGGAAAAGTGTGTACTACTAGAGATGAACAGGGGAAAACTGGAGACGACAGAGGGCATGGAACTCCCCAACCAAGAGGAGATAGCTACAAATATCTTGGAGTTCTGGAAGCAGACAAAAACAAATCTACAGAAATAAAAGAGAAGATTGGGAAAAGAATATTTACGAAGAACAAGAAAACTCTTAGAACCGAAATTATATAGCAGAAATCTAGTCAAAGGAATAAACACCTGGGCAGTATCACTAAAAAGATAATCTGGACCATTCATAGAGTGGACTAAAGAAGAACTCAGGCACCTTGACCAGAGGACTACAAAGTTAATGACAATGCACAACGCACTACACCCAAAAGACGATACGGACAGACTCTACATAAAAGGAATCGAAGGGGGAAGAGGACTGGTAAGTATAGAAAACTGTGTGGAAGACACACAAATGAGATGGAGAAATAGATAGCTCAAAACACAGAAAGGCTGATCATCGCAACAAGTGACATTGTTCCAACGAACAACTCGGGAAGCACAGAAACCAGAAACAAAACAACAAGAAAAGAAAAGAAAAGTGGGAAGAAAAACAACTACATGGACACTTCAGAAGACTAACAAGTGAAGAAACCAACGAAAATAGCTAGGCATGGCTAAGAAAAAGACACTTGAACAGAGAAACGTAATCTTTATTGACGGCTGCATAGAACAATGCAATTAGGACAAACTACATTAAAGCTGAAATAGATAAAACCCAGGAAAACAATAAATGCAGACTGTGTGGACAAAGAGACGAAACAGTAAATCATATAATAAGTGAAGGTAGCAAACTAGCCCAAAAAGAATACAAGAACAGACATGACTGTGTGGGAAAACACACTGGGAACTGTGCAAACAATTGAATTTCGAATACGCAGACAAATGATACAAACATAAACCAGAAACAGTACTGGAAAACAAAAAAAAACACAATATGGGATATGAATATACAAACAGATAAACTCATACGAACAAGGAGACCTGATGTTATTATAATCGACAAGAAGGAAAAATCTTGCAAAATCGTAGACTTCGCCGTTCCAGCAGACAACAGAGTGAAGATCAAAGAGAAACGAAGCAAATACACAGAACTTGCCAGATAACTAAGAATATGGAGCATGAAGAAAGTCAGTATAACACCAATAATCGTAGGAGCACTAGGAACAGTCCCATAAAACTTAGAGAAAAGACTCAGAGAAATTAGAATCAAAGGGATCACTGAGACATTACAAAGAGCGGCAATGATCAAAACAGCTGCAATCTTAAGGAAAACCCTCGAATGCAGAAACCAACCCGCAAAAGTCACAAATGGTAACCAGTCACATGGAAGTACAAGAAGAAAACAAAACATCAGGAAAAACACCACCGCATGAACAGAAACTGCAAGAAACATCATATGCAGCCCCCCCCCCCCCAAAAAAAATGGTACCGGTTTCAGCTGACACCACAAGATTAGTCATACGCTTTGTAAGCTTAGTCACTAGTGTTCTCATTGACTTGGTGTTCTAGTAATGTTAAAATGTTCATGCACTTTATATTCGTTTTTCTGGTGTACCTGTATTTTATTTTGAAAGGAATGTTTAAAGTAAATTTTTAATGTAAACTTTTTAATGATATATTTATTATTATTTCGAGGCTTTTATTTTCATGTTATGTTGTTGGTACGATGCTACATGTAAGTTGCAAGTAAACAATCTACCCCCGGGCCGCGGTAAAATTGTCTAACGCTTACCGGTCCGCGGCAACAAAAAGGTTGAGGACCACTGCCCTAATGAATACGGTTGGATTATTTAGTGACGACATGTGAATGGAATTTGGCATCACCAACTGTGCTATTCTTGTTATAAAAAGAGGCAAACTTATCCACTCAGATGGCTTTGAACTCCCAACAACAGATCTGATAAATTATGTTGACAATGCAAGAAACTACAAATACTTGGGAATCTTGAAAGCTAATAAGATTATAAGCAATGAAAAACCAAGTCACAGCTGAGTACAACAGAAGAGTAAGGGTTGTTCTTAAATCGCACCTCCACAGTCGAAGTACAATCTATGCTATCAATTCCAGAGCAGTAGCTATCATTCGATATACTGCTGATATACTTGACTGAAATGTAGATGAATTAAAATGTTTGGACACAAAAAACACGGAAAATGCTTACAATTTATGAAGCTTCTGCAAAGAAAGGAGATGCAAATCGATTGTATCTACGTAGAAAAAACGGTGATTGAGGTTTACTTAGTGTTGAAGATGTTGTGAATATAGAAGAAGGTTGTCTACATAAATATATTTCTGAGAATAATGAGTTCTTATTCGTGAAGTGAAAAGGGAGGAAATACTAAGAACTGGGATGAAAAAAAGAATCAAAGGTTACAAGAGAGAGGGTAAAAATTATTTTGAAAGAAACTACACAGTGGATTCTTTAAGAATATTGAATTTAAAGATAATGACAGCTGGAATTGTTTGGTCAGGGGTGATCTCAAATGATCTACCGAGAGCACCTTAATGGCAGCCCAGGAACAAGCCACCCGCACTAGGTCCATCAAACATTGCATTGACAAAACTGCAGAATCACCGATTTGCAGATTGTGTAATGAAAGGGAATAAACCTTAGCGCATATTGTATCAGAATCTTCTAGGCTTGCACAACATCAATATAAAAAAATCAGGCTATAGGTAGAAGGAAATCAGTCAGCAGGATGAGAGTTCCACAAGCGTGTAGTTCTTAGAAAGAAGCTACTGGAATAGGAAGCTGTATTATAATGAGGTATCAAAACAGTGAATTTATGGAGATCACTAGACCAATGAGTCAACTGAACCGGAACAAAAGAAGCAGAGAATAGATCAGATCATTCTGAAGAACACATGCCATAATAGTATTTATAGAAAAGACTGAGACTAGCAACATCACGTCTGTGAGAGAGAGGGTGTAGAGAAGAAGAAAGGGTAGGGCCAATCAAATTACAGATACATTTCTGCACGTTATCAAGAACCCTCAAATGGGGCAGAGATTCACCAGCCCAAATATGACAACAGTACTCCATACATGGTCTGATAGTAGACTTGTAGAGATAGAGAATAGCCTTAGGTCTGAGAAAGTGTTTGGAGCGATAGAGAGAACCGACTTCACGAGAAGCAGAAAGAGCAATTGATCTAATGTATGAACTCCAAGAAAGATTTGATGAGAGAGGAAGCCCAAGAAGTTTCAGAGTCGATTTCTCCTCAAGAGCAGAGCCATCCATGAGAATCTCAGGAAGAAAAGGGGCACGCCTACGATTGAAAGACACGAGCTGAGTGTTAACTGGATTAAATGAAACCAGCCATTTCGTACTCTAATCTACAACTGAACCCAGGTCAACTTCTAAATCAGCTGCATATTTCGACTGATCCTAGGGAGATGGGCAAGAAGCAACACCAGAATAGAGAGTGGTATCATCAGCATGTTAATTGTCTGGATAATAGTATGTGCATTTTTTTTATTTTTTACTTTTGTTCACCCCAAACAAGGCATATTGCTATTAAGACGTCAGGTGGGAGTTGTCCAACAAGATGTTTGTTCACATTACATTTAAATTTCTGCATGTAAGTACAGTTACAGAAACTAATACTCTGATACTCAATGCTGCTTAACTTTGGTGATCGTCCAAGAACCGGCATGTCAATGTGATTTTACCATATTTAAATCGATACAAACATGAATATTTAATGTTGGGTTGATACCTGAAATGTGTAGCTTGTCTTCGAAACAATCCTTCCTAAGTATTCCACCAGTAATTTTCGCCGTCTCAATTGGCAAACAATGAAACATACTTTTAATTAACATACAGTTTCCTTATATACAGGGTGGGCAAAAATAAGGGTCCTATTTTTAAAAATTCATAACTTTTTTATTTATTGATTTTTAAAAAATTTTTTTTTTAGAATAAGTAAAGGACCCCTTCCGAAGCAAGCATGAGCCGTATTAGCCCTAAGGAACGTACCCTCATTTAGAAAACATTATTTTTGCTTAAAAAACTCAAAACAGTGTAAAAAACAATACTTTAGTTTTTGTAAGTTTTAAGAAGTGTTTTTCGGCTAAAATTTGTTTTGTTTATTTCAAAAAATCTCGGAAGGGTCAGTCTACACACACATAAAGTTTGGTGAGTTTAACTTTTATTTTGTGGAAGTTATTCAAATTAAAGTTATTCAAATTTAAAGTTAGGACCCTTATTTTGGCCCACCCTGTATGATATATTTAATTTGTTCAACCGTATGCATAATGTGCGACTGTGATAGCCGACTCTATCCAGCATATAATACATCTTGTGAGTTTTTCAAAGTCAGACCAAGTAGCATTTAAGCTGTCAAATCAAACTTCGCTACTGACTAACAAATTTTCATTTGTTATTGTTGTGCCATGTTATTTTTAATATAATAATGTACTTCGCTACGATTTATTTAAAAGATTACTTAGTCCGGCCCAAATGACTGGTAATATAAAACATTCTTAAATAATCACCTAAAAATTTTTTTTAAATCAGCAAAGGGGATAACTCATATTTTAAACTGGAAAATATAATAAGAGTTTTCCATCATCATCATCATCATCATCATCATCATCATCATCATCAACGATGGTTTAACGTATATTTTACATGCTGGCATGTGTTGGACGGCTTTTAGAAATAAACTTCCAAACTTACCTATCTCTAGCCAGCTCTTTATTATTTATCCCTCGTACTATAAAAACCCTTCCTTATCACTTCCTCTCATGTTTTCCTTGGCCTCCCTTGCCAACTGGACCTGCTACCTCAACTCTTCTACATCTAATAACCCAAGAACTCCCATCCATTCTTTCAACATGGCCATACCATCGAAGTCTCCTGTTCTGCACATACCTCCCTATACTGTCCAAATTTAATCTTCCTCTGAGGTCATCAGATCTAAACCTGTCTTCAAGACTCACACTACAATCATACTTCTATCATTTCTTTCCATACAACACATATCCTCAACCCTCACTAGCCAGCTTTCACTTCCATACATCATAACACTGCGTACACCTGCCTGATAGACTCTTCCCTTGATCAACGGTGGTAATGCTCTGCTGGTTAGTAATAGCAAAAGTTCCCTGAACTTACTCCATCTAGAACTATCTATATGTGCAAATAAATAGGAATATAAAAATAAAGTGACTTCAATGCCGGGTAGGTACGTCGAGTTAAAATTCAAATTCAATGTGTCGTTAATTCTGGCATTGGTAAGCATTATTATGAATTGTGTGGATTGCAGTTTAATTACCATTTTCCAATTCTGTGATTAGAATATTAATATTCTCGGAGTGAATCACCTTGACCGTAATTATTAGAATTCACTAACAACGCAACGCATATCTACAAAATAGGTATTATGAATTTTGTTAAGACTAGACAAACAAATTTATGCACTAAAATTTTTCCACTACTAATACTACTAAAATGGTTACTACTGCTACTACTACTACTACTGCTGCTACTGCCTCTTCTACTACTACTACAACAACAACTACTGCTACTGCTGCTACTGCTACTACTTGTACTACTGCTGCTACTATTACTACTACAACAACTACTACTGCTACTACTACTTCTTCTTCTACTACTGTTCCTACTACTACTGCTACTACTACTACCACTGCTATTACTACTACAACAACTACTACTGCTGATACTGCTACAACAATTACAATAACTACTACTTCTACTACTTCTACTACTTCTACTACTTCTACTACTACTACTACTACTGCTGCTCTTCCTCCAACTGATGCTACTTCTACAAATCATATTTTTATATTAGGTAATACCTTATCATTCAGTCATATCTTAAAACGTTTTCAGTTAGCCTCTTTATATACTATGATGTTATGTAACCACCAGCTAAGACTAAGTCTGGCAATGATGCAATATAATGCTGCACTACTACTACTACTACTACTACTACTACTACTACTATTATTATTACTACTACTACTACTACTACTACTAATGTTGGATAATGGCCCTGTGAGGCTGGACGCATGTTGAAGTGGACGCATGTGTGAGGGATCGTTTGATTTGGCTTGCACGATTTAGTGCGGGTGAACCCATTCAACCGAGTGCAAAATAGGGCTGTTCTCACAGTCAGAGCTCACAAGCGTTGACAGGGCCACCACGTTGACGAGACCTCAGGTCAAGAGTCAAGGTGCACCTGCGCATAGGAGTTTTGTGACGTCACGGGCTCCTGGTGGGCAACTGAGTTTTGAGTCTGGTTTTTGGAAGCAAGTTGAACGGACGTATTTCTTCATGTAGTCCGCAAATGAACAGGGTAATTTATTTCCCTAAAAGAATACAGGCACGATGAAATTCCTCCTCGAATGGCTAAGGACTTAATGGACCATAGATGCTTAGGAATTAACTACGATAAAAGTAGTGAATTGATCTCTCTCTTTGTTAGTAAAACATCTCTAAGAACGACAGAAACTTGACGCCTAAATAAAAGTATTCACATTTAGAAGAGAGAGTGTGCCTTGTTTTTCGCTGTGTGTGAGAATCTTTGTTACAACATAATACAACGATGATGATACTGGACGCGCGGTGTGTGGCGATGATGGCGGCGATGTTTCACAGCAGTCCTGAAACGAGGAGAAAACTCAACCGCTGGACGAGACGACACCCCTCCACAACGAAGAAGAAAAGGTATGAATAATTAAGGGACTATGTAACACTAATACTAATACTAAAACTACTACTACTACTACTACTACTACTACTACTACTACTACTAATAATAATAATAATAATAATAATAATAATAATAATAATAATAATAATAATAATTATAATGAACAGTTCCGAAAAACCTGGGAAAAATATTATGAGAAATTGGAATCAAAGGGAAGACAGAGACTATTCAACAGACGGCAATGATGAGAAGAGCTGAAATCTTAAGGAAAATCCTCGAATGCGGCAACCAACCCACATAAACTATGAACACTAACCAGTTACATGGAAACTGCCACAGAATAAATGAAACAAAAACATTGCCGGAACACAACGTTAACCCGAGGGAACCGAAACTGCTAGAAATCTTATAAACTGTCCCCACCTCCCCCCCCCCCTCGGCTGATACCACACAAGATAGTTGTGAAGGGACAAGGAGTATGGAAAGACAGAAAAGAGAAAGACACTAACTAGATCTCTATTGGAAGAGTGCAGAGAATACTGGGACCTTGGGAAAGCTTTTTGGAACCCAAATCTTAGAGAACACCAATGGTTGTTGCCAGCAAAGAAATCAACGGTAAAATGCTGGTTGCGATAATGCAAAGTCGTTTGCGATGATTATCGAAAAGAGGTGGAGAGTACTGAAAATCTGGGGAAACTTGTTGTCACTCAGACTCCAGGGAACACCACCAGCAACCACTGACGATAATACGTGTGAGAACTCTTAGTGAGTACATAATAATTGTAATAAATGATGTAAAGATTGAGAAGTGATAGCGCCATCCAGGCCTTGACTGAAAGTAATGGAATCCTGAGGAAGCTGATTGTCAGTCAAATTTCAAAGTAAACCAACGCCATTTACGAATGAGGATTCAGTGGTTATGGTTAGGGTTAGGGTTGTTGCACGAACGCAAAATTAGTTGCAATGGTGCTCAAAATTAGTTGCAATGGTGCTGGAAAACTGAGGAGATATTTTGACACTCATACTCCAGGGAACACCACCTGCGATCACTTGTAACGATTCATGTGAAAACTCTTAGTGAGTAAATAATAATAATGATGATGATGATGATGATGATGATGATGATGATGATGATGATGATGATGATGATGATGATGATGATGATGATGATGATGATGATGATGATGATGATGATGATGATGATTTTTTTCAAATAGTGCTGGGACCTTGGGAGGCTTATTGCCACCCAAATCCCAAAGAAGACCAATGGTCCTTCCCAGCGAGAAATCAATGGTAATATGCTGTTGCGATACTGCAAGATTATTTGCAGTGGTTATCGAAAAGATGTGAAAGATACTGGAAATCTGGGGAGGCTTGTTTTTCACTCAGACTCCAGGAAATACCACTGGTTGTTGTCGGTGATTAATTACTGACGATGATGCTGTGTGAGAACTCCTAGTGAGTACAATAATTATAATAGTATCCTTAGTAACATATCATGTGTGTAAAAATGAGAGACGGATGAAGAGAACTGGTAAGTACCGAAGACTGCATGGATGATATGATAAAATCACTAGAAAAATACATAAACCAAAGTACAGAAAGACTAATTAACACTGCAGAAAACAGTACCAAAACTAGAACCAGAAAGACAAGGAAAAGAAATGAGAAGAGAAGCAGCTACATGGATAATTTATAAGACTGACCAAAGAAGTGTCACATGAAAGCACATTGACATGGCTAAGAAAAGGAAACTTTAACGGAATCGCTACTGACAGCTGCACAAAACAACACAATCAGAACAAACTATATAAAAACCCAGAGAGAGAAAATCCAGGAAGACAGTAAATGTAAACTCTATGGACAAAGAGACGATTAGGTAAATCACATCATAAGTGAATACAGCAAACTAGCACAAAATCGATACATAAACAGACACGACTGCGTTTAAAAGGCAGTCCACTGGGAACTGTGTAAACGTCTGAACTTTGAATATGCAAAATAATGGTACATATCAGAGACAGGAGTGGAAAACGAAAATAAAAAAAATCAAATAATCTGGAACTTGTAGGTACAAACGAATAAACTCATCCAAGCAAAGAGACTTGACCTGATGATAGTCGATCAAGATTTCGCCATCCCAGCAGATCACAAGGTGAAGATCAAGGAAGTATAAGAACAAAGTAAGTTCATGGAATTTACTAGAGAGCTGAAAAGAATATGAAAAATGAAGAAGGTAACTATAATACCGATAATTGTAGGATCTCTAGAAACAGTTTCGAAAAACCTTGAAAAAAAAAACTGGGGGGAAATTGAAATCAAAGGAAGGATTGACACAGTACTGATGAAAATAGTTGAAATATTAAGGAAAATCTTTGAATGTTGAAACTAGTGATAGGACGATTCCAATATTTTTCCCGATTCCGATACAATTACCGATTCTGTTCTTAATTACTGATTCCGATACAATTACCAATTCCGATTTTGATTCTAAAATCACCTAAAAAGGTAGAATTTTAGGGGGGAGGGGGGGGGGTAGCGGCGAGTCTTTATCTGCTTTTAAATGTAGATATAATTTTCTTTTTAATTTGACAAATTTCTTAGTGTTTTCTCATGATGTATCGTATCCAAGATTTTAATAAACTCATTGTGAGATTTTTATCTATATTTTTCACTTGTGCCATTTTTTCCTATTTATCCATACGTGGCATTTTTACCTGTGCTATTTTTACCAGACCATTTTTGTCTGTGCCATTTTTACCTAAATTCGTCATTATGATCCATAGATTTTAGTTTTACTGATAGTTTAAAATCAATAAATATTTATCATTTTATCATTAGTACCAGCAATAGAAAATTAAGTTTTAAACAAGAAATTTTAAAAAGTTAAAAGGATCGTTTTTGGAATCGAAAATTAGGCTAAAATTTTCCGATACCCAAAACGGTTCAGATTTTTCCGATTCCCGATTCCGATTAATCGTCCCAACACTAGTTGAACCCAACCAACCACAGGTAAGTTCAAATAGAAACAGAACAAAAAATATAGAACGGGCATTGCACAAGACCAAAGGGACTGAAACTGCCAGAAATCCCTATAACCCTAACCCTCCAAACACACACACACGGGTGGTAGCACCAACCTCGTATGGTACCACACAAAGTAGATGAAGATGGACAGATGTTCACTAGAAGGGGAGGCTTATTGCAAAACTTCTACACGGTGATCTAATGTGTGTAATCGTGTTCCATAATATATTTCGAGGTAAAAACCTTATCAAATGGTGGGTGGTTCAAATCTCTTGAAACTCGTGTGAACTGGTAATGTTGTTTTTATGGTTACAACACAGTAAATGTCAATGTGGCCTGCAGCAAATGAAAAAAATAAATTTATTTTAATGGCAAAATGATTTGCGTTAAATTTTTATTTGTAATTGTTATATTTACATAATTATTTTTAGCAGTTTTTTCTAGTGTGTTGACAAGGAGGTTTTTACCACGAAATATATTATGGAACACAGTATTATACATAATATCACTGTGTAGAAGTTTTGACTAAAAATGTAAGATTTACTATAAACAATGTACAAGAAAAATAGATTTAAAAAAATCACTTCATTTTTGTTGTCCTTCTAAACACCGACATATTTCTATTTCTTGCATTATGATAGACTTCTTTGACTCATCTATATACACATTTCACGTAATGCTTCAAGCAAACCACATCACATTATTATAAAAGATCTTGTCTGATAGTCTTCTTTGGTTTTGCTTTTTAATGTAGTTCACCCAAAACAAGGCAGGTCGCAACTGATGACGTAAGGAGCTATAGAGATTTCAGGTGAAAGTTTTGCGGGTCGTCCTAAATTAGGAGCTGTGCTGCGAGATGCCTGTTCACGTTAGTTTTAAATTTCTGCAGCCGGGGAGTTACAAAGACCGACAGCACAAGGAAAAAAGCTATTGGAGTGGAAGACTCTCCGGCATCTGAGGACCTCCACAGTGAATGAATGGGATTTAGCTGATTGTCAGGTCGATCGAGCATATTTACGTTAAGAGGGCACAAGAGCAGCAAGTTCATCAGAGCACCATCCATTGAAGTACTTGTAAAACAGGCACAAGGATGCAACATTGCGGCGATGGGACAAGGGTTGGAGCTTGGTAGATAGGATAATGTCAGGTGTGAGGAGTTTATTAGCATGGTAGAGGGAGTCCACCGTCTTTGCAGCACCCTTGGCAATGTCTTCAATGTATTTGTTCCAATTCATGTTACCTGCGAATGTTAGGCTGAGAAGTTTGAACGTTGGACTCTCAGTTAGGGTGTTATTTGCCATGGCAATCGGTGGTTGGAGAGGTTTCCTGTAGTTGTTGAAAGAAAAGGAGCTTTGTCCTAACAGCATTGAATGTTGACCTCCACAGTGAATGGATGGGATTTAGCTGATTGTCATGTTGGTCAAGTGTATTTACGTCGAGGGGGCACCAGTGCAGCAAGTTCATTGAAGCACAATCCATTTAGGTACTTGTAAAACAGGCACAAGGATGCAACATTGCAATGATGAGGCAGGGGCTGGAGCTTGGTAGACAGTGTGGGGTATATTAAGTTGGGGATTTTTTTTGGACCTTGTCTAGGAAGGAGAGATTAGTGGATGGTGCACCAGCCCAGATGTGGTAACAATACTCCATGCATGGGTGGATGGTGGCTTGTAGAGATATAGGATACTGTCAGGTGTGAGAAGTTTTCTATAGTGGTAAAGGGAGCTCACTAGTATGTACTATTAAAATATAATTTAGTCCATGACTTCCATTGCATCTAGCAGGCCACTGCTAGAGGTGAGATGAGATATACATCTTGTCACATTGTCATTTCTAACGGGACTGTTCAAAAATAGGCACAAAACGGTTTGTACGGAAATGGAAATAACCGTTCTTACCAAACCACATACTAATCACTCCGTGAGTGATAACATGCAAGTGCAAAAGAAAATAGATCTTAATTATGTGACTGCTACAAGTTGGATCCAAGTAGCATTTAAGCTGACATATCAAACTTTGATTCTGACTAGCTGATTTGTATTTGTTATTGTTGTTGTACCATGTTATTTGCATGATATATAAAGTTATCTTGTGAGATTTTAAAAGTTGAGCCTACATAGCAATTAAGCTGGCCAATAGCGTACTTCGCTATGGTTTATTTTTAAAAGAAAATATGTAGTCCTGCCCGGACAACTGGTAAAATGGAAACTTTTTTTTTCAATTATGACCGAAAACTCAAAATTAGTAAAGGAAATAGCTCATGTTTTATTAAATAATATAAAACGTGTTGTTTCCATTACCACTAGATTTTATTTCTTTTTCTGTATATGTTTTTAAAATGTGGTAACAAATAAGAGTTATAAACAAAAATGACTTCACTGCATCCCAAGCAGCACCAGCTAGGTACAGAAACAAGATCTTGTGTGTCTGTGAGTTTCTCACATTTACGTTACTTTGATTGATACACATTGAATTATCAGTCTTTTTTTATTATTTAGTATTGCTTAAATATTTATTAAAATCAAAAATAAATCTTGTTTCGTCTCTTTGTCCACAGAGTCTACATTTACTGCTTTCCTGGTTCATATCTATCTAGGACTACAAAAATTTGGTCATTATTGCCATAATCTAGATTTAAATCACAATATCAGTGGATATTTTTCAGGTGGTTAATTTAAAATCTTACCTTGTGTTATGGTTAGGGTTAGGGTTAGGGTTAGGGTTAATTTAAAACCTGACCTTGTGTTAGGGACCCCAAACAGAGATAATGGAACCCATTGCTACGACTGTGTGCACAACAGTGCTGTAATAAAAACATGAGAGCACGATTTCAGCTTACAGCGCTTTATACAGTTTACGGTAGTTTTGTACAAGCATAGATAATTATTTATAGCTATCTATAGACTGGAGAGTTCTTATTCAAGGGAGGTAAGTTATGACACTTCTTATTTCAAGTACAACAGACAAACTGTTGTGAAAAGATGCCACATCTGGGCTGGTGCAAAATAAAAAGAATTTCTAACCTAATAGGCCCCCGCACTGTCTGCCAAGCTCCAGCCTCTACCACATCGCCACAGTTGTATCCCTGTGCTTATTTTACAAATACTTCCATGGAATGTGCTCAAGTGAACTAACTACATTTGTACTCCTTCAACAAAAATACCTTCAACCCACTCGACTAGCAATAAAATCTCACGCCTTCACTGTAGATGTCACTTGGTGTCGGACGATTTTTTAATCAGATAGCTTCTGTCTTCAGACAGCTTGCCTGTGGAATTTCCTCCCTGTTCCCTGTTTCCCCGACCATATCAACATGCAGAAATTTAGATGTGAAGTAACATCTTGCTGCCCAACTCTCCACCCAGGTTTCCCCTATAAATCTGGCCCCTATCACAGTAGCCTCTTACGCATCAGTAACCATATGTGCCTTGTTTGGGGTTAATAAAGTATTAAAAAATTTTAAGAAGGAAAGAAAGAGAAAATATGAGGACAAAAAGTATAATTGCAAAAAAGTGATATCAGCTGAAGAAATAAATATATAAAATGTTACTTAGTTTTATGCTTATAAAATATGCAATATCTTTCTTTTACATTCTCGATTGATGGAATAACAGATTAGCAGATTTTACTAATTGTTCGTTAACAGTCGTTTCCATCATTCTTACTTTTTAATCTTTATTTACTTTTAATACCTTTTCTACTACATTTTTAGAAACATAAGATTTATGTAAAAACAAACAAAAAATATTCCCGAGTCATGCCGAGTATATTTAGCTACTTATTTAACTTTTTTTCCTCTTACAGTACCGATTTTCAAGGGCTTACAAATACCTAAATGAAACGAACCACTTTATTTCATTGTAAAGGCATAGATATTTTTTTTATTTTCGGAATAGCAGAATCATATTTTTCGAATACGAAGCACCTTTTGGAGTCAATAACACAATTGGTCACTTAATAATATCAGCAACCTTCATGTGTTCCCTCCTGTGAGTTCTTGATTCTGAAAAGAGTCAGAGGAAACCAATACTAACAGAATACAAAATGGTTAACAGACAATGTTACATAGTGATTCATGCAAATTGTAATTTTATTGCAATCAATAAATCGTTGGACTCCAGAAAACGTATATATTTACATAATTTGGCAACAGATTTTCATAATAATGACATTATAATTGTTTTGCTCAGAAATCTTGCCATTATGTTATTTTAATTAATCAAATTAAGTTGATAAAATGAAATAAAATAACTGCTTTAGATAAGTCACTCCGCTTTAATGTTCTTTTTAAATCAAAGTAATGTTTTATTTATACTGCAAATGGAGAACTTTTGTAGATTTTACATTAAACTAGCAGGACTCATGTCCCGGCGTTGCCCGGGGAAGTGAACAACAAAATAAGAAAAGTTAAAAAGTGTATGTAACATATTTCTTTTTAAATTTCTCTCTCTTTCTATACCTCCCCTCTATCTATCTTCCTCCAATCCTCCCCCTCTTCCTCTCCCATTTCTCCCCCCCTTCTCTCCCCCCTCCCATCTCTCTATCACACCCTCTCGCTTTATCTGACAATTAAAAAAGAAATTGTTCACGAATTACTACATAATAACATTTAAAAAATCGTTCTAAATGTCACACACTCCTGAATAATTCTGTTTCTGTTGACCCCTCGACGAATGAATATTAAAATAAAGTGTGTCTATATTTTGTCCGAGGCAATGCTGAACAAAAAATATCAGCTTTGTGGGGTTTTTTTTTTCACTTTTAGCTGGATACGCATGCAAACACCTTTCCTTTATATAATAGATTGTAAGTTGGAAAAATATGCAATCACATAATCCAGTTCATTTATATGTATTTATCTATTCATATATATATATATATATATATATATATATATATATATATATATATATATATATATATATATATATATATATATATATATACATACATACATATATATATATATAAATACATATATATATATATATATATATATATATATATAAAATAAAATGTAGTAACACGAAATTACATAATCATCGATGCAATAATTTATTTCAACCTTGTGGAATTTTCAAGCATCCAATTTAGACGATTACATTTTTGAAAATGAAAAATAGGTAAATTCACACTCGGCAATTCAAATATAATTGCAGAGAGAGGGAGTAACAACTTATTTAATACATATTTAGAGAGAGGGGGAAATTTGAAGCATATTTAATCTATAATTATGTAGTGAGAGGGGAATTACATAATTTATTACAGAAAGGGAAGAGGAGGCCATATAAGTAGAAATTGTAAAAGTGGGCACGGAGGAGGTGGGGGGTTCAATGTTTCTCAAGAAATAAGGTTGTGTCAAAAATCACCAGTATTCACCCTACCCCTGCTATTTGGAAAATGACACAGTCTGGCGACTAAGGTATATTGGGGGTGGGAAGAACCTAAAAAATAAAATATTTGAAAATAGACACAGACATCCAAGGTCGGAGACCACATCACGCACATATACATACACAGGCATGCATAAACATGTACACACCATATGTACATACATACATACATACACACCCACACACACACACACATATATATATATATATATATATATATATATATATATATGAATAAATGCAAAAGTTTTTTTCCATCTCTCCTAACTATATTAACATCAAAACTGACTAGGCTTATTTCATTCTAAGGATATAAGAATATTTTCAAATATCGTATATATAGGAATCTCCATATCTTTCAAACAAATCTCGATATTCCTCATTTGCATTATTATTTATTTTTACGTTTCTAATAAATTAATATGTTCTAATATACATTTCTAAATGCTCTTCTATACATGCAATCGTTTTATCTATAGTATTATTATTTTAATTATTAATAAAATTATTTAAAGAGACTTTATTTAAAAATTGTATAGAGTTTTAAAAACTTTTAGAATTCTATTTTCAAGGGAGATCAGTTGCATGAAACTTCCGTCAAATGTCGCTGATATGTAGAGAACAGATACTACAGTCCTCCCAAGAATCACCTCCTCTATAAGAGCTCAACATTTTTTCCTGAAAAATTATAAATATAAATATTCTGAAATTAAAACCTTTTTCACTTAAAATGCAAACCAATAAAATGAATTTTCTGTTTAAATTGTAAGTTTTTTTTTATTTAAAGTTTTCTTTCACTTCTTAATAAATCCTGTTATAAACATCCCCTCCCCCAATAGATAAGTTTGTTTGAGGTTAATTCCTATTTCAGTCACGTAAATTATTTAAAGTGAAATAGGTTTCGGCATTACTTATAAACAACTTATATATGTTTTAAACTTAAACCATGTTTTGGTAAAAAAAAAAACACAACTTAGGGGTTTTAATGTTTTACTTGTTATGCCAAGTTTCACTGTACACGTGAAACGGCAGAATAAAAATTAGGTCGAAAAAATATAGTCGCCATCTTAAGAAGTCGAGAAAGAAGCTAGCTATGGAATAACTATAATTCAAGTTTATAAACATGTTTTTTTTAATTAGAAAATTATTAAATGAACTCATCGTTCTTCCTTGGTTAGCATATTTCTATGTGTTAATAAAGATGGTGACTATATTTTTCAGCCGAATTTTTATTTCAGCGTTTTATGTGGACAACAAAACTTGCCATTGTTTTTACTCTCATCTAAATGAATAATATGCGAAAGAGTTTTCCACCTAACCTAATTCTATTAACATTAAAACGGTTTGTGCTTATTTAATTCTGTGTAGTATATTTTCATTCATCATAATACATTCCTCCCAGGGGGAGTATAGTATACGTTCGTTCCTCACGATACTATCCTCCCAGGATTACCTTCTCCTTTTTGTGTGGGTAATTGGGGTAATGTACTCTTTATTGTGTTGGTATGATATCATGCTCCTAAGCATTAACTCCTACTTTTGGGGGAGGGGGAGTTCGTCTGTCATGATATCATCCTCTCAGATAACACCTACTCTCTGTCTTTTGGTTAAGATCAAAGTGTAGTATCTGTTCCGATGGATACTGCACCCCATAGACTAGATGTAGTTGCAATGCCCTATGGGATAATGTATTTCCGACAACAATAAAAAAAAAACTAATTCTTACATAGGTTTCACTTCCACAACACTATCCCGAAGACTCACCCTACATCTCTCCGACACTAGCTCTATATGCCAACACCTAAAAAAACATAATTGCATCCCCTCCCAATATAGAAACATCCTTGTTAACAATACCAAAATAATACACCACGATACCAATATCAAAAACTTAAAAATGCTCGAAACCCTCTACATAAAAACTAAACATCCCACAATTAATAATGTCAATTATGAAACTAGTCGCAACATTTTAAAGTGTCTAGCATAATAATTAACATTACCAAATTCTTAGCCATTAGGTAGTTATGCGTTTGAATTGTATTCACTTTCTTTAACGTTATCAATTTCTTAACGGTTTAAACAGTCAAACTTTTAAATCTCTCATATGTGTAGAACGCCATCACGCTCTCATGTACATTTCAACTTTACAGACGCTTTTTCAAGTTATAAACTACTTGCCGTTATAATTAAAAAATGAGCACAACAGTAAAGTCATAATTTGTAAAGACACTAAAACTAATACCGCCTGAAGATGATTTGACGATTCAAATCGAAAGTACTTGCAAAAAAGAAAAAAGAATGGAACAAGAAACCCATGGATCATATTTACATCAATTTGACCGAAACATTAGATGGACAATTCGGAAAATTGAAAAAAAAAAAAAAGTCGCATCAAACAAAACCACTCCGTGTTATTTAATAATGTTTGGCTAAATGAAAATATGCTGCCTAAATACACACACAATATATATATATATATATATATATATATATATATATATATATATATATATATATATATATATATATATATATATATATATATATTGTGTGTGTGTATTTAGGCATATATATATATATATGTAAAATGAAAAAAGGAAAGCCAAAACCTATATGATTTATGTATTCATCAACGTTTCTTCTTTATTGAAAGACTTCCTCAGGATGAAGAAAGCAATTTAGAAAAATCATACAGAATATTCATTTTGATATGGGAGAAAGTGTCCAGACTTCGGCATGGTTGTTGGCGTGTACAAGCAGATCGTTCTCTGCTTGTACACGCCAACAACCACGCCGATGATTTTGCTGATAGCGTTATCAACCGTGGTAAGTCTCCTTCAAAGGACGCGAGATAAATTTTACACCCACTATGCTATATATATATATATATATATATATATATATATATATATATATATATATGTTTTTTTTCTGTAGATAATGCTACAGCTAAACTAATTGCTGCCCGGAGGTCGGATACTTTTTGCTAGTATATATATAAAATGGAGAGATGATAAAGATAAAATATTACCTTTATAAAATAAAATAAAATAAAATAAATTCTTATTTTGTATATTTATTTATTTATTTATTTTATGTAATTTTTATTTATACTTCTTTATTTTATTTCTTAATTTCACTTTTTTTAATTATTTCTCTTATCTAGTTTTATTTTATTGTATTCTAACATTATTATTATTATTATCTTAATTTTTCTTATCATTATTAATATCGTTTAATGTAACTATTATTTATATTTTTTATTTTCTATTCATTTATTGACGTACTTTTTCTCTCATGTATTTTTTCTATTATGTAATTTCTTTTTCTCGATTCCAATTATACGGTGAATGCTTTAAATGCTTTAAATGTTTTGTTTGTTATTGAATTTGCTGTCTTTTTGCTATTTCTGAAGTCCTTTCACTGATGTTGTCTTTTAGTACTGAAATCTGTTGTTCTTCTCAAGAGATATCTGTATGTGATGTTATAAAAGGCGCTGACAAAGTGACGTTTTGGAATCATCAAAAGTAATGAAAAATAAAATATTTTCAAAAACGTCTTGGAAACGATCGTACACCTAATAGTAGTTGATTTGGAATTCCTCGAACAATGTTCAAATTTTATTGAACTCAACTAACTTTATATATATATATATATATATATATATATATATATATATATATATATATATATATATATATATATATATATGTATATGTATATATATGTATATGTATATATATATGTATATGTATATATATATAATGTATATATATATGTATATATATATATATATATATATATATATATATATATATATATATGTGTGAAGGTTTATAACTAAAAGATAACTTTTAGAGAATTAGACCTATTGTGAGATGAGGAAAGCTCAATATACTGGATAGAGCAAAAATAAGGTGAGTCAATGAAAAATAGTTAGACCTGTAAATGGAAACAGATCGATATCTTCAGTTGTTCAGAACAAGGAGCATTTAGTAGATAAACATATTTATTCTTCTTCTCTTTCAATTGCATTCCTTAAGCACGGCTTTTCAAAGATTAAAATCTTATCATCAGAGGAAGTAGAGATTGATAAGTTGACAGATAAGAACAGTCAATATTCAAAATTTGGAAAAAGTTGTTTTTTTTTAAGTTCTTTTTAAAAGGTGTTAAAAGTTCAAACGGGTATGTTTCAATGTAAATGAAAGTCTCCAAACACGGAGATCCAAGTTGTATGGGGTTCAAATGTAATTGGTAAATCTAGAAGAATCTGCATGAAAATCCAACGGCGAAGATTCCACCCAAGTCCTTAGTCCTTAGAGGGGAGATCAGACAAAATTAGCCATATTAAGAAAACGCCTTTCTTCCTGTTTTCAAGTAAACAGATCCAAAGGCAAAAAGCAACGAAGCAAACTCAATGAAAAATTGTTGTAAATTGTTGACTCACCTTATATATATATATATATATATATATATATATATATATAAAGATTTTGATGTTTCACTGAAAAAATTCAGTAAAGTCCGGAATAAGACCAATAAAAACAAGCTCGATGAGCCCCGATTATAGGGTACAGAGCATTTATATGTATATTTGGAGAGTTTACCAAGATATTGTTTCCCTTTCTTCCAGAGAGGACTCATCACAAAGAAAATATCCTTTATTTTATTATTTATTTATTTATTTTGTAAAGCTATAGTTCCCTACACGTGTTTCGCTACCTAGCAAGCATCTTGCTAGGCAGTTCATCAGGGGAGATACAAACCTAGGATATTGACCTCAACAACTGACAATACCCCACAGGGGTTTGACCCAGTTGAAATCATTTAAGAAGTAAAAAAAAAAAAGGAAAACAAGTTCAAAAGACAGCTCAAACAATTCGACAATATGTGGCAATTATGATGTGCCCACACAAGAATCAAGTCCAGTGCAATCCAAAAGTGGAAAATAAAGAGAAAAAAAAGAAAGAATGAGGGAAACCCCCTACATTCGGCAGAATACATGTCCTTAGGCCAACCTTGATATAGCCCCTCCCCCCTGAAAAAAACAAACCTTCCACAGTGCAACCCCATGACTTCATTCTTGTGGGGGACACATCATATACTTTACTCATAACTAAGAGTTACGTATCCCGACAGTTACATCACCAACAGGAAGTTACTGGTGTGACGTGGCGAATAGGCAGGTCAGATCTTTTTCTTTTCACTGAATCGACAGACAGAGCGGTTGGGTTCTTTGATAGCTGCTCTGGAGAAAGGGGGATATTATAGTCGAGTTGCCGCCCCTATGCTTCCTATACATTACCCTGCAATGTTAATTACTGTAAACTTTTTTTGTGGAAATGTATTTCATATGGTTAGGAGAGCAAAATTAGCTTGGTTGCTACTTGTGCAACATTCAGCATTTTTCAGAATTCAAGATGGCGGCCTCAGCCATTTTGAATTTCGACCAATTTTCAACTTTTCATCTCGATGACATAGAAGGTCGTGTAATACCTCTTTTTATGGGTTTTCCGGGATGGGGAGTCCATTTCTGAAGTTATTTTTGGGATATGGGGTCAATGTCAAGGTCAAATCAAAGTTCAAACGTCAAATTTGACCTAAATTAGGAGAAAATTTACCTCTATTGATGGATTATATGACTGCGGTTTGTTGCTTGCCTATTCCAGCATGTCAGATTTTATTGGGTTGGCAGGTAGGTACATGTATGTTTCATTTGTCTACATGTAGCTGGGTATCATTTGATGTTTGCATTGACATTTGTTTGCAGGTTGAGCAGGAGTTCATTTAACACGCAAAGTTCCGCCATTACATTACATGTTCTCACCACGCTTTCCAATCAGTTTTTTAAAACCTTTTTTTCTCATTTCATAGTGTGACGAACCAGCGTGATCAGCATCCCAACATCAGTCGTCATATCATGGCTACTGGAGGAGAGAAGTGCCTGTTCGCTCCATGTAACGGCAGTCGAGATCTACAAACGTTCAAGACGGTGGCTGTGCAGAAAATCATCGCTACAAGCAAAGTGAAGCACGATGATCTGTACAAAACTCTGTCTGGAAGTGATATTCTAGCTCACAAATCATGTTACTGTACCTATACTTCGAGGAGTAGAAACAAGGAACAGGGAAAAAGAAAGCGTGTACCGACTGACAGTGGTGGTTTCAAAAGGTTGTTGAAGTCTAAATGTGGTGACTTTGTTTTCAAGCGAGACTGTTTGTTCTGTGGGAATGAGTGTAAGCCAAAAGACAGTAAGAACCCACACAGCTGGGTGAGGGTCAGACAGTGTACAACTTTAGATAGAGGTAGTAATATTACGTTCAAGGAACACTTGGAGAACCTCTGTGATGAGAGACAGGATCAGTGGGCTAATGAGGTAGCTGCTCGACTCCATGGGGTCATTGATCTGCCTGCCTCTGATGCACAATACCATATGCCCTGTTACGATCAATTTCGAGTTGTTCCTGTATCTCGACCACCCATGATGGCGCCTGTGGAGGAGGCACTGAGGTCCGTGGTTACGACGATGGCTGAAAACATGACAGAGACGTGGACGACATCGGAGCTTTACTCCATCTACGTCGCTGCCTCGGGCACTGAGTCAAGAAGACAGTTCCTGTCCAGCATCACAGCCTACTTCGGCGACAAACTGCTTCTACTGCACATTGAGGGTTGTGAAAACGTTGTTGGATTTAAAGCCAGCCTCGGACAGTTTATCAAAATTGCAAAGAAAAGCAGTAGCAGCAGCGAAATAGACGATGTGGAAAAGCTAGCAAGGACGATTCGCAGCGAGGTCAGGGCAACAAATAGGCCTGGGGAATACAATCTCAGTGACTATGCTCGTCACAAGGTCATTGAGAGCACCAGTGCAACTCTTCTTAAACTGGTATGTAGTCTTGTATCAGAAGGCGCCATCACCAAGCCATCTCTAACGTTGGCTCAGTGCATTCAGCAACACATTTGTGGTGCTGGCAGAAACCAAACTACACTTGGGCTCGCTGTAAAACTACACCACAAGCATGGTAGTTCAGAGCTCATCAAGACTCTCAATGAGCATGGCATCACAAGCACATATGATGAAGTCCTGCGCTTCCGTAAGTCAGTGGCCAAGTTTGTGTTGGACAACCATTCACATTACCACAAGAAACTCGGTTTAAGCACGGAGATCGGCCCTATCTTCAGCTGGGCTGACAACTACGATTTGTACATCTCAAGCCCCAATGGGATGAAAAGCACCCACGCCATGGTGATGGAGTACACCCAGCATTCAACCGGTATCATCGACACAGGAAACATAGGCGTGATGCAGCTGAATATCCCCCAAATCAAGAAACACGAAGCGTCCTCTGTGCGATTCACGCAGCAGTGTATACAGCTGGAGCACTACACGGGGCCTTCCAAGGTGAACCCACCTCTGCTTCTGACGAAAGCTTTGTCCACTGAAGAGTCGCACCTTCAGTCCGCGGCAGTAATCTTCAGTCAGCAGCGAGATGCGGCATGGCTGTCGCAAGTTCACGGGAACGACAGTATACATGTATACTGTCAAGAAAAAAATAAAACTCAAAGGAGGTTGTTAAAACCAAGTGAATTTGTGCTGAAGAAGAAGAAGAAGAAGAAGAAGAAGAAGAAGAAGAAGAAGAAGAAGAAGAAGAAGAAGAAGAAGAGGAGAAAAAAATGAAGCAATAGAAGAAGAAGAAGAAGAAGAAGAAGAAGAAGAAGAAGAAGAAGAAGAAGAAGAAGAAGAAGAAGAAGAAGAAGAAGAAAAAGGCAACGAAAGAAGAAGGGTGTAAGAAAGAGAAGAAGAAGAAGAAGAAGAAGAAGAGAAAAAAATGAAGCAATAGAAGAAGAAGAAGAAGAAGAAGAAGAAGAAGAAGAATAAAAAGGCAACGAAAGAAGAAGGGTGTAAGAAAGAGAAGAAGAAGAAGAAGAAGAAGAAGAAGAAGAAGAAGAAGAAGAAGAAGAAGAAGAAGAAGAAGAAGAAGAAGAAGAAGAAAAAGGCAACGAAAGAAGAAGGGTGTAAGAAAGAGAAGAAGAAGAAGAAGAAGAAGAAGAAGAAGAAGAGAAAAAAATGAAGCAATAGAAGAAGAAGAAGAAGAAGAAGAAGAAGAAGAAGAAGAAGAAGAAGAAGAAGAAGAAGAAGAAGAAGAAGAAGAAAAAGGCAACGAAAGAAGAAGGGTGTAAGAAAGAGAAGAAGAAGAAGAAGAAGAAGAAGAAGAAGAAGAGCAACAACAAAAACAAAGCAACGAAAGAAGAAAGGTGTGAGAAAGAGAAGAAGAAGAAGAAGAAGAAGAAGAAGAAGAAAAAAGAAAAGAAAAAGAAGAAGAAGAAAAAGAAGAAGAAGACGAGGAACAACAACAACAAAACAATGAAAGAGGAAAAAGAAGAAGAAGAAGAAGAAAGCAACGAAAGTAGAAGAGTGTGAGAAAGAAAAAAGGGAAAAGAAGAAGAGAATCAATACAAGAAGAAGAAGAAGAAGAAGAAGACGTATAGAACGAGAGAGAAGAGCAGAAGAAATCAATTACTGTTGAATTCTGTCTCCCAACGAGACTCAAGCGCTTATTATATGATGAAAAACTCGAAACTATAAAAGTAACAAAATAAAATCCTTTTGTTTAAAAGTGATGAGACGCAATTAATTGATTTAGGAATTTTGACAATGCAATTATGTGCTAGGATTTATTTTATGACGTCCGGCAACGGACAATGGACACAGTAGTTGCTAAAAAAATTCTCATTAAGATATTTTTTTTACTAATTGTCCAAACAAAGTCAACAAAACTTTGAATTTCTTTTTGTAGGGGATGAGGTGAGAGTTAAAAATTTGTAAAATCAATCTTCACAAAATTCAATTATTGAATCTAAATAGAATAATGTATGGTAGCGATACACCTGAACAAAAAGAAAGAATTTTATTTAAAATAGAAAAAAACGACAGTTTTTCCATATGATTTCACCCAAGTTTGTTGATTTATTAATTATCTACCTCCCCACAAGGGCTGGGTGTGACTCAAGGTCGAACTTATTGTAGAATGTAGCGATTACAAGGCCATATTTGCGTTCATGGCCGGTAACAAATACATATAAAGAATGCCTGAATCTAGGAGGATAGTCTCCTAAGAGAGATAACGTAATTCCTATTTACTTGCCTCCTCACGAGGGCAGAGTTAGACACAAGCTCGATTAATGTGGGGATTTAATTCGTCTCCATATTCAAATATATTTTTATTTCTGTGCAACAAATGACCGATTTTTTTTTTAATTTACAAAAGTAACCATCGTGTCTTGTTTATTTTAAACTTCCCAAACCTTGTATCAAAATGATATTTTTCTTTGCATCATAAAATTAATTATTTATTTACTCCTCTCCAGGAGGTTAGACACAAGGCCAGTTTTATCTTACTCCCACAAGTAAGATGCGACCCAAGGTCCGGTCGGGAAAGTGGGGTTTGAAAAACCAGCACCCGAGAAAGTGAGAACTCTGGCCATTTAAAAATTGCCTGGGCAGCCCCGTCGGCATTCCTCGGTAGGGGCGCCTCGGGCAGTAAGCAATAAACTTACTCCTCCCCAAAGAGGGGAGACAAAGCCTGGGAGGGTGGACGTCCTAGAACTGCACAGGACCGACCCATAGACCGGCATAAATCAAGCCCAGAAGGCCAAGACAATACCAGTCTATGGGGTGCAGTATCCATCGGAACAGATACTACACTTTGATCTTGGCCAAAAGGCCAAGAGTTTTATTTACTCCTCCCCAGGAGTTAGGCACAAGGCCAGTTTTATCTTACTTCCACAAGTAAGATGTGACCCAAGATCGGGTCGAGAAAGTGGGGTTTGAAAAGCCAGCGCTCGAGAAGTGAGCACTCTGGTCATTTAAAAATTGCCTGGGCAGCCCCGTCGGCATTCCCCGGTAGGGGCGCCTCAGACAGTAAGCAATAAACTTACTCCTCCCCAAAGAGGGGAGGCAAAGCCTGAGAGGATGGACCTCCTAGAACTGCACAGGACAGGCGTGCAGTATCCATCGGAACAGATACTACACTTTGATCTTAGCCAAAAGGCCAAGAAGCCCAATTTATTTAGGCCAAGAGTAAATTAACTCATAGCATGGTCAGATGGGGGGACAAAACTGGACTAACCATCCACGAATGTGGAGAGGAGGACCGTATGATGCAGCATTGCCTTACCTGCTCTCCACTCCCCAACTAGTGCAGTTTAAAAGATCTTGCAGAGTACAACAATAAGGCAAAGAACAGCGTAAAAAAGTGGGAAACTGTCGTATAACCACATGCTTCAAATGGATGTTTTTTTTTTTTTTGGCTGGGATCAAAGTGTGGTACCTGTTCTGATGCTGCACTCAGTCTCTTCAGTCCTTGGTCATTGAATGAGAAATCTTTCTAGACTGAAGCAATTTTCATTTTTGTTCTAATCCAGAGTGCCTGATTTGGGGGGGAGCTGGACTTTCTCCACATTATAAACCGACCTTGTGTCTAACTCTGCCCTCGTGGGCAGGCAAATAAATAGGGGTCACATGCTTCAAAGACATGCAAAGAAAAGAAAGACTTCCTGGTAACATTCGTTAATTTGATAAATTTCAAAAGTAAAATCCAATATTTGAAATATCGTTTCTTTTGGGTTTTTTTTTTTTAAGATAACATCTGAGATTTCCAATTTTCAAAGACCGGGTTTAGTCACATGCAATACCCTAACCCGACGATTGGGAAACATCTGATTAAATATTCCGGGAGAAAAGGATCTGATATCGACAGCAAACAAACATTCGCACATAATCTAGCCCATTGTGACATCTGGGCACCCATAGAGCATGTTAATTAACATTTAGCGGGTAATGGGACACAAATCAATGTGGCTGCATAATCGAACAGTAAATTCACGAAATGTTTATTCAAAACGTAAGAGTTGCGGCAAAACTGTATCATTAAGTGCCCATAAGTTAATAAAAATTAGTTTTTCAAATTGAATGGTTCAGAATTAAAAAGCAATTGAGAGAGTAATTGGGAAAGGATATAAACATTCTGAAGGACTCAAGTAATATGCCACATACACACATGGACACATACACATGCACACACACGCGCACACACATACACATACACACACACACAGAAAAGCTGAATAAAGTAGTGGCAAAACATCAGCAGCAGCAGCAGCAGCCACACCATCATCGTGATCATCATCATCATAGTCATCATCAGCAGCAGCAGCATCACAACCATTATGATCATCACAACCATTATCATCATCATCACCATCGTAATCATCATCATCATAGTCATCACGACGCCCCCTTCCCACTCCCAAGACTTTTGATGATCTTGTGCCTAACTTGTAAATGAAAATATTTTTTTTTTATTTATAAATAATTCAAAGTGTAGTATCCGTTTTGTCCTCAATCAGAAAAGGAGAAATATCCTCCTAGACTGGAGCAATTTTTACTTTTGTGCCATCCAATGTCCCTTTTTTGAGGGAATCTTAATATCAGCCACATTAAAAACCAACCTTGTGTCTAACTTTGCCCTCGTGGGAAGACCAGTAAATAGGGACACAGCTTGGAGATGATTCCCAATCAATAAAAATAAAAGTTAAAGTAATAGAAATTTATTGTCAAAAACTAGATCTATTAACCAACAAGACGAACAGCAAAATCCCACCCCTTCACTGTAGAGGTCCCCAGATGCCAGAAAACTTTCTACTCTAATAGCTTCTTTCCTTGGACCGGTTGCCTTTGTTGGAATTCCCTCTATGCTTCTTCTTTCCCCGACTGTAAATTTAAATGTAACATGAACAAACATCTCACTGCACAACTCCCCACTTAGGATGCCCGATATAAATCTGACCCCTAATCCACAGTCGCTCCTTACACCTCAGTGGCAATATGCCCCCTTGTTTGGGGTTAATAAATAAAAAAACAATTTGTCATATGCTGAGTTTAGACGTTTCATGAATGACTTCCAACTTCTTCTGGCTGTTGCCATTTTGTATGGGCCGTCCGCCAGGATCAGGTCGTCATCAACTGATTCTCTTCATGTCTCAAGAGCCCTACCACGTGTTCTTTGGCCATTGACATTGATGCGGAACACATTTTAGAGCGTTTTGGATGACTGACAGCGGATGATGTGGTCGTACCAGTTCAGATGTTGTTTTGAAATGCCATTTCCTATGGAAGCTTTTACCGGGAGATCGGCAATTTTCTTCATCCGATGCACTGAGGTCAAGATTGTGTCATTTTGACGTTTCGTCATCGACCATGTCCCACAGCCATTCAAGAATAACCCTAATCCTAACCCGACGTTGGACATACGTGATGCATGCTACCTCTCCTGCATATGACAGGATCGCTGTGTTTTATAAAAATGTCGACAGCTGCCTGAAGACAATCCATTCAACAGGTATACGTTGTCTTATAGTTGTGTCAGTTCGTCCACCTGAATCAATTGTGATCGATTAGGGTAAGGGTTAGGGTTGTCAAGGTAGGTGAATTTATTGACTTTTTTTGACAAATTCAAACAATTTCTGTTCCGATGAGAATCAGATTTCGATATATTTAAATCTTTAAACTATCTGAAATTTATGCATTGTCTGGGACTCTAAAATAAGAAAATAAGAGTTAAATCCTCACCCCCCCCCTCCCTTTGTCTATTTATCTCTCTAACCATCCTCAGTCATGTTACTTTTGGAACACACCTCTCTTTCTCCCCCCTCCCCTCTCTCTCTCCTCTCATTCACTCTATTTCTTTCTCTCTCTCTCTCTCTCTCTCTCTCTCTCTCTCTCTCTCTCTCTATTCCTCACTCTTTCTTTCTCTCTTTCTCTATCTATCTATCTATCTATCTATCTCTCTATCTATCTATATATATATCTATCTATCTATCTATTCATCTATCTATCTATCAACATGAATTTTTACATGGTATCACTGGCAGAGATCTAATTCCTAACCCTGCCCTAACCCTAATTCCTAACCCTGCTTTAACCCTAATTCCTTACCCTGCGTTAACCCTTATTCCTAACCCTAATTCCTGACTCTGCCCTAACCCTAATTCCTAACTCTGTCCTAACCCTAATTCCTAACTCTAATTCCAAACCCTAATTCCAAACCTTAATTCCTAACCCTGCCCTAACTCTAGTTCCTAACACTGCCCTAGCCCCAATTCCAAACCCTAATTCCTAACCCTAATTCCTAACCCTAATTCCTAACCCTGCCCTAACCCTAATTCCTTACCCTGCCCTAACCCTAATTCCTAACCCTAATTCCTAACCCTAATTCCTAACCCTAATTCCTAACCCTGCCCTAACCCTAATTCCTTACCCTGCGTTAACCCTAAGTCCTAACACTGCCCTAACGCTAGTTCCTAACCCTGCCCTAACCCTAGTTCCTAACCCTGCCTTGCCCTAATTCCTAACCCTAATTTCTAACCCTAATTCCAAACCCTGCCCTAACCCTAATTCCTAACCTTGTCCATACCCTAATTCTTAACCCTGCCCTAACCCTAATTCCGTATCCTGCGTTAACACTAATTCCTAACCCTGCCCTAAGCCTAATAACTAACTCTGCCCTAACCCTAATTCCTAACCCTGCCCTAATCCTAGTTCCTAACCCTGCCCTGCCCTAATTCCTAACCATGATTCTTAACCCTAATTCCTAACTCTGCCCTAAACCTCATCCATAACCCTAATTCCAAACCCTAATTCCTAAACCTAATTCCTAACCCTGACTAAACCCTAGTTCCTAACACTGCCCTAGCCCTAATTCCAAACCCTAATTCGTAACCCTTATTCCTAACCCTGCCCTAACCCTAATTCCTTACCCTAATTCCTAACCCTAATTCCTAACCCTAATTCCTTACCCTGCGTTAACCCAAATTCCTAACTCTGCCCTAACCCTAATTCCTAACACTGCCCTAACCCTAGTGGCTAACACTGCCCTAGCCCTAATTCCTAACTCTGCCTTAACCCTAATGCTTAACCCTGTCCTAACCCTAATTCCTAACCGTAATTCCAAACCCTAATTCCTAATCCTAATTCCTAACCTTGCCCTAACCCTAGTTCCTTACACTGCCATAGCCCCAATTCAAACCCTAATTCCTAACCCTACCCTAACCCTAATTCCTAACCGTAATTCCTAACCCTAATTCCTAACCCTAATTCCTAACCCTAATTCCTAACCGCTGCCCTAACCCTAATTCCTTACCCTGCGTTAACCCTAATTCCTAACCCTGCCCTAACCCTAATTCCTAACCCTGCCCTAACCCTAATTCCTAACCATGCCCTAACCCTAATTCCTAACCCTGCCCTAATTCCTAACTGTGCCTTGACCCTAATTCCTAACCCTGCCCTAACCCTAATTCCTAACCCTGCCCTAACCTTAATCCTTACCTAGCCCCTAACCCTCATCACTTACCCTGCCTTAACCTTAATTCTTAACCCTGCTCTAGCCCTAATTCCTAACCCTGCCCCAACCCTAATTCTTTACCCTGCCCTAACCCTAATTCTTAACCCTGCTCTAACCCTAATTCTTAACCCTGCCCTAACCCTAATTCCTTACCCTGCCCTAACCCTAATTTGTTTAAAACTGAATTTTTTATTACTGGTACTAATGATAAAGTGATAAATATTTATTGATTTTAAACTACCAGTAAAACTAAAATTTATAGATCATTATTACTAACTACAGTAAAAATGACACCGGAAGGAATGGCACAGTAAAAATGGCAAAGATAAAATGGCAATAGTAGCTGACTAGGCAAAATTTGGCGCAAGTGAAAAATATAGATAAAAATCTAACAATGAGTTTATTTTCAATTAATTACTAGAAAAAGATTAGAGAAAAAATAGTTAGAAAGATCTATTCATGTAATGTAGCCCACCCCCTCTTCAAGTGTACTTATACTTTTGTGAATATATATTCACACATTACACGGGTTTTTAAGGTAATACGAAAATTAAAATAAACAGCAACTCTATAATAAAATACTTAGAAATTTTAAAAGAATCGAAATCGGAATCGGTAATTGTATAGGAATCGGGAATTTAGAACAGAATCGGTAATTGTATTAGAATCGAGAATTTCGAACAGAATCGGTAATTGTATTGGAATCGGGAATTTAGAACGGAATCGGTAATTGTATCGTAATCGGTAATTTACAATAGAATCGGTAATTGTATCGGAATCGGGATTTAGAACGGAATCGGTAATTGTATCACAATCGGGAATTTAGAACGGAATCGGTAATTGTATAGTAATTGGGAATTTAGAACAGAATCGGTAATTGTATCGGAATCGGGAATTTAGAACAGAATCGGTAATTGTATCACAATCGGGAATTTAGAACGGAATCGGTAATTGTATCAGAATCGGGAATTTAGAACGGAATCGGTAATTGTATAGGAATCGGGAATTTAGAACAGAATCGGTAATTGTATTAGAATCGAGAATTTCGAACAGAATCGGTAATTGTATTGGAATCGGGAATTTAGAACGGAATCGGTAATTGTATCGGAATCGGTAATTTACAACAGAATCGGTAATTGTATCGGAATCGGGATTTAGAACGGAATTGGTAATTGTATCACAATCGGGAATTTAGAACGGAATCGGTAATTGAATAGTAATTGGGAATTTAGAACAGAATCGGTAATTGTATCGGAATCGGGAATTTAGAACAGAATCGGTAATTGTATCACAATCGGGAATTTAGAACGGAATCGGTAATTGTATCAGAATCGGGAATTTAGAACGGAATCGGTAATTGTATAGGAATCGGGAATTTAGAACAGAATCGGTAATTGTATTAGAATCGAGAATTTCGAACAGAATCGGTAATTGTATTGGAATCGGGAATTTAGAACGGAATCGGTAATTGTATCGTAATCGGGAATTTACAACAGAATCGGTAATTGTATCGGAATCGGGATTTAGAACGGAATCGGTAATTGTATCAGAATCGGGAATTTAAAATGGAATTTGAAATTGCATCGGAATCAGGAATTTAGAACAGAATTGGTTATTGTATCGTAATTGGGAATTTAGAACGGAATCGGTAATTGTATCAGAATCGGGAATTTAGAACAGAATCGGTAATTGTATCGGAATCGGGAATTTAGAACAGAATCGGTAATTGTATCGGAATCGGGAATTTACAACAGAATTGGTAATTGTATCGGAATCGGGAATTTAGAATGGAATCGGTAATTGTATCGGAATCGGGAATTTAGAATGGAATCGGTTATTGTATCGGAATTGGGAATTTAGAACAGAATTGGTAATTGTATCGGAATCGGGAATTTAGAACGGAATCGGTAATTGTATCGGAATCGGGAATTTAAAACGGAATTGGTAATTGTATCGGAATCGGGAATTTAAAACGGAATCGGGAATTTAGATCGGAATCGGGAATTTAGAACGGAATCGGTAATTGTATCGGAATCGGGAACATGGTAATGCTTTGCTTCCGGGTCCTTTTTGCTGGATTGACTGTTCTGTTTGAATCCTCGGTGTGTGATTCGGACCAGATTTCAAGCTTGAGAAGGATTTGTTGAAGGTGTAGACAAAGGTCGAAGAATCGGTTAAGACCTAGCTTTGAAGGAATCTTTCCTTAAAGTACATCTTTCTTATCACCCTTTAGCGACTGTAAGCCATCTAAAGGCTTTCCGGTGCTCTCTGTCCTCGTTTTTCTGGAGATGGGGAAGGCACTGGGTTTGTATTCAACATCCATGCGAACGAGGCTTGGGATTACTTGACTTGACATATCATTGATCTGCCGAGAGACTGGCTTTCCTGAGTCGAACATAGACAGAAGAATCTGCATGGTATCCTATGGTCAAGATCACCTTTCCTGGCCTTATCCTCAGCCCCTTGGTCAAAAGGCATCATAGATCAAGGGGTCAATCGCAGTTCTTCAGAGAGTGCCGATCAATGCTCAAAAAGCTTCCTTAGTCCAGTGATCTTTCACGGCTGTCTATTTTTTATAATTACTTATTTATTGGGGGGGGGGGTATGTTTATAACAGGATTTATTAAGAAGTGAAAGAAAACTTTAAGTAAAAAAAACTTACAATTTAAACAGAAAATTAATTTTATTTATTTACATTTTAAGTGAAAAAGGTTTTAATTTCAGACTATGTATATTTATCTACGCAGGGGATGAGTGAGGGGTGCCACGTTAGATATACTTGAGGAATTGTTTGTGGCGTCGAAGAAGGAGATCTATAATTGGGCACCAGGTGTGGGATATCTCAATAATTCTGAGTTCTGTTTGACCTGCCGATTGGCGCAGACCGTGTTACCCCTCGAGTTAGTTCCAAAATATTGGACATGTCTGATTGTGCTTACTGCGACAATCTGTAGAAGAAACGCCCAAGCATGCCTTGTTAAAATTTTGCACACTTCACCAGTTCTGGGAGTATGTCTACGAGGTGACGTCTCCCATCGATCCCAAGCAGCCTTTACCAGTAAATGTAATTGACAACATGAGACCGCCATGCGATCCTGGTCGTGGCTAGAATTATGGTGTGGAACACGATCTGAGGGGATCATGAGGTGTGACACAACCCGTGACCCCTTCTGGGGAGATAGTGACCCCTTACATTTTGCAATTCTTGTGCCAGACGTAACGTGGCCATTTCGAGGAGAGAATTAAAAATCGACAATTGTGTTTTCGCACCCAAGATGTCACCATGAGAAAAATTGCCGTCAATCAGATGAGCCAGTATGGGTCTTGACAAGTTGTTTACGAATCCGAGGGCGTGTAGTGCATTTGAAAGGTCAAATTGGCTGTCGCATGTCCGGACTGACAGCATCGCTAAGATTGTCTGTGTTTACCTTTCTTTTTTTAGCATCTCTGTCTCTTTCCTCCTTTCTCTCTCTCTCCCTCTCTCTACCTCCCTTCCTTGCTGGGTCTACGACAAGCAAGATATTGCGGATTTTTAAAATGTTAATTTTCTTCAACATAAATTATATTTTTATATATAAAGTAATATGGTTGTTCCATTATTACATAACAAAGCCTTAATTTCCAACCTATGGTCCCAGCCAGCAGAGGGTCAATTCTCAGGAGAGAATTAATGACGCTATTGACGCAGCATGCAAGCCGACCAATTACCCGGCCAGCCAGCAATGACAAAATACTTAGCAGAGTATGATGAACCCTTTCATTCAAGGAATGTCGTCTAGTCGTCAGGCCCCCGGGGAGCTGATGTGTGCCGCTTCCTAGGACGAAAGATCCCTTCCGAAAAAAGTCATGGATCAGACACACCCAGTCACACTCCCCCGGCCGTGACTATACTCCAAACGATGATTGCTCACAAACAATAACAAATAGTACCACATTTGGATGCCGGTCAGGACAGCCCAACGATCGTGTTAAATTTCGTCCCGTTATCAAGACCGGCCAACAAGAGTACTACATTGGTGCCGTTCCCAAGATCCCCAGCAAGTGATCGTATCACAGAGGGGTTGAATCTTATTTTGAGCTGTATTTTATTGCATTCTTTAAGGTTTAAATCAGATGTGATAGAAAAAGATTACATTCCACAGAATTCAACAAACAATGGATACAAGTTTCGAGCTTGTGCATAGAATTCAGTTAAAAAATAGAGGACATACCTGATTGTCCTCGCTGCGACACATTAGCAGAAGAAACGCCCGAGCATGCCTTCTTCAAATGTCGCAAACTTGAGTATTCTGTGACTGTCTACGAGGTGACGGCTTACATCGATCCTGAGAAGCCTTTATCGCTAAATGTACTTTATGATGTAATTGCCAACATTGGACCGCTTTGGGAGAGGAAGAGACGAATGGTATTTCTCGTGATATTGGCTGTAGCTAGAATGGTGGTGTGGAAGACGCATCTGAAGATATCCTGAAGGGTTGAATCATTTTCTTATCAGGATCTGATTGCATTATTCATTGCATTCTTCAAGCATCAGCTTAAGGCCTAAATTAGATGATAGAAAAATATTACATACCATGCAATTCGACAAAAGGTGGATACAAGTTGCGAGCTTGTGTGTACAAAAAGGAGTCAAGTATTAGTACGTGTTTGCTGCCTGAGCATGGCGCATGCGGTTCCTGATCCTGTCGGACCTCAGCCCGTCAGATAAGTCTAGCCTCTTAGCTAGTCGAGTGAATGAGTCTCGTCCCTGTTTTTATTTTTTGATAATAGAACTCTTCTAGGATGCCCACTCCCTACTTTTATTTTGACCTTGGCCTCCCCAAATCTAATTCATCTTGGAAGGACACAATCCACTTCATCCCTACTTCATTTCTTCCCACTTATGTCCCATTCCAACTTAAATTTTTACCCCCCCCCCCCCAAAAAAAAAAAAAATTTTTACCCTCCCCCATAAATAGAAATATTTTTAGTCAAAAAAAAAAAAAAAATTTTTTGCATCCCCAATTTTTTTTACCCTTCCCCATACATAGAAATATTTTTAGTTAGGTAAAGAAGAAAAAAATTCCCCCCCCCCCCCAAAAAAAATTTTTTTTAATTCTCCCCCATACATATAAATATTTTTAATTAAAAAAATGGTTGGAAATGTACTAACCATTTTTTTGTTTGTTTTTGGTTGTCTCACTCCCCATTTTATTCCAATTAATTTGTATCACTGATCTCCCAAATCACATTCTAAGATCATTTGTTGACATTTATGCTGATGACACAACCGTCTATGGCAACACTTCGAAGAGCATTAATGATTAAGATCTTTTTGATTCTCTCTCTTTCAACCTGGAGCATGTAGTGCAATGGGGAAAAGGTTGTTTAATACGTCTAAAATCAATCTTCTCTCTTTTCACCACAAATGCTCGGATCCTCACTTTGCCCAAATCGAAGTGAATGTCTCTCTTCTTGAGAAGCCCCCTGCTTTGAGGAGTTTCTGGGACTGCCCTTCATGCTAGACCTGATATTGAAAGCTTACATCAAATTCGTTGCCAAGGTTGCATGAAAAATGGTTGGATCATTCTACCACTCTAAAAAGTATCTTACTCCTGACGCAATCCTCTACCTGTATAAGAGTCAAATACGTCCTAAGATGGAGTACTCTTGCCACATCTGGGGAGGTGCTGCTCAGAGTAACCTTTCCTGCCTTGACAGAGTACAAAACCGACTTAAAAATTTAGTGGGGGTGTGCCCTCTTCTCTTCCCTACAGCCTCTTTTTCACAGAAGAGACGTTGCTAGTCTTTCTCTGCTCTATCATTATTTTCATGGTAGGTGCTCGACTGAGCTCCAATCTATGGTCCCCTCCCCACTGTAAAACATTTACAACAAAAAACTCATCTAGCTACAACCACTGTAAGTAATTTCCCTGGCTCCCTCTTTGTATCATAAACTAAATGGAACTTCCATGAGCAAAGTTTCTTTCCAAGAACTATCCGTCTGTGGAACACAATACCACGGGACTGCTTCCCAGCTGACTACAACATGGTCGTTTTCAAGTCCAATGTTAACAAATTCTTGTTGAACCGTCTTCTTAAATAATCAAATTCTGCCCAGTTTCCACCATCGTTACAAATCTTCAGTGTTGTCTTACTATCCACCTAACAGACTCATTAACCCTTATCCTCGAATGGTGTGTGGGCCTTGATGAGCGGTGACAAGTTAGTGCATCAATATATATATATATATATATATATATATATATATAGAGAGAGAGAGAGAGAGAGAGAGTGATAGAAGGATGAAAAGGAATTAGAAAAGCGACGGCGGCAGATCTTTTTTCAATTCAGTTGCTCAATGCAAGGTGTATTCCACAAAAAAGCAATTTATTTAATTAATTTTTTCCTTAAGCCAGGCTTTTCAAAGATCAAAATCTTATCTATCTGCTCTAGCCAGTATATTGAGCTGTATACTTTTCACAATAGGTTTTACCTTTCCTAAAAGTTCGCTTTTAGTTCTCTACTTTATATACATATATATATATATATATTTCTTTTCACTTTTCCATCTCACGGCAACCACATCGCATTGCTATAGCCTTGGACGACTAATTTACACTTACATATATATATATATATATATATATATATATATAAAATTAGTTTCACCACATTGTGGATATTTTAAGTAGGATAGCAATCTAGAGTAAATGTGGTATTGTGGTGACTCAATGATTCTAGCCAAGAGTAGGAAAGACAGAGGATGATCATCGACCCCCATCCCCCACTCCCTACACTTTTTATGACCTCGTGCATAATTTGTTGAGATGTATTTCTTTTATATTTTTGCAAATAAATAATGCAAAGTGTAGTATCTGTTTTGATAATCCAACTGAAAATCAATGCTTAGATCAAGGTGAAATATGTGTTTAATTGGCCGAATGCCACATTTTGCTTTGGCGGTAAGCAAGTAAATAACTAGTTGCGCATGTAAAAGGCAGGCTATGTATTGACTATTGGCCGAGTAGACCCACTAGTATATAAACTGGTTAGTTGAGAATAACAGGAAATACAAGGCTGGTCGGGGTCAACTTGATGAAACCCGAAGTCAGGATTATTAGACTGTGGAAATAAATAGAAACGGATATGGCGTTACATGATTCAAACAGTGAGTGGGAGAGAGTAGACAGCAGTTCGTTTAGAAACTTTCAAAACACATGAGCATGAAAATTGAGATAGTCAGTGATTTGGAACTAAGATCAAGTCGAATAAACCTCCTCTGTCTTCCATCTTTGGTCAACTTAGTCCTTTTGAAAGTCTAAATAAGGAGCTTTGATTTAAGGCAACAAGCCCTCAGTCTGGAAGGATCACATAGATGTGCATACAAGAACAAGCCGCTATCAAGGTATGTATACAATGGGTTTTGTAATGACGGATATGACGTCACATGGCTCAAAGAGAGAGTGTGACAGAGAAACTGTTGGTTCCTTAGAAGCACGCAATGTGTGAACATGAGAAATTTAGATGCGTTGAAAAGATATGATTAAACAGTGATTAGCAGTCTCTCTCTCTATGTCTCCCCCGCCCACTGTCAGCGATTTGGAACGAACATCAAGTCGAATAAACCTCTCTGTCTTCCATCAATTTTGTGTTGACTTAGTCCTGTCGAAAGTGTAGATAAGGAGCTTTGATTTCATGAGGACAAGCCCTTAGCCTGGAAGGATCACGCATGGGTGCTGTTATGGTGCCTTACCTTACAGACGATATAAACTCTTCCATTCAATATAAATATTGGGAGCACATGTTTCTCAGTGTTGAAACTACCACCGTCTAATACTGGCAGTCAAGACAGACGTACAACCACTTTTGTTATCTGTTGTATTATACTTTTTTTAGTACACTTGTTTTCTCTAAACTCTGGGTTCGTGTTTTTTTCCGGACCCTTTACAGGGCCACAACAACTGGCGATGAGGTATATTAAGGGTCTTTTGAGATCCTTAAAAAAGGACAAACGTGAAGAAATCAACGGCAAATTCACCTGACAGGAAGAAGTGATGGTTACCATATACAACACTTTTTATATACAGAACAGCGTCAATCCAAAAAGGAAGCGATACTCTGACTCCCGAGGAAGTAAGGCTTGGGAGGAACAAGCAGCTAACAAGGTATGGATAATAATAACTTTGAACTTTCATTTGTTTTCGTAATAATGACATCAACTTGGTATTCTTGCATGTATGGCACAAGATGAAACATAACACATGTATAAATGTATGTTCGTTAACAATGTTTTTCTCTCGTCATTCAACATTAAAGTTTCTATCGTATGTACATATGTTAAATATTTGGCCAGTAAACACACTAGTATATAAAACGGTTAGTTGAAAAGAAAAAAGAGTGGGTGCTGCTATGGTACCTTACTTTACCTTACAGACAACAGGGATACAACAGGTGCATACAAGAACAATCAGCTAGCAAAGTGTAGATAATTATAACTGTGAAGATTGATTTGTTTTCATAATAATGACGGCAACTTGGTTTTCTGCATGTATTGTACAAGGGTGAAACCATACACATGCATAAATTTATGTTCGTTAACAATGTTTTTTCTCCCTTCTGAAAATTGAACTAATAGAAGCGGATATGACGTCAACGTGCGAACGTCTAAAATGGACTGACAAAATATGATTAAACAGTGATTATCGATCTCCCCCTCCTACTGATGAGTGATTTGGAACCAAGATCAAGTTGAATAAACCTCTTCTGTCTTCCATCAGTCTTGGGTCGACTTAGAGCTGTTCGAGAGTGTAAATAAAGAGTTTTGATTTCAGGACGACAAGCCCTTAGTCTGGAAGGATTACGGAAGGAGCATGCACAAGAATAAGTGACAAACAAAATATGGATAATTATTGCAAACTTTCATGTGTTTTTTGTAATAATGACGGCAAATTGATTTTTGTGCGTGTGTGACACAAGGTCGAAACACAACAAGTGCCCCAGGATGGTACGTATATATGGTGACCTGTATTCTGTTGTCGGAATATCCGTCCTGTTGGCAATCTTTCTGGCTGGTATTTGTCTTTATCGGCATTGCGGATCCTACTGAGCATATCGGCTGATATGTTTGACTCACTGTGAATGTGAATCTCTAGCAGGAATAAATCAAATGCGTTTTTTGGTAATGACGAATATGACGTCACATGGTAAGTGCTTGGTTTTCTGTATGTAGGGCATAAGGTAGAAACGCAACAAAATTCACACACACACACACGCAATATATCACTTGATGATAAATTATAGTCTACTGGTGCAACCCTCTACCTGTGTAAGAGTCAGATACGTCTTAAGATGGAGTACTGCTGCCACATCTGGGGAGGTGCCACACAGAGCACTCTTTGTTGCCTAGACAGAAGAGCTATCACCAGTCTCCCTCTACTCTATCGTTACCGCCATAGAAAGTGCTCGACTGAGCTCCAAATCTTTGGTTCCCCCCCCCCCTGTAAAACATTAACAGCAAGAACTCGCTTTGCTACCGTTAAAAACAGAAATTCCTTTCTTCTTCCGTGTGCCTAGCGTCAGGTAGAATTTCCACCGCACGGAGCTTCTTTGCAAAGTGCTTTCCCATCTGTGGAACCAATTGCTGCTGGACTGCTCTCCTGCAGACTACAACCCTCCCCCATAATTAACTAAACTTATTTCATTCTATTAATCATCCTCAATCCTCTCATGATGTTCTTCACCTTTCAGCTAGCTATCATTCCGTCTCATTAACCTGCATCCTCGAGTGGTCTTCGGCCTTGATAAGTGGTAACTCAGCAGTGAAAAAGAATAGGAAAATGCATAGATAGTTCTATCAGCCTAAAAATTAATATTAATAGACAAATAGACATGTGAGTGTGTGCATGTATACAAACGCGGACAGGGTGGCTGTATGTACGTGTGCAGCTACGTAAGTGTCTGCATGCTCTCATATAAAGTGCTCCCGCGTGCATTCAACGTGCAGCCAAGCCCAGCTAATTAACCAATCGGAGCAAGACTACAATAAGGACCCCAGTTCAGTAACACAACATGGACCCTCTGCCTTAAAATAAATATTAACATGTTAAAAGAAAAAAATAATTCCGAAATATACAGCATTTATTCAAATAAATAAAAGCTTTATTTACAAGTCTTTTGTAAATAGCAACCACGTGTATTGCGAGGTCAACCGGAAGACGCCGGTGACTTCCAAAAGACGTCCCGCTTGTTGTGTTACTGAACTGGGGTCCTTATTGTAGTCTTGGTCCAACTAATCATAGATGTGCATATGCACTAGCGTTGGGACGATTAACCAGAACCGAAATCAGGAACCGGGAAAAATCAGAACGTTTTTTGGTGTTTCGGAATCGGAAAAATTTGTGCCTATTTTCCAATGCCAAAAAACGATTCTTTTAATCGCTTTGCTTTTTTTTTTGTTTGTTTGTTTGTTTTCTTTTAATTGCTTTGCTTTTTTTTTTGTTTGTTTGTTTGTTTTCTTTTAATCGCTTTGCTTTTTTGTTTGTTTGTTTGTTTGTTTTCTTTTAATCGCTTTGCTTTTTTTTTGTTTGTTTGTTTGTTTTCTTTTAATCGCTTTGCTTTTTTTTTGTTTGCTTGTTTGTTTTCTTTTAATCGCTTTGCTTTTTTTTTGTTTGTTTGTTTGTTTTCTTTTAATCGCTTTGCTTTTTTTTTTGTTTGTTTGTTTGTTTTCTTTTAATTGCTTTGCTTTTTTTTTTGTTTGTTTGTTTGTTTTCTTTTAATCGCTTTGCTTTTTTTTTGTTTTTTGTTTGTTTTCTTTTAATCGCTTTGCTTTTTTTTTTGTTTGTTTGTTTGTTTTCTTTTAATCGCTTTGCTTTTTTTTTGTTTGTTTGTTTGTTTTCTTTTAATCGCTTTGCTTTTTTTTTTGTTTGTTTGTTTGTTTTCTTTTAATTGCTTTGCTTTTTTTTTGTTTGTTTGTTTGTTTTTGTTTAAAACAAAATTTGCCATTGCTGGCACAAATGATAAAATGATAAATAATTATTGATTTTAAACTACCAGTAAAATTAAAATCTATAGATCACCCCCCTCCCAATAAGTGTATTTTTACGTCTGCAAAAATATATGCCCATATTACATGGGTTTTTACGGTAATCCGAAAATTTAGAAAAAAAGCAACAGCTTTATAGCTAAATATTTAGAAGTTTTAAACTGAATTGAAATCGATAATTGTATCGGAATCAGGAATTTAGACCAGAATTGGTAATTGTATCGGATTCAGAAAAAATATTAGAATCGTCCCATCACTAAAATAACATTGAATTAGTTAACTGATATATGCAAAACCGTGAATAAAAACTGGTCATATTAAAAAAATCCCATATGGAGTCCTGAAATTTCAAAACACTGCAAGGGAGATAAGTATGAAATCATAATTCTATCAAAGGGAGGTAAACCAACCACATCTTTATTTATTTATTTTTTTAATTTAATAAATTTTAATTATTTGTCTTGTTTTACAACATATCAACATCTACTTAGAGATTTAAAAAAGAATCGGAATCGGTAATTGTATCGGAATCGGGAAAAATATTGGAAGCGTCCCATCACTAGTATGCACATTAATTTACCCTCGAGTGATAGATGCTCTGTCCTTCGTACCCTCATGTCCATATATGCATGCACATGCAGTCATTTACTTGCTCAAGGGGTGAGGGCAGTCTTGTTAGGTCAAAAATGGCCAAGTGAGCATTAGCCGGTTAGAGCGCCTCCCAATAGCGAGCTGGACCATATCGCAACAAAGAAGGGACTGCTCCTGCAAAGGTCACCCACAATCTGTCAGATTGAGTGCCGAGAACGGATCCTTAGCGAGTATGAAAAACCATCTTCTTTTTACCTTATTCTAATGTTCACAGCAAACTCTCTTCCTTCTCTCTCTCTCCCTCTTTCTCTCTCTCCCTCTTTCTCTCTCTCCCTCTCTTCCTCGCTATCTATCTATTTCTCTTTGGCTGTTTCTCTATCTATCTATCTATCTATCTATCTATCTATCTATCTATCTATCTATCTATCTATCTCTTTTCCCCCTTTCTCTCTTTATCTTTATTTTTCTCTCTTTCCTTTCATCACATCTCTCTCTCTCTCTCTCTCTCTTAGTTCCCCTCTTTCTCTTTCGTCTCTATCTATCTATCTATCTATATATCTTTGTCTCTCTTTTTCTCTTTCCCCTTTCTTCTCTTTCTCTCTCTCTCTCTCCTTATCTCCCATTTTCTCTCTCTTTCTTTCTCTGCTCTCTCTCTCTCTTTTCTTACCCTCTCTTTCTCTTTACCCCTTCTCTCTCCTTCGTGTCGCTCTATCTATCTATCTATCTATCTATCTATCTATCTATCTATCTATCTATCTATCTATCTCTTTTTTCCCCCTTTCTCTCTTTATCTTTATTTTTCTCTCTTTCCTTTCATCACACCTCTCTCTCTCTTACTTCCCCTCTTTCTCTTTCGTCTCTATCTATCTATCTATCTATCTTTGTCTCTCTTTTTCTCTTTCCCCTTTCTTCTCTTTCTCTCTCTCTCTCTCCTTATCTCCCATTTTCTCTCTCTTTCTTTCTCTGCTCTCTCTCTCTCTCTCTCTCTTTTCCCTCTCTCTTTTCCTACCCTCTCTTTCTCTCTACCCCTTCTCTCTCCTTCGTGTCGCACTATCTATCTATCTATCTATCTATCTATCTATCTATCTATCTATCTATCTATCTATCTATCTATCTATCTATGTCTCTTTTTCTATCCCCTCCATCTTTGCCTGCCTCCCTCTCTCTTTCTCTCTACCCCTTCTCTCTCCTTCGTGTCGCTCTATCTATCTATCTATCTATCTATCTATCTATCTATCTATCTATCTATGTCTCTTTTTCTATCACCTCCATCTTTGCCTGCCTCCCTCTCTCTCTCTCTCTCTCTCTCTCTCTCTCTCTCTCATACTCTCTCTCTCTCTCATACACTCTCTCTCTCTCTCTCTCTCTCTCTCTCTCTCTCTTCAAACCACCATGTTTGAAATTTAATCTACTGGAGTAAAACAGTTAACAAAACAAAACAAAAATGAATTGCTGGCGGTTATTGAATAGAAAGGTTACTAGATATGCTAAGTCGCAAATACTTCAAAGACCTATCGTGTGTATTTTTCTTGGTTCAATTATAGATGTCCATCAATTACCGTCATTAAAGTGAAAACGTGATTCTCAGGTGTTCAGATTTTATAACAAATCCAATAGCCTTAATAAATAAAACATGTTTAAAAGACCCCCCCAAATTGGACGCAATCTTTGTTTTGAAATCCGACTTGATCGTTTCAAATTTGACCAACATATTTTCAAAGCAGATTCGAGTTATTGAGGTTTACGTAATTTGCATAATAACGTCGGCTGGCAATGACCCCAATGACTGTATTTTGACATCAAAATTGATCGTTTAAAATGTGACGAAAACGACAAATTTCAGTTATTCGGGCTTAGCGATTTGCATAAAAACTTCAGGCAGTACTTGTGATACTAAAATCCAATCACTTTAGTAAAACATGCTGAAACGACAGAAAAATTTAATTCGATCTTGACATACAAATTGAACGCTTAAAATGTGACAAAGATAGACTATATATATATATATATATATATATATATATATATATATATATATATATATATACATATATATATATATATATATATATACATGTATACACACAGATATGACTATTTCATGTATCCACATGAAATATTATAAAGAGATATAATTTTTTATGTATCAATTTTCAGTATTTACTTCAACAGTGCTCGATATGTGTGTAGAGCTAGGTAGTAAGTTATGAAAATATATTTATGCCAATTAACCTACACAGGGGCTTCTGCGGAAGCCCCTGCGTAGCTTAATACCATAAATATATTTTCATAACTTACTATATATACATATATACACACACACACACACACACACACATATATATATCTACATATATATATACATATATGTATATGGGAAAATGAAAAAGGAAAACCAAAAAAATGGATGTTTTTTATGTGTACATCAACGTTTCGTCTTTATTTATAAGACTTCATCAGGATGATAATATAGAGAAAAATGTCATGCAAGTACAAACACATGTAGGGTTGACATATTGGGAAAAAGGAAGAAAAGAAAACAATGGTCACTACTGGGTGGACGTCCGTACTTGGTGAGGAGTGAAAAATGAATGTTTATGAAAATGAGTGGGGAAGAAGTGGAAAGATGGGGGTGAGCAAGGACTACTGTGGCTGGTAGTAAGAGAAAGAGGTGGGGGGATGAGCAGGAATAATGTGGATGGCAGTGAGGGAGTGGAGGAGAGGGAGGAAGGAGGTATATATGTATATATATATATATATATATATATATATATATATATATATATATATATGTGTGTATGTATACATATATATACATATATATATGTATATATATATTTATATATATATATATATAAGAATCGAAAACATTTGTGAAACCTGTGAAACATATATATATATATATATAAATATATATATATATGTATGTATGTTTATATATATATATATATATATATATATATATATATATATATATATATGTTTCACAGGTTTCACGAACGTTTTCGATTCTTTGTCAAATCATCATCAGGTATCAAAAGCAAATGAACAAAAAAGCTGGAGAAAGAAGAGAATTAAAAATAAACGGTGGAGAAACGCGCATAGAATGTTTTTCGCATTGTTCCAGGAAGTCGTGGATCATTTAAATTCAGCAACGCTGGAATGGCATCACAGAACAAAATCGCATTACGATAAGCATTTTAAAATGTTACCACTAGTTTCACATGTGATGTTGTTAATTTTAGGTTGTTGTGTTTTTATGTAGATAGCTCCAGTATTTTTTATTTTTTTAAATTAATTTCGGAATGTATCATTTTGGTGTTATTAACTAGAATTTGTTTTAAATTAAACGGAGAGCAGTTATGTTTTTATAGATGTTGGTAAATTGAGCTAGAGTTTACAAGATGCATGGTGAGGCGGCGGGATATGGTAGTACTTGTAAGCTATCCTCAAACCCAACTCCTCCCACTCCAAATCCTTAATAACATTAATTCAAAGCTTCAATGATAGTGATAATAATGATGATAGTACTAATGCTAGTAGTCTCTCCAATCGCAATCCTACCCATATTAATGTAAAGCTCCACACATACATAGCCTCCACAGTACGTATATAAAAGTATGTATCTCTAACCACAAAATTTGGTTTAACAGAGCCAATTATGATAATAGGAACTCTACGTCTCTAGCAACTCTCATTTAGAAACTAATATTTTAAAAAAATATACTCTATACTTTAAGTTGGTCTATCTTGAAAAAAGTCACTGTCTTATAAACATGTCAAAATATGTCAATTATGCTCTCCCGAGACAGTAATGGTAATGATGTCTAAGATCCCTCTGATAAATAAGAAAACTGAAATACTATCCACATGCAAGCATAGGAGACATAAATATAGTCAATTGGTAATGTCTCCTAATACATTAAGGTCATTTTCACTCATTCTATTTTAGTGCCTTCTATTCTTCTTTTTAACTATTCTTTGCTGTTGTAATATTTAATTTTATTAAATTTCAATTTTTACAAAATTCAATTTAATTTAATCATGCTTTACATACTTGTAGCGCCGAAGTTTACCCTTCGATGCACAAAATACAAGTGCTCAAATCGTTTCTGTGCACACGGCTTCGCACACGCATCCACTGAATTAATAAAAACAAATAGCAATATTTTGAACCAGTCAGAGAATTTTCTGAATTTATTGAAATTGCTTTTTTTGGGATCCACCCCGACTCCATATAAGGCCGGTTGGCCAGATTTTTTCTTCAGTAAACAGTTGAGGCTAAAATATCTGCGAAAGTGTTAACATTAAAAAATATCTACGAAAGTGTTAACATTAATATTACATTCCGACTCCCTTGCCTCATTACTTGCTACAATTGAGTTGAGAATTGCACACTGTCATACGCACACTTACAAAAAGCGACACACACACACTGCTTAAACCCCCTTCAATGTCGTTTGCTGATTGTAAACAAATGTAATAACAGTTTCATTTTTATGCTCATAACATTTCTCACTGAACTTGTCTACAAAGAAAACTATATGCATTAAATAAACATTACTTTTATTAATAACTTGTAATCAAATGTGAATTTTGTATTTGAGCGGGGAATTTTTTATTACGATTTTCCTGACCTGTGGATAATTCAGACTTTCTAATTATCTCAGTGTATGAATCCCTCTTGCAATGACTCTCAAAATATGAACAAACATTCTATGTTTACATATCTATGTAAACTTTCACCTTCAAAGATATATAAAATATCTTTTTTGTGAACTTATGTTTCTGAAATCATTATTTTGTTTATGTTTATCTTATAAAAATTTTCTCGATCTCTCACATTTGAGTATTGTCTAAAACTGTTTTCATTAAAAATGTTTCTCTAAAACTGATTCTCTCCAAAGATCGACCCCCCCCCAAAAAAAAGAAAACCTTAAAAAGGGTCCTCCAAATACTCTTATTCTTCCATAGATAGTTTAAATACTCTCCTAATATGATCTTCAGTCTCAATCTTTGTAGCTTCTGGTACGAGTTCATATGCATAGGAGCATATATTTGATACAGAATGGGCGGCGATTCGCTGAAGCCGATAGCGCACGCCTCTCATACACTCTTACCAGCGAAGAAGAGCTACTCGAAAATAGAAAAATAAGCGCTTGGCATCATTTTTGCGACAATAAAGTTTATCGTTTCGTGCACGGAAGAATATTTACATTACAAACTGACCATGAACCTTTATTAACAATTTATGGATCTAAGAAGGGGTTGCCTACGCATACGGCTAACAGATTACAAAAATGGAGAATCATTCTCCTAGATTATAACTACAAGATGGAGTATCTCCCATCTTCAACGATCAATCATGCGGACGGACTGTCTAGATTGACACCGAAATCTATGGAACCCCTTGAGGACATGATAATACCCTCTCTACGAATTGAAATTGAGGTGAAAAACACGTTGTGTACTATCGTAAGAGAACTTCCAGTGACACCAGTAGAGATAAAGACAAAGGCGATGAATGATGATTTTATAAAAAATATTAAAAATGATATAACAGAAAAGAACCAAAAACTTCCGGAAGCATATTCCATTTACAACGATGTAGTATTGTACACTGATCAGGTGGTGATTCCAGCGACATTGCAAAATGTATTCTACGAGAGTTTCATGTTGGCCATCATGTTTCATGTTAGTATATCATGGATGAAGAGTCTTATGCAAAGTTACATTTCCTGGACGAACATAGATCGAAATATCGAGAATACAGTTAAATGTGGGTGAGCAGCAAAAACCTGGCTTAAAACGGACCGACCGTGGTCGAGAATCCATATTGACTTCGCTGGGCCATTGGACGGGTGCTACTACCTTGTTTCAGTGAATAGCTTCACGAAATGGCCAGAGATACTTAACTTTAAAAAAAACAATAAGAGAAACAACAAGTGGGGTTCTGTATTAATTGTCTGCACGTTTCGGAGCCGTAGATTGTGTAGTATCGGATAACTTTACTCAATTCACGTCCAGTGGATTCACAATGTTTTGTCGGTCGTTTTGGGTGGAACACCTCACAATCACGCCGTATCATGCAAGGAGTAATGGTCTAGCGGAGCGATTTGTTGATACTTTTAAAAGAACGTTGAAAACCGAGGGGTATTCCCACGGAGAAAGCTATGCAGGATTATCTGCAAGTATATAGAATCACCCTGAACGATGACGTTCCATCTTGCATGTCATCAGCGGAAGCTATGTTCGCAAGAAAGATTAAGACGATTTTCAACAAACTGTTACCGACTCATTAGAAACCGGAACGAAAAATAAATGTCAAAGAAGACGTTTCAAATCGGAGAAAAGGTTGCAGATAAAAGAATTGGGAATATACTCTATATGGTGAGAGCACCAAAATTTACGCATAAGAGACATTTAAACCAAATCAGGAAAATATATTCCGATACTGCAGCGGACAACACTACACGAAGAAAAATTAATGGATGTCGTGTTTGACACGTTCAGGTTACCAGTCCCACAAGTTTGACACGTTCGGGTTACCAGTCTCACAAGTAATTTCTCAAAGGCGAACGTCGAAAAGGAAAAGAAAAAGTTCCGATTTCATTGAAGTCAACCCCAAGAGAAAAATATATTGATTCCTTACAAAGCATAAGCTTTAAAATGGTGTTATGGTGTAAGCTGGCCTATTTATTTCAGGAATAAATGCACTTACCCAGACACAATAAATACAGTTACTAATAAACGTTGTAGCAGCAATTAACGGCAGTTATGGCCCCAGAATCATGACGCATACTTCTGTGACATACTTCTGTTAATATACTTTTTAAAATTATATCATTGTGTTTGTCTTCATTATTACCATCCTGTAAGGTCACAACAATAACGGTGGAATGAGTTTTACAGTTTCCACCTTTTTATTAATAAATATATTTTTTATATATTATATTACAATCTTACTTGCGTCAGTGTGGGTTTATGGAAGTTCCGTATAATATATTTCTTAAAGAAAATGTCCCTTCTTCAAATGTTTGTTAAACCTTAATTCCAACGCACATAGGAAGAGCATTGCCGGTGAGTACTATTCAGCATAAAATGAGATGGATTTGAAATTAAAATTACATTTTTTTAAAATTTTGTTTCAAATCTATTGTTCGTCTTTAATTTCATTAATGTCAATATCAATATTTTTTTTTGTTTATTACGTATATTTTATAAATTTTTATTTTTATTTTATTAATGTATTTGCCCGTTCCTGCATTCAGTTTCAATTTAATCATTTAGTTTTAAGATTCTAGCCAAGGGAAACAACTCCGTTGAGAGTAGTCGTCCATGTTCGTTAAGATCCGTGGTTTAAGGTTCAGGTTAATCGCTTTTAAAGGCGTCGGCGAAAGCTTCAATGTTATTCATTTATTAGTTTAGTTATTGTTTTATTTTATCTTTTTATTTACTTTTTTTTCTTACTCGATATTCAATGTTGAAGTAACTATTAATTATTACATAGCGAATATGTTTCATTTCTAGGTATTCTGTCAAGCTTAGAATAGATCCCCTAGCATTTATCCTCCTTTGTCGGCCCTTTTTCTATGGGGGATTCATTCAAACTCGTCACCTGTGAGAGGCTTCCTGTGCTTGTCCCTAATCTATTTAGTGGCTTTCTTCACGATCCCTCATGGTACAGTTTTCTATCTCTTTAAATATACCGACATTTTGAGCATCGCCGGTAAGAATTATTACCTTTCTTCCTTCTAAGAATAGAATAAAATAGTGCTAGTATTATATTTTAGTGTTATTTCTTTTTATCTACGAAATTTGTTTACCTTCTCCTTACGTGTTAACCTATATTTTTCGTCGTTCATAACTCGCCTATTTCCTAGCATAATTTGTATTTTTCCTTTCTAGCATTATTTTTAGGCTCAAAATATTTTCTATTCTGTAATTTTATTAAGCTTACGGCTCTCCTTATATCTTAGTAAACTCCTCATCTTTGCCTTGTCTCCATTTTGTATTTACATGTTTCTGAAACAATGTTTTTATTCCTTTTCAGTTTTACCTTGTGTCTAAAATATACCATGCCTCAGAGTCTTGATTGTCGATAAGAGTTTATGCTAGCTGTCCAACGTTTGCACACACTTTTACGAAACATACGCATCCAAAAGACAGCATAGTAAAACGGTTGTCTCCCAATAGTCGGAATATATGTGGTCTACACCAACTATGGCAGTGTAAATACAGTTCCTAATGGATTCACGGTCATTCCACACAGAGAAATAAAAACTCTGAACTACGGACGCTACTTCAACAACAATAGTGCCTATACATTTCGTATTTTTCTAACTATTTTTCAGCCTCGATCTTACAACCAGTCACCCCTCTTTTTACCCTTTCGATGATGACTCACAACACGTCCAACCTAGCATGGTCTCATACCCTACGTTACTCTCGCTCCTCAAGCAGAACTTCTACGACTGCTGCTGCTATCGCCCGAGCATGGGCTGGGGCAGCCAAGACGTTTATCCTTTATTGACAAAAAGCTAGAAATAAAAAGGAAGTTGGAAAGATTACAGTTCGAAAAGGAGATGGCTGCTGCTGTGGCCGAAGTAGAAGTTTTGAAGGAAGCTGCCGGCAACAAACAGTCCAGCCATAGCCACTTGAAACTTGACTATACACCAACTGACGTGGAAAGTCAAGCAAAACAAGAAGCAATTAGACCACTACTAGCTTGGAATGTAGACACAAGACCCACTCCAGGGCACGGTGGGGAGGGTAACTCCCCAACAACTACTGGAGTGGTTTCGCAGTACACTCAGGTTTACGGTGGCAACCTCTAAAAAAACGTGTTCCAACACACCAAGGACGACAAAAAGGCTGCACATCCCATCGAGGATATCAGCTTTCTGAACAATATGGAACTGGGAGTTGAGAAGGACGTAAAGAACAGTTTGATCGCTGCAGTACCTTTCAGATGTCCCCCACGCCATCTCTCACATTACAGGAGAATGACAGAAAGGTGACCTATTTTGCCCATATGTAAAAGTTATTCAAAAATAGTCATGCTGAAGCAGCTCCTCTGCCCAAAGAAGAAAAAAGATGCATATACCCGCCCTCAACGTATATCATCTTAAAAAACAGGAAATACCTGGGTGGTCTTCGACTGTAGGGCCAAACACAACAGAGTGTTTCTTGGCTTTGCTTTTGGTCTTTTTAAAGCAGCAGATAACTGTTTGTGAGAGGGGGTAGTGTACTGATTAAGTCTGCTTCTTTATTTATTTCAAATATTTTGTCTTTCCTTATGAGCTTCTTTGACTCAGCTTTTGCAATCTTGTATTCTTTGGAAAAAACATCCTTAGTTGCAGGAACAACTTTATTTGCAGAATCTTTGATTCTTTTGATGGTACTTTCAAACAGCAAATCTGGATGTGAGACTTCAGAAAGAATGGTAAAACGGTTTTGAAGCTTGAGTGCAAAGGCTTTTATGGTACTAAGGTTGCATCTTTGGGTCCCAGATTGTTTTTGTGGTCATGAAAAGAAGAGCCTTACTCTTGTTCAAACAAGTTCGTGTTCAGATATGTCCGGTTTGCTGATGGTCCCACTATCAAGAATCTTCTGCCGAACTTGTAGGTTAAAATAAAGTCAATCTGAATTTTCGTCCTTCACTCAAAGGATGTCCAAGTGAAGAGCCTCTTCTTTTAGAACAAGGTATTGGTCACAATGATATCATTTCTAATGCAAAATTTTGCAAGAATTTCGCCCCGAGGGTTTGTATTTCCAATGTTGTGTTTCCCAATAAAATCCGGATAGTTGTCATGGCGATTTCATACTTTACAATTGAAGTCTTCTATGACAAAAACATAATCTTGTTTGGTGTTTTATCTAGAATTTCTTGGATTTTGTCATATATTTTATCAATTTCTTCATCAGAGTCTGCCAGAAACCAAAATTAAAGAATCCATGATAGAATCACTTGCTTCTGGGCACAAACTCTTTATGTCATCCAATGAACTATCCATATCCAGTGCAGTTGGCTTCCGAGTAAACAAATCCCTTGTACATACGATACAGCACTATGGACCCATCCTAGATCGACTGGCTCTTTTCATCCTAAAAGATAAATTTGCCAAATTTATTTTCATACAATGCTACTTCCCAACTCCTTCAAATATAGAGTGCTAATTGTTATATAGAAAGGAATTATAGGTAAGATCAGTCTCTATGCACAGAGCTTCACTTTGAAAGGAATTTGGAGGCATTTAAGCTGTTGAATAGAAAGTAATTTTCTGGCTTTAAAATCATTAGCAAATGTTCATTTAATTAAAAGATTGAAGGTTTTGTACGCTATTTACATCCATTTTTTTTTTTTTATTAGATGCTTCACTCGTGTTGATGTGAGGTCGGCCATCCTTTCTCATATGGTGCAGTCCCTACACACGGAGCTTCAAATTGCTGCACACCAAAGAATGATCAATGGATGCTTCTCCGGATTAGGACACAAGCTAAAATCGACTTGGTGTCGTTAGGGTTAGGGTTAGCATTAAAGTTAGGGTTAGCATTAGCGTTAGAGTTAGAATTAGCTCAGGTGCTAATCTGAAGAAATACTGGTCAATGTCACAACAGGCCCTCTGATAACTGTGATGGATTTTGATGCTAGAAAGGTCGACCCATCAGGTGAGGACCAGTTTGAGCTGATGTCAGTTTGAGCTGATGTCAGTTTGAGCTGATGCCAGTTTGAGCTAATGCCAGTTTGAGCTGATGTCAGTTTGAGCTGATGCCAGTTGGAGCTGATGCCAGTTTGAGCTGATGCCAGTTTGAGCTGATGCCAGTTTGAGCTGATGTCAGTTTGAGCTGATGCCAGATGCCAGTTGGAGCTGATGTAAGTTTGAGCTGATGTCAGTTTGAATTGATGTCAGTTTGAGCTGATGCCAGTTTGAGCTAATGTCAGTTTGAGCTGATGCCAGTTGGAGCTGATGTCAGTTTGAGCTGATGCCAGTTTGAACTGATGTCAGTTTGAGCTGATGCCAGTTTGAGCTAATGTCAGTTTGATCTGATACCAGTTTGAGCTGATGTCAGTTTTAGCTGATGCCAGTTTGAGCTGATGTCTGTTTGAGCTGATGCCAGTTTTAGCTGATGTCAGTTTGAGCTGATGCCAGTGTTTTGATCATGGGTGTCACAAGAAGACTCGATGCTAAATCTTTTTTGTTGAAGAAAATGTCACTGACGCATATCTCATGATGACAGAAGAGCTCTAGCAGGTGTTGGCCATTCTCATTCACTTTCTCAGTGCCGAACTAACCCAAGCAGGCGGGCCAGGAGTTGGAATTGCCGGAGATGGACAGTAGTTCTTTGTTAAGAATTATACTTTTTAACTAGAAATCGCTCCAGACAAGGCATTAAGCCACTTGATGTAAGGAGCTAAAAAAAATACTACTTCAAGGTCAAAAACTATCCAACAATAAGTGTTAGATGGATAGATTCCAACCCAGAAAACAGCAATTCTTCCCCCTTTGTCAGAAACATCGCTCATGGAATGTGAGGACTAAAGGACAAAATAATAAAAGCGAGTTACATGGCTGCCGAATGTTCACTTTCTACTCTCTTTATACCTGCATATGCCTTATTTGGGCTGTGATCGCTCTTTTCAGTTCATGAATAGTCTAGGGATTGTTTCAATGGATATTATCTTTGATATAAACCCTACAGATAAAAATCTGGAGGAAGGTTACGGTCCGGTGGGTGTGAAGCACATTCAGGATCACACCCCCCCCCCATACTGATGAGACGATCACCAAAGTAGCCGCGCATATCCTTCAATGGTGATCTGACTTTAACATGGTCGTTTTCAAGTCCAATGTTAACAAATACTTTGGGAGCCGTCCCTTTAAATAATGTAAGTAAAGGTATTTGTAAGAAAAAGTCTTTGTAAGGAAATGTTTTTGTAAATAAAAGTGTCTGTAAGGAAAGATATCTGCAAGAGAAAGTATTTGTAAGGATAGCTATTTGTAAAGAAAGGTATCTGTAAGGAAAAATATTTTAAGGAAATATATTTGTCTGATTTTTAAGCAAAGGTATTTAAATAAAAGGTATATGTAAGGAGAAGTACTTGCAAGTAAAGGTATTTGTAAGGAAAGGTATTTATAAGAAAAAGTATTTATAAGAAAAAAGTATGTGTATGGAAAGGTAATTGTATGGAATAGTATTTGCAAAAAACTTATTTGTAAGGAAAGATATTCATAAGAAAAAGTATTTATAATAAAAAGTATGTGTATGGAAAGGTAATTGTATGGAATAGTATTTGCAAAAACCTTATTTGTAAGGAAAGATATTCATAAGAAAAAGTATTTATAAGAAAAAGTATGTGTATGGAAAGGTAATTGTATGGAATAGTATTTGAAAAAAACTTATTTGTAAGGAAAGGTATTTATTAGAAAAGTATTTATAAGAAAAAAGTATTTGTATGGAAAGATAATTGTATAGAATAGTATTTGCAAAAAACTTATTTGTAAGGAAAAATATTTGCAAACAAAATCATTTGTAAGAAGTATTTGTGAGCAAATGTCTTTTCAATGAAAAGTATATGTAAGAAATGTAATTGTAAGGAAAAGTATTTGCAATGAATGGTATTTTTAAGGAAAGATATCTGTTATATAAAGGGTAGTTGTCAGTGTATGTGCGTGTGTGTGTGTCTAGTTAAAAGTAAAAAACTACAAAAGAAAGACCCACAAAGTTGCTATATCCTTGATCAGTGTTGCCCTGGATGAACACTACCTTACATCTAGAAAAATTATCCATTCTCTGGAGGGCAACTGGACCAGGTTACGTCATGGGGGTCGGTTTTTCAGTGAAATTATGTACTAATTTGGAAAGAAAATGCTGACTACTTCCTCGAGGAATCTATTATATAAAGAAGAGTTGTCTCAATGTTTAATTTTACTTCAGTCGAAGTTCTCAGAAATCAAGGGGGCCCTTCCTGGGGCTAACACTTGATCTCTATATGAGATACATAGATACCCAAATATTCTATTAAAATTCTCCTTTATTTCTCAAACATTGAGTTAGTAAAAAAGTTAAGAATAATAAATTTCTTCTCTCCCCAACTGACCAGTCAAGTATGTCATAGTATATCTTTGGTTGTGGTCTGTTGGTCTTACCGGATTCCAGGACAAGAATTCGTCTAGTCTGGTGCAGTATCCAGCTACATGGTGTTACTTGCGGTAACATCACTAGGAGAAGATGCACTATTCCTCGTATGAGGGGATCTTATTTGTGCTGCGGATACTATGTAATTTTGAATATTTGGTCAGGGTTTACTTGTAGGGGTAAGTATCCTCATGTCAGGTTGCCCTGACAAACCCTTGTACAGAGAGAACGAAGACACTCGAGGATGGTGTCTAGTAGGTAATTCAAACTCTCAAAGTTGTCTGTGTGTGCGTGTGTGTGTTCAGCTAAAGAGGAATGGGGTGGGCAGAGGAAAAAGAGGAGGTTAGAAGAGGGAGGGGGGAACACGGGGGAGAGGGAAAGAGAGAAAGATAGAGAGAGGTAGAGAGATAGAAGTTTTAATAGAGATATATTACACTTTTTCCCAGAGCAACGCCGGGTAGCCTTGCTAGTTTGCAATAAAAAGGAATGTATTCATAGATGCAAATTATTTCTAAGGAAAGGTATTTGTAAAATGGACATTTGTAAAAATTAAAAGATTTTATAAAGATGAAAGTCAGACGTTTTGAAGGAAAAGAAACAGAAAAAAGATTTGGTAAATTTATAGAAGTGCACCCCTCGTATTTCGCCCCCTAAAAAAAAAAGTTTCTACTTTTTTGACAAATTACATGTAACAATATCCACTATGAAAAAAATTATGAAAATTTTTATTATTTTAGATGTTAGGAGGAACCCTAAACCCTAAACCCTAAACCCTAACCCCTAACCCCTAACCCTAACCCTAACCCTCTGTTTACATGTAATTTGCCAAAAAAAAGTAGAATTTTTATTTATTTAGAGGGAAAAATGTGAGAGGTGAGATTCCGTGGCCAAGAAATGCGTGCTCACTTTACATATAACTTATATAGGAAAGTGATCCCCTACACCTCCTAACATCTAAAATAATTTAAAAATTCATAATTTTTTTTCTTACCGGATATTTGTTGAGGCTGTTTACATGTAATTTGCCCCAAAAAGTAGAAACTTTTTTGTTTTAGGGGGCGAAATACGAGGGGTGCACTTCTATAAATTTACCAAAGATTTTTACTACGAACCTTACGTGACTGTCTTGTGGCTTCTTTTGTTGCCGAGCTGTGGATATTTTGCTCATAAATGTGTCTACAAAATATTTACAGACAACACCGGTCATTATTGCATTTCCTCTTCGTTGTCGTGTAAATGTACCCAGCACGACAGGAATTGGGTTAGCAAACACAAGATTAAGTGTTTGTTTCAATCTGGCCCGCAGGAATGACACTGGGTTGGTCGGCTGATATAGAATATGTCAATAGACGCGCTCAAATGCATACAGCTAGATAACATCGGTTCATTATAAAATATGAGGAAGGGGAAAAAAAGGACGTGTGAAGAAAGGAAAGTAGAAGGAAAAAGGGGAAGAAAGAATAGACGAACTTAGGAAAGGAAATAAGAAGGAGAAATAACAGAAACAATTAAGGAAGGAAGAAAGAAAGAAAGAGGTTCTTAAATGAATGAATGAATGAATGAATGAAGAAGTAAATAGAAAAAGTAAGAAATAAAGAAAAGAAAAGAAATGCACGAGGAAAGAAAGAAAGAAAGAAAGAGAATGCACGAATGAAACAAAATGTAAAAAATGAATGATAAAGAAAGATTAAGAGTTTATGCAGAAAACAGAAATAGAGAAAAAGGAAAGAATGAGAAAGTAAGCATGCAACAAGAAAGAAAGAAAGAAAGAAAGAAAAATGAAAGAAAGAAAATAAGAAAGAAGATAAAAAAGAAAGGAAACAAGAAAAAAGAAAGAAAGAAAATAAGAAAGAAAATAAGAAAGAAAGAAAACAAGAAAAAGAAAGAAAAAAAATAAGAAAGAAAGAAAGAGAGGAAATAAGAAAAAAGAAAGAAAATAAGAAAGAAAATAAGAAAGAAAGAAAATAAGAAAGAAAGAAAACAAGAAAAAGAAAGAAAAAAAATAAGAAAGAAAGAAAGAGAGGAAATAAGAAAAAAGAAAGAAAATAAGAAAGAAAATAAGAAAGAAGGAAAATAAGAAAGAAAGAAAATAAGAAAGAAAGAAAGAAAATAAGAAACAAAGAAAGAAACAAAGAAAGAAGATAAGAAAGAAAGAAAGAAAGAAAGAAAATAAGAAAAAAGAAAGAAAGAAAATAAGAAAGAAAGTAAATAAGAAAGAAAGAAAGAAAATAAGAAAGAAAATAAGAAAGAAAACAATAAAAAAGAAAGAAAATAAGAAAGAAAGAAAGAAAGAAAATAAGAAAGAAAGAAAATAAGAAAGAAAGAAAGAAAATAAGAAAAAAGAAAGAAAATAAGAAAGAAGATAAGAAAGAAAGAAAGAAAGAAAGAAAATAAGAAAAAAGAAAGAAAATAAGAAAGAAAGTAAATAAGAAAGAAAGAAAGAAAATAAGAAAGAAAATAAGAAAGAAAACAAGAAAAAAGAAAGAAAATAAGAAAGAAAGAAAGAAAGAAAATAAGAAAGAAAGAAAATAAGAAAGAAATAATTAATAAAAGGAAAGAAAAGGATGCATGAATAAAAAAACGAATCAATGAAAAATAGAATGCATTAATATTTGTTATAATGCAAAAAAGAAAAAAAAGATAAAAGATATGAAAAAAGACGGAAAGAAAAAATGCAGGAGAAATTTTTTTTAAATAAATGAATGAATAAATAACGAAAGAAGAAAAAAATTCGTAAAGAAAAAGAAGGCAAAAAAATAAAAATAAATAAATGAAGGCAGAAAGAGAAAGCAGGAAATCAATTGCGTACATAAAAAAGTTTAAAATGAATGAAGATGAAAAAAAAAGAAAGTAGATGAATGCATGAATAAAACTCATTAATAAACCGATGAATACAGAAAGAGGGAAAGAAAGAAAAACAACGAATACGAAAAGAATACATGAAAAAAAATGAATGAATGAAGAAAGAAGGTATGAAAAATAAGGCATAAAAAAGAAAGAAGGAAATTGCATGAAAAAAGGGTGTAAATGATGAAGAATGAATAAAAACAGAAAGAAAGAAAGGGAGAAAGTAAAATAATTTTAAAATGGATGAAGTGGTACGCTGTATATGACCAAACCACCTTAGACGCTGAGAGTGCTTCTTTTTTAAAAAAATTTTATCATAGTTCACCCCAAACAAGGCAGGCCGCCACTGTAGGCATAAGGGGCTACTGAGAATAAGGGTGTAGGTTTTGGGTGTCATCCTAAGTTGGGAGCTGTGTAGCGAGATGTCTGTTTACATTAGTTTTAAACCTCTGCATGTCGGTACAGTCGGGGAAACAGAGAGCAGGGAGGGAGTTCCAGAGGCCGGTAGCACAAAGAAAGAATCTGCCGGAGTAGAAGGCTCTCCAGCATCTGGGGACCTCCACAGTGAATGGATGTAATTTAGCTGATTGTCGAGTTGGTCTAGTGTATTTACGCCGAAAGGGGCACCAGAGCAGCCAGTTCATCGGAGCACATTCCATTGAAGTACTTGTAAAACAAGCACAAGAATGCAACATTGCGGCGATGGGACAGGGAATGGAGCTTGATGGATAGTGAGGACCTATTAAGTTGGTGACTCTTTTTTGTGATTTTGTCTCAGAGAGAGAGACTAGTGGATGATGCACCAGCCCAGGTGTGGCAACAATACTCCATGCATGGGCGGATGGTGGCTTTGTAGAGATACAGGATAATGTCAGGTGTGAGAAGTTTACTAGCACGGTAGAGGGAGCCAACCTTCTTTGCAATGTCTTCAATGTAGATGTTAGGCATTCAAAATCCTACTCGGCTTCTGATGAAACACAGTTGAGGGGGATCCTTTCCTCCAGTTTGCTGCCACACATCCACCTGATCATTGCACAGTCATTACGCCGAAACCGTTGTAGATCAGAAGCGTTTTGGGGCCCTATGTCTAACTGCCATGCAAGATGGCAAAGCAAACACAGGCTGGAAAGATTTTACTCCGAATCTTGAAGGAAATGTGCCTAGATGTAAGGATTGGCAACAGCTTCCTGAACCTTCCCCAAGCAACACAACAACAGCGAGCAGTGATAGCATGTGCGCAACCACATGCACCGCCATCATTCAAGATGTCACCAAGGTAGCAGAAAGTAGCTTCAACATCAAGTAGGGTGCCATATTCATCCACGTGTGCCACAGTTCGACTATCAATTAGACAGGAAACACCCAGACACCTGCGACATAATCTGGGTCAACTTCTAACCTCCCAGTAAAACAACTACAAATTTTGTGCACCCATAGTTGGCACTGGGAGCATTTAGTGGAGTTTGCACCCACACTTCTGCAACAGACAGCGCAGGGAAACATGCCAGCATCGTGTAGGAGGTCAAGTTCAACGCCGGAGATTAGAAACTTTGCCTTCTTTATTGTTGACTCTCAGTCCTTTGCTTTGCATGACAGTCTTCCATGTCTGTAACAAGATCGTCTGCATACAGAAGCTTCCATCGGACACCCACACAGAACTCACTCGACAGCACCTCTAGAACCATGATGAAGAGAAGTCGGCCTGAGCCCTGAATGACTCCAACGCCTACTCTAACCTCCTTACTGTAGTGCAGCAGCTTTGAGATCTTTATGACGATGCTGGAACGGACCAGGAAACTAAAGAACCAAGCTACTGCTAACCAGTTCTATGAAATTTTCAAGGTTAGGGTTAGGGTTTAGGGTTAGGGTAAGTGTTATGGATTAGGGTTAAGGGGGTAGGGTTAGGTTAGGGTTTAGGGTTAGGTTTAGAGTTAAGGTTATGGGTTAGGGTTACGGTTAGGTGTTAGGGTTAGGGTGATTCTGAGGATCACCCTTGAAACCAACTCTACATGCACACGACAAGGAGGGGCAGCGACTGAAAGTACACCAGTAAACGTGTCACTCGGTCACTCAAACTTGATATTTAGATGCCTTGCATAGTGTTCCACCCAAGCTTTCATCTTTTCCCCATGTGTGAGTGTGATCTGATCAACATCATTCTGGATACACTTTTCATCCACAACATCCTGGTTAGTGCGGTCCATTTTTTTGGCTAACCAGTAGATATCATTTCCGTTAGGTGAAACATTAGCAAAAATCTCCCTTTTAACCTCAGACTTTGCAATCCAAACAGCATGTTTGACAGCCGTTTGGCTTTACCTTAAGCAATTTTTTTTATCGAAATCGCTCTAGACAAGGCATGAAGGCACTTGATGTAAAAAGCTAAAAAAGAAATTAGTACTCCAAGGTAAAAAAAAACTGGTGGCCGCGTTCATAAGAGGGTCTTTCAATGCTGATCATACATCTAGCACAACTATTCCAGAGTTCTAACCCCTAACCCTAACCCTAACCCATAACCCTAACCCTAACCCATAACCCTAACTCTAACCCTAACCCTAAACCCTAACCTAACCCTACTCCCTTAACCTTAACCCATAACACTTACCCTAAACCCTAACCCTAAACCCTAACCCTAAACCCTAACCCGTAACCCTAACCTTGAAAATTTCATAGAACTGGTTAGCAGTAGATTGGTTCTTTAGTTTTCAGGTGCATATGCAAGGTGTAAACTTGTGTTTTTTTCATTCTTGGTACATAAAACAAGAAGTTATAAACCACAAGTTGATGGTGTTGGACACATTCTCCTCTTGGTATAACGTTGCTTTCTGCCCCTCTGAAACTAACCCTAACCCTAACTCTAACCATAACCCTCTGAATCTCTATTGGGACAAGATATAATCTATCTGGCTCCTGTGGTTCCCAGAATAATAAGTTACCAAGTGGGAGGTTCTTTTTTTAAACAATGGGGAAAGAATCCTATAATTTGCTATCGCATATCACCTCCTTATAGGCGATAGCAAATTATAGGATTCTTTCCCCCATTACAGGTCCCCACAGGCATGGTCACCATGCACCTCGTTAAAAGCACCAGCAACAATGCCAACATGACTATTCCAACACTCTCTGAACTCTCATTTATTACCAACTCTTCGTTTTTGGTTGTCTTAACAAGTTGTCAATAAAAACTGATATATTTTGTATGGATAGACTTTGTCATTCTTTTTTTTTGATGTTGCCGGGTTCTTTATCCTCAACTGAGCCAGAGCCCAGAAACATTCTCAAACTACTAGACACAGCGACAGCACATGCGCACTGCTTATCAAGCTTACGTACACGCAAGTTCATGCAGATACTCTCATACAGGATAAATTCTACTTCTCTCATTCACGAATTACTGTCTCACGCTCACTAGTTCAAGTGCATACTTTCACACTGCCTAACACACAGGAAAGCATACATATGTACACCACCTGCCTAGTCTACCAAACATACACACTGTCACACGCAAACTCACATGGGGACAGCCGAAATAAACATGTCTACTCAACTTCTTTCCGACGCAACAACCCCCTTCTTCACTTGGAAACGCTCCTGAACACTCTGAACTCTCATTTACTAGGAACTCTTTACTTTTGGTTGTCCTAACAAGTTGTTACTACTAAATCGATATGTCTTCGTCTATTTCAAATCCAATATACAACATACTTTCAGATTTTGGATTCCCCTGTTATCTGTATAATAGCCTCTTTTAAGACATGAAAGGTTTTTTTTCCCCCGGAGGATTCATGGAAGCAGCAGCAGCAGCAGCGAATGTTGTTTTTAAGTATCGATTCTTGATTTGACCAAAGCTGAAATCAGCAGCTTCTTTGAACCAATCACAGACACGAAAATATTCACCTTCTAATTTTGTGTGTACTATAAAAACCCAAACACACAACTTTCTTTCTCTTTCTCGGTTTTCATTCCAGACTCAACACACGTGAGTATGTCGTAAATCCGACCTATGCCCGTGGACCAAAGACCCTTGGCAGATGAAACTCGTAACATTCACAAACTTCTAAACGCTGCAACAGCACATACACTACCACTTGCAAACTCACGTGGCAACAGCCGAAATAAACATGTCTGCTTAACCGCTTCTTACTGACTAAACAATTCCTTCTTCACTTGGAAATGCTCCTGAACACTCTGAACTCTCATTTACTAGGAACTCTTTACTTTTGCTTATCCTAACAAGTTGTCACTACTAAATCGATATGTATTCGTCTATTTCAAATCAAATATACAACATACTGGATGCATAATTTGACACGTTAACATACATGACCAA
>OY744550.1:52529165-52541665 GCA_963556195.1 Sepiola atlantica
AAAGTTCACTTTCTATCTGTTCCGATGCCCATAGACTGGTATTGTCTTGACCTTCGGGGCTTGATTTACTCCGGTCTATGGGTCAGTCCTGTGCAGTTCTAGGAGGTCCACCCTCCCAGGCTTTGCCTCCCCTCTTTGGGGAGGAGTAAGTTTATTGCTTACTGCCTGAGGCGCCCCTACCGGGGAATGCCGACGGGGCTGCCCAGGCAATTTTTAATGGCCAGAGTGCTCACTTTCTTGGGCGCTGGCTTTTCAAATCCCACTTTCATGACCTTGGGTCACATCTTACTTGTGGGAGTAAGATAAAACTGGCCTTGTGCCTAACCTCCTGGAGAGGAGGTAAATAAATACAGCTCCCGCCCACCTTCCGACCTTGTGTCACATATTGCTTCCGTGGGAAGCAATTAAATACCTTAATTAATTGGAAATAGACTGTTTCGATTTTACAGTTCGTGCAAGATATGAGCCCAACTTTCGCATTTATTCATTTATATATATATATATATAAAGTTCACTTTCTACTCTCTTTAATTTAAATATTTATGAATATTTCTTTGTTCAACCCCTGTCCTCGAACTAATTGACCGTTGTCTCTCTAAATATGTATTAGATATGTTGTTGCTCTCTCTATATGTATATAGACCGTTGTCTAGGATCCACATACATTTTGCTGGCCCACCGGAAGGTGTCTTTTACCTAATAGGAGAGTAGAAAGTGGACATTGAGTTTCCTTTCGGCAGCCTCGTAACTCTCGCTTCCCTTATTTTGTCCTTTAGTCCTCACATTCCATGAGCGATGTTTCTGACAAAGGGGGAAGAATTGCTGTTTTCTGGGTCGGAAATCTATCCATCTAACACTTATTTTATTGTTAACAAAGAAAAAAAAAGTGTATAGATGAAAACGTCTTATGCAATTTAGCAAAACTATATTTTTTCACAACTGTGATGAGGGGGGGAGTGCAGCATGCTAAACACCTGAATCACAAAGAAAAAGGGAAAATAGAGAAATACCGAATAAGAAGGAGAAGCAGAGAAACAGAACTAAGAAATAAAAGAACTAGAAAGAAAAGAGTCCAAGAGAAGAAATTGGTAAAAATGAAGAATCTGAAAGAAATTTGAGCAACATGTGAAAATAAGGAACAGATAACAAAGAAAGGAGACACGAACGCAAAGAACACAAAAAAGTAGGAGAAAAAACGGGGGAAAAAGACGAATAACAATATTAAGAAGATGAAGTCTTAAGCGGACCTTGGGTTTACATTCGGCAGCCGCGTAACTTTCGCTTCCCCTATTTTGTCCTTTAGTCCTCACATTCCATGAGCAATGTTTCTGACAAAGGGGGGGAAATTGCTGTTTTCTGGGTCAGAATCTATCCATCTAACACTTATCGTTGGATAGTTTTTTACCTGGGAGTAGTATCTTTTTTTTTTTAGCTCCTTACATCAAGTGGCTTAATGTCTTGTCTGGAGCGATTTCCATGAAAAAAAATCACACATGAAAGATTAAGAATTCAGTAAGGTAACATAAAATCAATAATTCAAGATAATTAATTAATAGAACATTTATTGAAATAAATTAAAATGTGTGTTTGTTTTTTGTTTTGTTTTGTTTTTATTTTGCAAAACGAACAGTTTTTTTTTTTTTGCAATATAGTATTTCTTTTTTAGCTCCTTACATCAAGTGGATTCATGCTTTGTCTGGAGCGATTTCCATAAAAAAAAAATAATAATCAAATTCCACTCATGATTTCCAATCCTCTCATGATGCTGTCCATCGTTCAGTCGACAAACTCGTTAATCCTCATCCTCGAGTAGTCTTTGGGCCTTGATAAGCGGCGACGTATTAGTATTTAAAAAAAAACTGTTGGATATTCATGATTGAAACTTGATGGACAAGTCAGACATAGACTGAAGTTTATTTGTACCAAATATGGTTAGGGTTTGGGTTAGAGTTAGAGTTGGCAATTTATCATGTTGTATCCATGTGTGTTTATCTATGAATGGTAATAAAACAAAGACTGAAACTTGGTGGACAAGTCAGACACAGACTAAAGTTTATTTGTCTCAAATATAGTTGAATTGCAGAAAGGATTGGGAATTTTATTACCGATTCCAAAGGTGGCATTTCTTTTGGGTCACCCAGTAGCATTAAATTACCCAAGAATTAGCTGATGTCTATTAGGACAAAAAGGTCTTTCTATTTTTCTATTTTTCTATTTTTTTTTTACTAATTAGCTTGTTATGAATGTAGACGGTTCTTGATATTAGGATAAGTATACAAACTATAATAGACTAATTGCTATAGTACAAAATGCTGAGAATGTTTTAGTAGACGCTAAATGCTGCCATGTTATGTACTAATGAGTCACCGATTATCAAGGCCCAAAGGCCACTCGAGGATAAGGGTTAATGGGGTTGCCAGATGGACGGTGAGTCAATACCGTGAGGATTGGTAACGATTGTTGGAACAGGGCAGAATTTGATTAAGAGAACAGCTCAACAAAAATTTGTTAACATTGGACTTAGAAAACGACCGTGTTATAGTCAGCTAGGAAGCAGCCCTGTGGTATTGTGTTTTACAGACGGAGAGTTCTTGGAAAGAAACTTTGCTCATGGAAGTTCAGTTTAGTTTTAGGTACACAGAGGAAGAAAGGAACATTATTTACAAAGGTTGTAGGAAGGCGAGTTTTTTTTTGTTGTAAATGTTTTACGGGGGGGGGGGGGGGGACCATAGATTGGAGCTCAGTTGAGGTCGAGCACCTGCCATGAAAATAACGATAGAGTAGAGAAAGACTAGCAACGTCTCTTCTGTGAGAAAAGGGCTGCAGAGAAGAGAAGAGATTGGAGCTCAGTCGAGCACCTGCCATGAAAATAACGATAGAGTAGAGAAAGACTAGCAACGTCTCTTCTGTGAGAAAGGGGTTGTAGAGAAGAGAATAGATTGGAGCTCAGTCGAGCAACTGCCATGGGAATAACGATAGAGTAGAGAAAGACTAGCAACGTCTCTTCTATGAGAAAGGGGTTGTAGAGAAGAGAATAGATTGGAGCTCAGTCGAGCACCTTCCATGAAACTAACGATAGAGTAGAGAAAGACTAGCAACGTCTCTTCTGTGAGAAAGAGACTGCAGGGAAGAGAAGAGAGCATCCCCCCCTCCACTAGATTTCTTTACAAAAGAAGAACGCACAGTTCAAATATAGAATCATGTCCCTATTTACCTGCCCCCCCCCACGAGGGCAGAGTTAGACACAAGGTCGGTTTTTAATGTGTGGCCAATCCAACTCCCCAAAAAGGGGCACTCTGGATTGGAACAAAAGAAAAAAAAATCGCCTCAGTCTAGAAAGATTTCTCCTTCACTGACCGAGGACAGAAAAAAAGATGAAGTGTAGTATCAGAACAGATACTACACTTTGCTCCTAGCCGGTCATTCCTTTCTCGCACTTTTTATGAATTAAGATGCTGGGATGTCTTTATTATCCCTATTAACTTAAACAGGATTTTGGCATAAGCATCTTCAAAGGTTCCTGCTGTTATTAAAATTGAGTGATTCTCAATTAAAGGTTTTTTTTATCATAGTTCACCCCAAACAAGGTAGGCCGCCACTGTAGACGTAAGGGGCTACTGAGAAAAAAGGGTGTGAGTTTGTTTGTTTTTGTTTTTTTTTGGGGGGGGGTGTCAACCTAAATTAGGAGCTGCGCAGCGAGATGTCTGTTTACATTAGTTTTACATTTCTGCATGTCAGTAACGTCAGAAAAGCAGGGAGCAGGGAGGGAGTTCCAGAGTCCAGCAGCACGAGGAAAGAAGCTTTTGGAGTAGAAAGCCCTTCGGCATCTGGGGACCTCCACAGTGTATGGATGGGATTTGGCAGATTGTCGAGTTGGTTTAGTGAATTTACGTTGTGGGGGCGCCAGAGCAGCAAGCTCATCAGAGCACAATCCATTGAAGTACTTGTAAAACAGGCACAAGGATGCAACATTGCGGCGATGGGACAGGGGCTGGAGCTTGGTGGATAGTGAAGGACCTATCAAGTTCGCGACTCTTTTTTGGACCTTGTCTAAGAGGGAGAGACTAGTGGATGATGCCCCAGCCCAGATGTGGCAACAATACTCCATGCATGGGCGGATGGTTGCTTTGTAGAGATATAGGATGATGCTAGATGTGAGGAGTTTACTAGCATGGTAGAGAGAGCCAACTTTCTTTGCAGTATTGATTTACTCCTCTCCAGGAGTTAGGCACAAGGCCAGTTTTATCCTACCCCCACAAGTAAGATGTGACCCAAGGTCTGGTCGGGAAAGTGGGGTTTGAAAAGCCAGCGCCCGAGAGGTGAGCACTCTGGCCATATAAAAATTGCCTGGGCAGCCCCGTCGGCATTCCCCGGTAGGGGCGCCTCAGGCAGTAAGCAATAAATTTACTCCTCCCCAAAGAGGGGAGGCGAGGCCTGGGAGGGTGGACCTCCTAGAACTGCACAGGACAAACCCACAAACCGGCGTAAATAAATCAAGCCTTGAAGGCCAAGACAATACCAGTCCATGGGGTGTAGTATCCATCGGAACAGATACTACACTTTGATCTTAGCCAAAAGGCCAAGCTTTAGTTTTAGAGAGAGAGAGAGGGGGGGAGAGGGGTAGAGAGAGGGGGAGTGAGAGTGAGAGAGAATGACAGACAGACAGACAGACAGACAGACAGACAGACAGACAAGCAGTGTTTTTTAAAATTTTATTTTGGAACTGATGTGTTCCAGTTTTGTCAGGTATCTCTCTCTCCAGCTATATATTAAATAGTAGGGTAGACTAGACTCTCAAGCCTTGGTTAGGCAACTTATCTAGGAGAAGGAGAAACTCCAAAATAATGCCAGTCTTTCTCTGCTTATCCCGGCATTGTTTTCGGTCATCTTGGATTTCTCCTTGCCACTGGACTCAAGCAATGGTGGAGATTGTGCAACCCTTGCTTCACTATAGACTCCCTGCACAGAAACCCTGACAGGGGATGTTCCTTGACTCTCAAGACTGAATGAAGTCCTAACTAGTTGAACCTCATCCACAAATCAACCATTTAAATCTTTTATAAACAGAGAGTGTGTTCATCCATCAGTCACAATCTTTTAAAACGTAATAAATAAATTGCAGAATTTGTCTCATTTCGAAATATCAGAATACACGTTTAACTAATCTTATATCAATAGCGGTTTTGTTTGTCCGTCTGTCAGTCACAATTCTTTTGAAACATAGTAAATACACTGCGGAATTTGTCTCATTTCGAAATATCAGAGATCTTAACTACTTTTAGAAATGGAAAATATTGCATTAATAGTTAATAATAAATTCCCAACAAATAAATATACCTTAACAACACTCATTTGCAGTTTTATAAAATTAATAATTTACTGACCAAACAATACAGTAATAATTCAACGTAAATTTCAAAATCTTATGAAAAAAAAAAAGAAAGAAAGTACTCAATCTACATGTAAAATGTATCTTCCCTCTAAGGGGGAAGAATTGCTGGTTTTTGAGTTGGAATCTATCCATCTGACACTTATCGTTGACGAGTTTTTAACCTTGAAGTAGTTTTTTTTTTTAGCTTCTTACGCCAAGTGGCTTCATGCCTTGTCTGGAGCGATTTGCATAAAAAAATGAAAGAAAGTACTCAATCTACATGTAAAATGTATCTTACCTCTAAAAATATTTTACCATGACTTACAAGAGAATCAAAGTGGATGAATGAACAGCGAAATACAAGTACAATCCATGATAACATTTATTTATGAACAAGTAACAAGTCAGCTATTTTAATAATTTCTTAATAGTTGAAAAAAATAAATAAATAAAACCCAAAGGAACTAATTTGTGATCCTCCAAAAATGTTAAAGGGATTTGAAAGCATTTAAACTGGCTTTGAAATTCTTAGCGACTCCTCATGTATCAACAGATTGAAATGTCTTGGAAGCTTTTTACATCCAATAATTTTATACATAAAGAAGATTTAAACAACATTCATACCTTAATTTAGTTATAGTTTTTTTTATAACAATTTCAATAAAACTTTAAACTTTTATTGGTACCGAATACCATAAAGCGTTGGAATTGTTTGATTCCTAAATAATCATTTTACGTATATATTTTGTTACTTTAAGTTAATTAAAATGCATAACGATAAAATCCATTTGAAGATAAATCCTGGGTGAACACTTTGAATTATCTCCCCTTGTCATTTAACTCTTCAAAATTAAAGATAAAAAAAAATAATTTTTCGACCGTGTTATAGAGTATTGATTTACTCCTCTCCAGGAGTTAGGCACAAGGCCAGTTTTTATCTTACTCCCACAAGTAAGATGTGACCCAAGGTCGGGTCGGGTCGGGTCGGGTCGGGAAAGTGGGGTTTGAAAAGCCAGCGCCCGAGAGGTGAGCACTCTGGCCATTTAAAAATTGCCTGGGCAGCCCCGTCGGCATTCCCCGGTAGGGGCGCCTCAGGCAGTAAACAATAAACTTACTCCTCCCCAAAGAGGGGAGGCGAAGCCTGGGAGGGTGGACCTCCTAGAACTGCAAAGGACAGACCCATAGACCGGCGTAAATCAAGCCCCGAAGGCCAAGACAATACCAGTCTATGGGGTGCAGTATCCATCGGAACAGATACTACACTTTGATCTTAGCCAAAAGGCCAAAGAAGAGTAGCACCAAAGATTGAAAAGTCTTGGAAGTTTTTTTACATCCAATAATTTTATAACTAGAAAAGATTAAAACAACATTTATACCTTATATTAATTTATACCTTAATTAATGTATACCTTAATTAATTTAGTCTGGTTTAATTAGTAATTTAATGACCAAACGATACCGTGATAATTACATTTAACTTTTTCAAATCCTATTTAAAAAAATAATAATAATTCGGTAAAAGAAAAAAAAGAAAAAAAAAAGGAAAGCAAAATAAAAAATTAAATTAAAAAGACTTCAGGGCAACGCCGGATAGTGTTTTTCCTCTTCAGCTCCCCATTCTTATTTATTTTTTTACAATGTGTTTTATTTTTTTATTTATTCGTTATGATTTATGCAGTAATATTGTGCGTGTGTGTGTGTGTGTGTGGGGGGGGGGGGGTCTGCATAAAATGAATGTATAAATGCTCCCGGGCAACGGCGGGTAAGGTCAACTAGTTTAATGCACATTTGTAAAATGTCTTGCCTTGTACTTCATTTTAGATCAATAAATCGCCAGATTTTGATTAAAATAACCAAAAGGAAGATTATCTTCAGAAGAGTAGAAAGAAGATGTATTTATTTACTCCTCTCCAGGAGTTAGGCACAAGGCCAGTTTTTTATCTTACTCCCACAAGTAAGATGTGACCCAAGGTCGAGTCGGGAAAGTGGGGTTTGAAAAGCCAGCACCCGAGAGGTGAGCACTCTGGCCATTTAAAAATTGCCTGGGCAGCCCCGTCGGCATTCCCCGGTAGGGGCGCCTCAGGCAGTAAGCAATAAACTTAGTCCTCCCCAAAGAGGGGAGGCGAAGCCTGGGAGGGTGGACCTCCTAGAACTGCACAAGACAAACTCACAAACCGGCGTAAATAAATCAAGCCTTGAAGGCCAAGACAATACCAGTCTATGGGGTGCAGTATCCATCAGAACAGATACTACACTTTGATCTTAGCCAAAAGGAGGGGTTCCCAAACTTATTTTGCTTGTGGAATCCCCCCCCCCCCTCCCTGAGAGCTATCGTGTCATCTGTGGACCCCATACATGCACATATAATGTTTTGGTTAGTTGGATGAATCGGCTGCTTTTTTCTGATTTTTTTTCCGACCTCACAAATGAGTAAGTAAACCCAAATAAATTGTTTTGATCTAATTTCCCAACTGCATTTCCTTTAAAATAATTTAAGGTAAATTTGAAATTAGTCCAAAACAATTTATTTGAGTTTACTTACTCATTTGTGAAGTCGAAGAAAAAAATGCAGCCGATTTATTGTCCGCCAATTTTGGCTGTGAAACGCCGAATTAACCAAACCATTATATTGTGCATGTATGGGGTCCACAGATGACAAGATAGCTCTCATTGTTTAACAAATATTTGGGTGCTTCTGTATTACAAGGCCGAAAAAATAAATTATCTTTGATTTTGAAGAGTCAAATGACAGGGGGAGATAATTCAAAGTGTTCCCGCAGGATTTATCTTCAAGGGTTTTTTTCCGGTCTTATAATACAGAAGCACCAATATTTATTTCTAGGTTAGTAAAAACTAACAATGAATCAATTTCGTTATTTTCATAACATAAAATCCAAATCCAAATCTTGAAAATGTCAACAGAAACATCCCCCGGCAAATTAATTGTTTTCATTTTAGGAGAGTTCCGTCCAGCAAGGGAAGAGTTAATAAAGCACCGCCCTCTCTTCCTCATGCTAAGAATGGCTTTCTAAATTTACCGGTGGATGTGAAACTGTATAAGTGGCAAAAGTTTATTTATTTATTTAACGTTTGTTTACGCAAAGCCAGACACGAGTTGTGCATTAGACCAATGGTTCCCAACCTTATTTTGCTTGTGGACCCCCTAAGAGTTATTTTATCATCTGCAGATTCTACATATGCAAATATCATTGTTTTTTTTTATTTTTTGTGTGCTTATCCAGATTAAGGGAGACATTCGAAAAACAAAACAAAAAAAAGCTGAGGAATATTTGTTTGGTGTACGCACCTGTCACGGGCTGAATATATTGTATTACAAATTTCGGTTATCTCCCTTGAATATCCCTTGAATAAGCCGTAATGGAGGCTGTATTTCCACGTTATTCGTTAATCACTAAAATTTTCTTTTCTTTTATAAAATAAAAACTACTTGATTAATTTGCGTAATTTTTAGTATAGGATATATTCAGCCCGTGACAGGTACGTACATTAAACAGATATTCCTCAGTTTGGTTTATTTTTGTTTTTTCGAATGTCTCCCTTAATCTGGATAAGTACCGTTTTTTTTTTTTAAATCAAATAATTGTTTCTAGGTTAGTCAAAACGAACAAATAATCAATTGCGTTATTTTCATAACATAAATATCAAAATAAAAATCTTGAAAATTTCAATAAACATACGTACATCTTTTAGTATTGATTTACTCCTCTCCAGGAGTTAGGCACAAGGCCAGTTTTTATCTTACTCCCACAAATAAGATGTGACCCAAGGTCGGGTCGGGAAAGTGGGGTTTAAAAATTGCCTGGGCAGCCCCGTCGGCATTCCCCGGTAGAGGCGCCTCAGGCAGTAAGCAATAAACTTACTCCTCCCCAAAGAGGGGAGGCAAAGCCTGGGAAGGTGGACCTCCCAGAACTGCGCAGGACAGACCCATTGACCAGCGTAAATCAAGACCCGAAGGACAAGACAACACCAGTATGGGGTGCAGTATCCATCGGAACAGATACTACACTTTGATCTTAGCCAAAAGGCCAAGAAAACAAAACGAAATAAATAGAAACTTTTCTTTGGGGGGGGGGGGGCTTAAAGTTTTTGTGGACCCCGGTTGGGATCCCTGCTTTAAAACAACAAGTATAAACTATATAAAAAAAGATTGCTGTCATGCAAAAGTATTACATCACTGACATTTAAACAAATGTCTAATATTAAAAATCAAAGCAATTAAAGAAACGATATTGTTGGATTAATGGACAATCTTTATGATTGCACTTTCATTGTTTTTAGCAGTGGAAACGTGTCTCTTCGATATATATATATATATATATATATATATATATATATATATATATATATATATATATATATATATGTGTGTGTGTGTGTGTGTGTGTGTGTGTGTGTGTGTGTGTGTGGATTTTTTAACATGAAGTAATTACAATAGCTCAATAGTTTAAAGCTAGAGCTATGCTATATTTAGTATTTTTATGTAGTTCAATACCACATCAATATCACAGAGGACAGATTCACGTCATTTTTTACAACTTATTTTTTTATTTCACAGACAATTGTTTCGGCTAACATCAAGATATTTGTAAAATGCTCCTATGCATTTATTTATTTATTGGTGTGACTATCTTCAGGGCAAATTGTACAAAACAATTTTTACAAAACTTTTTAAAAACATGCAAAAACTACACATATATATATATATATATATATATATATATATATATATATATATATATATATATACTGTTTAAAAACTGGTACTTATCTTTCAAGAGACTTTTAAAACAAATTTATTTATTGGTTTTCTTATAAGTAGCCATCAGTAAAGTTATAATTTATTGGTAAAATTAATTACGTACTTTTCCTGGTGCTTCTCCAGATTAGGACTCGAGCTAACTTTGTCGTCGTTATGACTTAGCGTTAGAATTAGGATCAGGGTTAGGGTTAGGTCATGGGTTAGCTCGGGTCCTAAACTGAAGAAGTACACTTTTCTTTTGTTCCAAATTAAGTCATGGGGCAATCACGTAGTTTCCCGACGCATGTAATTTTACCGGCAAGGGAATAGGCTCAAAAATTGTAATTTTTGTTAAAGATTATGACATGCTGAACGTATTGGCATTAGAATCAATTAAGTATTACATATGAAATTTAAAAAACAAAAACAACAACACTTTTTAAAACTTAGCCAACACACAGTTGTTCTTGGCAAAATGCAAGATGGATGTTCCCTAAGTTAGTTGATCTAAAGAGTTGGAACGGAGAATAGTTAAGACGAAGCGAAAAGAAGTAAAGTCTTTTTGCGAGTTATATAAAAATAATTTAGCAAAAAAAAATAATAAATACAAATATTTTTTTTAATAAATATTTTAATTGTTTTAAATAAATTCTTTTTTATATAACTCAGTCAAAGACTTTACTTCTTTAGATCAACTAGCTTACAGACCGTCCATGTTGGATTTATGCCAGTGTGTCGGCTAATTTACTAATCTAAAATTAAAAAAGTGTTGTTTTTTTTTAAATTCTATTTCATATGTAATCAGGACCGGCGGGACAGTTATAAAAGTGTGGGGGGGGGGGACTTGAGCCCCTCCTGCCCCCCCCCCCTCGGTGCCACCGTCCATGGTAATACTAAATTGATTTTAACGCCAATACGTTCAGCATGTCACAATCTTAAAACAAAATACAAAGCTTCGTCTTAACTATTCTCCGTTCCAACTCTTTAGATCAACTAACTTAGGGAACATCCATCTTGCATTTTGCCAGGAACAACTGTGTGTTGGCTAAGTTTTAAAAAGTGTTGTTGTTTTTTGGCATTTTGCATATCGTCTTTGCGATGGGTCGGAAAACTACATGATTACGAGTTTAGGTTTTATTTACTCCTCTCCAGGAGTTAGGCACAAGGCCAGTTTTATCTTACTCCCACAAGTAAGATGTGACCCAAGATCGGGTCGGGAAAGTGGGGGTTGGAAAGCCAGCGCCCGAGAGGTGAGCACTCTGGCCATTTAAAAATTGCCTGGGCAGCCCCGTCGGCATTCCCCGGTAGGGGCGCCTCAGGCAGTAAGCAATAAACTTACTCCTCCCCAAAGAGGGGAGGCGAAGCCTGGGAGGGTGGACCTCCTAGAACTGCACAGGACAGGCGTGCAGTATCCATCGGAACAGATACTACACTTTGATCTTAGCCAAATTGCTTAAGAATCACAATGAAATTATAATAAATTCGTTTGAAGACGTATAATTCGTAAAAAGAAAATCCATTAATAAAAAAGAAATAATAATAATAATAATAATATATATATATATATATATATATATATATATATATATATATATATATGTATATATATATATTATTCTAAAAAATAATTGTGTTTTGTTTACTTTTTTTGTTTATGTTTATTGTAAAAAAAATGCTAATCTTACCTTGAGTTTCTGATGTATCGATCACTTGTGGTGCGACCCGCTTCGACAGAACAAAACGCTAAGTGAACGAAAAATCGAACGATACGACAATCGAACGGCAGCTAGATCAGTACGTAACAAGCAGCGCGATGACCGGATCGAAATTACGTCAATACAGCATGTAGAGGAAGTGCAGTTTGTATCTTATGTACGCGTAGATGGCATAGCCAATATACACGTGTGTTATTATGGTAATTTCCCTCGGAGATAGCAAAGAGAGGGTATGAATAATGATCTGGGAAATCGCAGACGGGGTAATGGTTCCGAGAGAGAGTGTAGGAATAATGATTGTGCAAGTGCGACCGTTAGTCTGTGATTCGGTTATCGGTAGTGGCGCCATATGTTAATGAAAGACCATAGAGCGAAACAACAAGTTACACTAGTCTTACTCGGATTCGTTCGCGAGCATATATATATATATATATATATATATATATATATATATATATATATATATATATATATATATATATATATATATATATATATATATGCCTTTCTTAGCGATATGCAACTGGCAATGCTTGTAAATGGTGCTTAGGTTTGGAATGCTATACCTAGAATGGTGAAGCAAAATTTAAAATACATTATCTTGTATGTACATGTATATTTATATATATATATATGTATAGTACATCATCATCAT
>OY744550.1:52546665-52556665 GCA_963556195.1 Sepiola atlantica
AAGAAGTCCTAGAAAATGGCTTAGAAAAGTAGTTCGTGCATTATTTTTGCCACCAAGCCAACAAGCAAATAATCGGTCCCAAATGCATTTTTAAAAAAACAACAAAAAAAAACGGAACAATGTGCGATAATACACTTTCACGTCGGGCGGCACAATGATGAAAAAATCCCCCCTCAAACAAAAAAAACGAAAAACTAAAACATTCAAGACACCGCTCATAAGTTACCATTCCAATCCAATGATAGTATGGACATTCTGCATCTAATTCATCATAAGGAAAGTCAACATAAATGTTCGTCCGGAATGCCAGCGGTCAGACGAGCCTTATTTCCAGGGCTGATATATATATTTATATATATTATATATATATATTATGTTTAGAGGAAAAAATAAGAATCCTAAAATATGAACACAATAATCTTTTAAACAAACGCGATGAGCTTATGGCAAAATGCAGACATAAATGTAAATTTAAAATAACCAATATCTGATAATCCGATATACCTCTAGATTTGTAACGATGAAGATACCAAATAGATAAAAAAAAAAATTAAAAACAATGTAACGATGAAGATACCAAATAGATAAAAAAAAAAATTAAAAACAATAAGTATTTATAATAATATCTGTTATGGACACGTAATTACTGACTTGGTGATATTCATTATAGGTGTTTTGGGAGGTATGCATATATAATTGTACTTTAAGATAATTGTTTATTCTGATTATTTACTCAAATACTACTTCAAGGTCAAAAACTAGCCAACGATAAGCGTTAGATGGATAGATTCTGACCCAGAAAACAGCAATTCTTCCCCCTTTGTAAGAAACATTGCTCATGGACTGTGATGACTAAAGGACAAAATAGAGGGAAGCGAAAGTTACGCGGCTGCCGAAAGTAAACCCAAGGTCTGCTTAAGACTTCATCTTCTTAATATTGTTATTCGTCTTTTCCCCCCATTTTTTCTCCTACTTTTTTGTGTTCTTTGCGTTCGTGTCTCCTTTCTTTGTTATCTGTTCCTTATTTTCACATGTTGCTCAAATTTCTTTCAGATTCTTCATTTTTACCAATTTCTTCTCTTGGACTCTTTTCTTTCTAGTTCTTTTTATTTCTTAGTTCTGTTTCTCTGCTTCTCCTTCTTATTCGGTATTTCTTTATTTTCCCTTTTTCTTTGTGATTCAGGTGTTTAGCATGCTGCACTCCCCCTCATCACAGTTGTGAAAAAATATAGTTTTGCTAAATTGCATAAGACGTTTTCATCTATACACTTTTATTTTCTTTGTTTACAATAAAATAAGTAAATGGGGAAAAAGACAAGTTTGCTTGTATATTAATGGATCGAAAATTTATCTATCTAATATAAGTTAAGACGATTTATCTATATAATATAAAGTTAAGACGATTTTTCCTCTGCACCTTCTCGGAGAATAGGAAAATAACCACATGCATCACAGGCTACTAAACTCACCATTACATTACACTTATTCACTCGAGCATGTTTTAGTACATTTGTTATTATTTTTCTCCAGCTAACACTAAATATTACTTTTTGTCCACCATCTTCGACTCTCCTCAAAACATACTCCATATAGGTGATAGTAAAAACTTTTCCCCTAACACTTAAGTACTGAGCCCCCCGCCCATGCACACCGGGACTTAATAAACGTCTACTTTTCAAAAAAGTGTCCGTTATTATTTCCTATTTGTCTGCAATTAATTTACTACATAATACAAAACATTACGCACAGATTTAATCGATGCTCCCGCTAATTCCGCTAAAATTTTAGAATATCGGATTACGTTATTCTGCCTATTACGTATACATTTATAGTCATTCCAGTTTTTAGAGAATGCAGTTATCGAACATAGTTCTTTGCAGCATTTCATCTTTCAACATGGCGGCTACAATTTCTTTAACAACTCGACTTCCGAATTAAATTACGTCAAGATACTTGACAGTCCGTAAAGTGTACATTTTCTGATTCTTACACCTTTCACACGCATAATAACCAAAAATTGGAGAAAAAAAACATCGATTTCTTGGTATAGAAATTACCCAAAACGTGTGACTGGTAGACCCTACATTCGGTCGCCTTACGGCGGATCGTACAATAACACGCATGTTAGCTACTGACTTTCTTCGTTTAAATGACCTATTTTTCGTAGATTTTATACTCGATTTCGTGGCCTAAAGGTTAGTAGCGTAGATCTAAGACCGAGAGGTTTATGGTTCGATCCCAGTCGTCTCACACATTTTTTTTTTTGCATCGTTAAACTTCTGCCTACGAGGGAGGGGGAAGAGAGGACTACTGGCCGGATTTTTTCAAATAAACATTATTATGTAGTCATTTGAACAGAAATCAATGTAATATGTAGTACTTTTTAACTATTGTGAATATCATTCCTATGTGACCTATTTGCGTTCGGTCGGATGGTGACAAATTTTAATTCCTTCTTTTCTGTTTCTCCCGTGCAACGCCGGGGGACGGGTCCAGCTAGTTAAAAATAAAGTAAGAAAAAAAAAAGAAAGTAGAAGAAAATGGTTAACATGCCTATTTGTTCATATGTTATATAAAAAAAATATTAATTAAGTACTCACGGTTGTTCATACTTTTACGATATATAGATGTAGAAATTTTCTTGTGCATTGTTTTTTTTTTTCAAGTTCCTTCATACATGTTTTTATCAGCAGTCGATCAAATCGAACTGAAAAAAGTTCTTTCTTTTTTAAACAAGAAAACTTAATTAAAGGCAGACGACACATTTTCATTAAAAAATGAATTCTTATGCAAAAATTTGTATACAAACTTTTTTCTTATTTTTTTGTTCTTTCAAATTTTATAATATTAATTGTGTCTTCGAAAATTAAATAATTATTACCAAAATAAAATATTAATATTGTAAATAAGTATTACTCCTTTACCTTTAAATACTAAAATGCTAATTTCTGTACTGAAGAGCTTAAATTAAATACACGATGACTTCAATTCTTTTTTATCTGTTTATCCTTCGGATAAATAAATATGAAATTCGATATATCTTTTGAATAATTAGTCGTTTTGACTAAATAGAAAATATTCCGGATTCTTGTCCGATATTAAAAGAAAATCTTTTGAATAATTTTTCGTTTCGACTAAATAGAAAATATTCCGAATTCTGATCCGATATTTTCAACAAATCTTTTGAATAATTAGTCGTTTTTACTAAATAGAGAATATTCCTGATTCTTGTCCTATATTTTCAACAAATCTTTTTAATAATTAGTCGTTTTGACTAAATAGAGAATATTCCGGATTCTGATCCGATATTTTCAACAAATCTTTTGAATAATTAGTCGTTTTTACTAAATAGAAAATATTCCGGATTCTTGTCCGATATTTTCAACAAATCTTTTGAATAATTAGTCGTTTTTACTAAATAGAGAATATTCCGGATTCTGATCCGATATTTTCAACAAATCTTTTGAATAATAAGTCGTTTTGACTAAATAGAAAATATTCCGGATTCATGTCCGATATTTTCAACAAATCTTTTGAATAATAGAAGATATTCCGAATTCTTGTCAGATATTTTCAACAAATCTTTTGAATAATTAGTCGTTTTGACTAAATAGAAAATATTCCGGATTCTTGTCAGATATTTTCAACAAATCTTTTGAATAATTAGTCGTTTTTACTAAATAGAAGATATTCCGGATTCTGATCCGATATTTTCAACAAATCTTTTGAATAATTAGTCGTTTTAACTAAATAGAAAATATTCCTGATTCTTGTCCGATATTTTCAACAAATCTAGGCGCACATTTGTTTCAGTTTTCCAAATATTACGTGTGAAATAATGACATTTCATCATAAGTTTCTTTCACAAACAATAGTTAATATCTTAGATTTTCCAAATATAACTTTAAACAATGACTTTCAACCCATACATATTTTATAATTCTCTGAACTCTTCCGAGAATTATAGTTTAAATAATAGTCATCAAATTAGCAGAATAGAAATTTGCAGTCCAAAACTTGACACAGTCGGTCAATAAATTCAAGAGATCGATATCTCATATCTATAACACTAATTTTTTAATTATTTTTTTAAATTATTCTCGACATCATAATATCGAGTGAACATGGAAAATAGTAAATTATCTTCATGTAGACACAGACCATATCTATGGAGATGAAAAAAATAAGATGTTGATAGTTCAAATCAAATTTTCCATCCGACTAAATCATCTTAGAAATATTCTATCGTATAATTGTTTGTTTACTTTTTAAAATTGTCACGTGACTTTAATTAACCAATCAAATAATGGCCCGAATATAATCATTTGGAAATGGATAAAAAGGTGCCAAAATTGCAGACGATCGGCAGACGGTTTTTGTCACCGACATCCCATGATGCTATCTTCACCGAAGATATACCTATCTACTAAGTGACAGCAGACGTTTTACTTCTCCCTATTTGAATAAACGGTACTCTTATAGCTGACGCACCATGTTTCCGTGACTTCATGTCGTCAACGTTCGGGCAGGTGTCGGAAGCTCCCGAGAGTTGACGAAACTATTAACCAATCAGGTTGCAGCAGGCATTAGACAATCAGGCTACAGCAAGCAGTCGATAACTTGTGGAATAAATTAATCGCGTTCAATAAAAAAAAATGAATTTCTATTATCGCTGTCAGCTCGTTAAATGTCCCGAATGATTAATTGATTTCTGCCAAGCAAGAGAACCAGTACACAAGAAAACCTTTGGACCAGATGCAAACTTAACCTTAGACCCTAACCCAGAAACTGTCATAAAAGGAGAAAAAAACATAGAAAAAAGATTGGTAAAAAAAAACATTTGTTTTAAAACAGTGCGTTCGTTAAAAAAAATAATAAAATAAATAAATAAACATCTAATTAATAACAGTTGTTCATCGTTTGTTATTATCGTCTACCAGTCTTCAATTTAGCGTTTGACAGTTTTCGCCTCGGTTTCGCCTCGTCAACTCTCGGGCGCTTCGAGACCTGCCCGAACGTTGACGACGCGAAGTCACGGAAACATGGTGCGTCATCTATAAGAGTACCGAATAAACCTTTCGTTATTTGTTGTAATAAAAGAAGTGTTGTTTTTCTTTCTTTCGTGAAACGTTTTCGTTTTTATCTTTATTAATTAATAAAAATATAGAAATTTATTTCTATATTTGGTGACCCCGAGCGGTCATAGATGATGTTTACTGTCTGACATATACATTTTGGACGCGGTTGAACCAAAAACTTGAATCCGTTAAAAACGAATCGTACAAATATTTATTTTCAACTGAGCGTTTTCAATTAAAATAAAATATGGCCATTTAAAAAAAAAAATTCTAAAAGTTGTTTAGGGAGCCTGTCATCTTCCGTCGTAACCAGGTAACTAGCTCAGCACATCTGTTTGCGTATGATATGCATTTTTATGCCTAACACACCAGCTGTCGTAATAACAATATTTGCATGTAACCACATAGTTTACATTGTCGTTCGTGTGTGTGTGTAGGGGGGGGGTAGGCAGCATGTTTTCATTTAGACAAACGTTATTGTATAGCACGGAATGTTTTTTTTAATTAATTTTTTTTTTAATTAATTTTTTTTTTTTATTAATTTTTTTTTTTAATTATTTTTTTTTTTATTAATTTTTTTTTAATTAATTTTTTTTTAATTAATTTTTTTTTTTTATTAATTTTTTTTTTAAATTATTTTTTTTTATTATTATTATTTTTTTTTATTAATTTTATTTTTAATTAATTTTTTTTTTGAATTATTTTTTTTTTTTTATTAATTTTTTTTTTTAATTATTTTTTTTTTTAATTTTTCTCTATCTTTCGGATGATCCATCGCGTATTTCTGTCGAATTGTCGGGTGTAGACCCCCTAGATGTTTTTTTTTGTTTTGTTTTTTCCCATTTTTTTTTTTTTTTACGAGTACTTTCGACTGACTCTCAATCGTCTTCAGGCGGAGGGTTGAACCTTCCTCAGGATGATCGTCTGAAGAAAAACAAACACAAGTACCAAATGTTTGAAACAGAGGTGGTGGCGGGAGTAAGATTAAAGTTGGGTCCACTTATAAAAAAATAAATTATGAGAAAAAAATAGATGGTGGCAGTTGGAAATTGAGTTGACAGTAGAAAGTGTTGGGGTATGGTGGCAGTTGGAGTTATAAGATCATTAGGTATGGGGAGAAACATTACAATAATTGTGGAAGGAGTGGGGCGAACATTGGTAGCGGTTAGAATTAATTTGAACTATGAAGGGAGAGGAGGGGGCATGAGACATGTTTATTGAATCTTTTTTGAATTAGCCTTGAGATGAGAAAGAGGGAGGGTTAAAAACTCAGGGTTGTGTAATAAGACGGTGTAGGATGGAGGGGGCGAGGGAGGTGGAGAAGGCGAGAACAAGATCAGGTGTTGAGAAGGTGTCCACATTTGACACGTACATATATATATATATATATATATATATATATATAAGCACACAAACATATACACAATTAAATATATATATATATGCACATATACATACACAAATGATGCGCGTAACATATATATATATATATATATATATATATATATATATATATATATATATATATATATATATATATATATATATATAATATTGCAGCAAAATCCGACACTTGAGTCACCGCCAAGATCTACCAGAAAGTACTGAGGGGCGTGGTGAAGCCTGGATAGACGAGATCGCCACCAGACACCCCTACTTTTTCCAGCAGCACCACCCTCATGCACACAAAAGCCAAGACGACCCAGACGTGACTGCTCAAAATCGTTCCTCACCCACTGGTTGCCGGACTTGTGGCAGCCCTCCTCAAAGCCAAGACTAACAAGCACGCCAATAACACGGTCCACTTTCTGAAGGCAGCCATCGTGGAGGTATTCGCCACTACAGACAAGGACATGGTCGTAAAATCGTGTGACTCATTTCTTGCCCGCCTTGAGATAGTCATTCCCGGCGGCGGCAGTTACATTTAAAAATAATGTAGTACGTAACTCTAACTGTTGCTAAATAAATTGTCGGGTCTCTGCATATACAACTTTTGTTTTCATTGCCGACTTCGTTTTCTTTTTGTTAAGTGTTGAATTTTTGCTGCAACACCCACATATGTAATATATACAGTCACTGTCTTTTGGGTCACGGGTCGTCTATATTCTCTCTGTTTTAATAAATAACGTCATCCTTTAGTTACTTTATCATTTATAACATCATAAAGGATCTTCTCGATGTATTTCGTGTCTTTCAGTGAGTGACGTCGTCCTTTTGTGACGTTATCCCTTGGTGACGTCATCCATTGTGCAGTGAGACAAACATGCAAGATAACAAGCAAGCAAGATCCACGGAGCTTTTGTAGTATACGAGGGGTCTGGACGGTTCGTATTAATCATATCCTTAACGCCTTTATACATTTGAACTAAGCAGAAAATCGAATTCTGAAATCTGTAACATTTATTTACAGATGTATGTGCGCAGGGATACTGGCCATTAAATACGGTCCGAGTTCGAGTCCGGATCACCTGAATTCCGACCAGTTGCTCTGTCTCAATAGCTCTGCACCCATGTTGCATCCTAAGATCCACAAAACGGCATTATTGACGCTGCTGGTCTGAACTTTTGTGTAAGTATCTGGTCGGCATTTCTTCTCTGCGTTTGTCAGAGGAAGCATTGTCTTAGTCCGAGGGCGTTACCCTTGATTGTGCTGCGTCTGACAGGTGAGTCTGCAAGCTGAAAGAAAAATGGCTGTATATGAAATTGACAAAGTAATTTTTGTCTTTTAAAAAATTATACTTTATTTTACTTCGACAAATGCAGTGGCTCCATTACATTAGGCAGTAAATGAATCCTGTAGTTTTCAACATGTCTTTTTGGTGTCGAAATTCAGATGAATTGTTTCGATCTCTCTTGCACTTGGTTCACCGAGTATATTCACCAGGTAGTTTTTTGACATTCTTTTTCATGAACTCGGTTACTCTTATGATTACTAGAATGATGAAGATCTTCCTACGGTTCCAGTTACTTTTCATGTCGTACAAAAGACCTTAGTATTTAGTTATCTTCTCCCTCTCAGCTCTGTTTGAGCCAGCATCATTAAGGACACTGACTTCAACTAGGGTTGCTACTTCTCCCTCTAGTCCCATATTACTATCTCAGGTTTAACAGCTCTGTTTTCTAGGAATGTAACTATAGGGATTGCATAGTCATAGTGGATGGTGTATGACTTATTTCCAACTGTTCTTTCTGGTATATGTTCCCAGGACTTGTAGCTACACTGGATATTCAATTTTTTACAGATGGTCCGGTGGAGATATTCTCAGACTCCATTGTGTCGCATTGTATAATAGTCGTCCCCCAACAGAACCTTACTACTGGAGGTCAGATGTCTAACACTCACACTCTCTACTTTTGTGTGGTAGAACCTGCATTTATTGTTGTTGCTGAGACCACTCATCTTCTTAAAAGCATTGGTCATCAAGTCTTGATCTTGGGCAGCGATTATCATCCTCTCCTGATCATAGTGGAACGATCCTCTTTTTAGCCAGTCTACAGAGCCTTACTTATCTATATATTCCTGGGATAGAAAATATTTGGCACGTTGTTGGTTAACCCATTCTTCCAGTTTTTTACTATGCGTATTTCTGGCGGCTATATTTTGGGTTATTTCTGTGGCAGGTTTATGTGCTGTCTTTGTCTCATTTGTAAGACAGTCTTGTCCAAAATGTTTTGCTGTTTTTGTCTCATTTTTAAGACAGTCTTGTCCGAAATATTGTCCGACTTATTTCCAACTTTGTTGCTACACTGGATATTCAATTTTTTACAGATGGTCCGGTGGAGATATTCTCAGACTCCATTGTGTTGCATTGTATAATAGTCGTCCCCCAACAGAACCTTACTATTGGAGGTCAGATGTCTAACACTCACACTCTCTACTTTTGTGTCGCACAAGCTGCACTTGTTGTCGTTGCTGCGACCACTCATCTGCATCGGTCATTAAGCATCAGTATCATCTTCTCCTGATCAAGCGATCCTCTTTTCAGCCAGTCTACAGAGCCTGCCTGATCTATATATTCCTGGGATAGTTCATCCAGAAAATATTTGGCACGTTGTCGGTCCACCCATTCTTCCAGTTTTCTGCAATGGAAGGTCTTGGTGTATTTCTGGCGGCACTTTTTTCAAGAATGAGGATTAATTTTTTTTTTAATGGAAATCGCTCCAGACAAGGCATGAAGACACTTGATGTAAGAAGCTAAAAGCTACTTCACGGTCCAGAACTAGGCAACGATAAATGTTATATGGATGGATTCCAACACAGAAAACAGCAATTCTTTCCCCTTTGTCAGAAACATTGCTCATGGAATGTGAGGACTAAAGGACAAAATAAGGGAAGCGAGAGTTGCGAGAGTTACGAGACTGCCGAAAGTAAACCAATGGTCAACTTTGCTACACTAGATATTCAACGTTTTACAGATAACAGCAATTCTTTCCCCTTTGTAAGAAACATCGCTCATGAAATGTGAGGACTAAAGGACAAAATAAGAGAAGTGAGAGTTACGAGACTGCCGAAAATAAACCAATGGTCAACTTTGCTACACTAGATATTCAACGTTTTACAGATAACAGCAATTCTTTCCCCTTTGTCAGAAACATCGCTCATGAAATGTGAGGACTAAAGGACAAAATAAGAGAAGCGAGAGTTACAAGATGCCGAAAATAAACCAATGGTCAACGTTGCTACACTAGATATTCAACGTTTTACAGATGGTCCAGTGGAGATATTTACCGACTCCATTGTATCGCATTGTATAGTAGTCGTCCCCCAACAGAACCTTACAACTGGATGTCAGGTGGTCCACGTTCTATTCTTCTAGAGTAAAAAATGAAGCAACTTTTTCCTGTGTATGTGTATGTGCATGTGTGCGTATGTGGATGCATGTGTGTATGTACATGTGTGAGTGCATGTGTCTGTGTGTGTT
>OY744550.1:52561665-52634165 GCA_963556195.1 Sepiola atlantica
CTTAGGAAGTGAGAAAATATAAAACACATTATATATATATATATATATATATATATATATATATATATATTACACATTAGAAAACATATTTTTTAAATGAAATACAATTTTGTTTAAGAAATTGATAAAATATAACAATGTCGAGTTCTTATTTTTATTGAAAAAAAAACAAAAACGGATGTCCGTCCGAAATATTTGATTTATTATATATTTTTAAAAAATCTTTGCATATCGATTTCTTAAACAAAATTGTATTTCATATATATATATATATATATATATATATATATATATATATATATATGTATATATATATATATATATATATATATATATATACATATATATATATATATATATATACATATACATATACATATATATATATATATATATATATATATATATATATATATATATATATATATATATATATATATATATATATATATATATATCCCCTCCTATGCTACCAACATATCCACCGGTGATTCTTTCTGTCAGTGGGTTTTTCTCTAGAACGAGTTTCTATTGTTTTCTCTTTGACTTTCTGTAAGACGTTTGCTATAGGCGCTGATGAAGTGACGCTTTAGACTAGCTTTATCAAATTATAAAATAAAATAAAATAAAATAAAGTATTTCCAAACTGTTTTGGAAACGATCGTACGTCATAATGAACGTAATGTTCTAATTCTTGGAACAATAGTAATGTTTTAATTCATTGAATGTTTATATATATATATATATATATATATATATATATATATATATAATCCAGTAAAACATCCACAGGGTAGTAATCTAAAGAATTTTAACCGGGTTTATAAAAAGTGCTCAATATCAAATAGAGCTTTTATATATGATTATTTTTATTTACACAGACATGTACAAAATCTGCGACACTGGCATGTCGATGTTATCGATCAACAGCTATTATAAACTGAGATCTCATCAGGAAGAGTTAGAATCCGATCTTAACCTTAGATCATATTTGGAAAGAATGAAATTTCTTTTTTTTTTCTCCATTTCACTCTTTCCAAATATGATCTCAGGTTAAGATCGGATTCTAACTCTGCCTGATGAAATCTCAGTTTATAATAGCTGTTGATCGATAACATCGACATGCCAGTGTCACAGATTTTGTACATGTCTGTGTAAATAAAAATAATCATATATATATATATATATATATATATATATATATATATCGTCTTTTCAGTTTTTTTGTATTTATTTCGGGCACGCAGTTTTTATTATATGGCTCTCCATTTCTCTCCTCTTCCACGTGCAATACGACTTTACTCGATCAACTATTCATGTTTTTTGGGATCTACTTAATATTCCCGCTTCGTTGTTCGAATTTTTTGTTTGTTTGTGTTGCCATCTGGCGGGAGAGCATTTCTTATAATACTTGATCGGATTTTCTTCCTTTTAGCGAGGATTCTATTTTCAGTTTGTGTTACGTATTTCCTTTCTTTTTTTTTCTTGCACTTACTTCCGCCTGCGAATCGGATTTGGTCAGCACGTTGAGTTGATCCTCTCTCTCAGCTACAGTTGCGTATAAAATCCATGATGGACCGGACGGACGGTTCCATTAACCGTTAACTCAGGTGGGCTGAAAGAATGATAGGCATTCGGCCAGTCTCGGAGATATATCTGTCACGCCTACCAACCAACAGCAAATGTGAATGCTAGGTAACGCCATTCTGCTCAACGGCGATTTTAAATCTAGACGCCATGCAATCATTTTTCCGATGTTTATTTACTCCTCGCGGAGTTAGGCACAAGGCCAGTTTTATCTTACTCCCACAAGTAAGATGTGACCCAAGATCGGGTCGAGCAAGTGGGGGTTAAAAAGCCAGCGCTCGAGAGGTGAGCACTCTGGCCATTTAAAAATTGCCTGGGCAGCCCCGTCGGCATTCCTCGGTAGGGGCGCCTCAGACAGTAAGCAATAAACTTACTCCTCCCCAAAGAGGGGAGGCGAAGCCTGGGAGGGTGGACCTCTTAGAACTGCACAGGACAGGCGTGCAGTATCCATCGGAACAGATACTACACTTTGATCTTAGCCAAAAGGCCGAGATCATTAAACAACAGATGAAAGTAAGTGTTGTCTCCGGTGTTTGTCGACGACGCATCGCTGACTGTGACCACCTTTTCACAAAGAGAGGGAGGTGCTTACCGCACCAAGAGAGAGAGAGAGAGAGAGATAGGGAGAGGGGTGAGAGAGAGAGGGGGGGAGGCAGGCAGAAACAGACAGAGAGAGAGGGAGGTGCTTACCGCACACAGAGAGAGATAGAGAGAGATAGGGAGAGGGGTGAGAGAGAGAGGGGGGAGGCAGGCAGAAACAGGCAGAGAGAGAGGGGGTAGAGGGAGGCTTAAACGAAGAGTATGGTCAGCCGACAGAGTGAAATCGTCACCATATCCGACTGTTGACAAAACGGTTAGATTTCGATCTCGGCCCGAAGCGCTTGCTTGTCTAGCCACACTGTGGAGCTGTGATACAGCGAAACAGTATTCTGTGAATGACTACATTTGTCCCTCATCCCCTCGTGGATAAAGTACTCTGGTAAGTGAAATCGTCGATTGCTATCAGCGATAATGCAAAGCTATTCGTAAAGGAATGGAGCACTCTAAGTTGCTGATAATGCTCTATAAGCATTAAGATTCTGCTTCTTTTCGTAGTTTGGGCTAGTCGCAGGTAGTAACTCTGGTCAACGTTCGATTAAAGCCTGAAGCGCTTGTTTGGTTAGTCACACTGAAGAGGCATGCTACACTGAAACAGTATGTTTTTTTAGTGTTGGAACGATTAATTAGAATCGGGATCGAGAATTGGAAAAATCGGAACTTTTTGGGGTATCGGAATTGGAAAAATTTCAGCCTAATTCCAATTCCAACAACGATTCTTTAAAAAAAAAATTTGAAACTTAATTTTCCATTGCTGGTACTAATGGTAACATGATAAATATTTATTGTTTTTAAACTACCAGTAAAATTAAAATCTATACATCATAATAACATCAAAAATACAATGTAAATTTATTTTACTTGTGTCAAAAAAAATGAAATGTGGGCTTTTGTCCAGCCCTTCAGCATTGGCAAACCAGATAAGAGGTGGCCAAAAAGTGTGGAAAAAAAAACATAAAACATTTTCAAGGGTTTTGTTTGGAGTTGAATTAGGTATAAATGAATTAATGAATTTAAAGATTTTCACGGCTCCAAGTGAGAAGTCCACACTTTGGCATCAGTTCTTCTTTGATTTTGAGTTTCCATATCTGTTAACTGGTTGTAATTTTTTTTTTTAAATATATAAAAGGTGGATAGGGTGGAGATAGAAAGCAATAATTTTTAATTAACTTAATTTTCTAATGCTGGTACTAATTATAAAATTATAAATATTCATTGTTTTTAAACTACCAGTAAAATTAAAATCTATACACTATAATAACATAAAAAATACAATGTAAATTTGTTTTACTTGTGTAAAAAGAACTTAAATGTGGGCTTTTGTGCGGTGGGTTTTGTCCAGTCTTTCAGCATTGTCAAATCTGATAAGAGGTGGCCAAAAAGTGTGAAAAGAAAAACATTTTCGAATGCTTGGTTTGAGGCCATACTTTAGCATCAGTTCTTCTTTGATTTTGAGTTACAGTGTCTGTTAACAGGTTGTAAACAAAGAAATTCTTCAATATATAAATGTTGGATTGGGGTGGAGATAGAAGGCAATAAAATCAAAGGCTAATAATAAAAATGATTCTTGGTTATTAATATTATTGAAACTATTTGGCAGTTCAGTTCATTTTCCCTCCACTTACAAGACACAAATGCACTGCTTTCAGACTAAGTGAAAGACGGTGAAAACTTGCTTGCCAATATAAAAATATAACTGCATATTTAAAAAAAAAAAAACTATTTTAAAGAAATTTCAAACGTGTTTTATGAATTAAAAATTAATTACTAACATGTTTTTTAAATTTATTTTTGTTTTTATTTAAACTTATATTTTAATTAATGCGAAAGTTTGAATTGCTTTCTTTGTAGAAGTTAAGTAGATTCTTTTACTATATAAGAAATTATTATTATTATTATTATTATTATTATTATTATTATTATTATTATTATTATCATTATAATTATAATTATAATTATTATTATTATTATTATTATTATTATTATTATTATTATTATCATTATTATTATTATTATTATTATTATTATTATTATTATTATTATTATTATTATTATTATTATTATTATTTTTATTATTTACTCACTAGGAGTTATCACACTGGTCATCGTCAGTGGTCACCCACTGCCAACAACCTGTGGTATTCCCTGGAGTCTGAGTGACAACAAGTCTCCTCAGACTTCCAGTATGCTCCACCTCTTTTCGTTCATCACCGCTGATGACCTTGTGGTATCGCAACAGCCACCTACCACCGATTTCCGGCTGATAAGGGCCATTGGTCTCCTCTGGGGCCCGGGTGGCAACAAGCCTCCCCACGGTCCCAGAGCTGTCCGCGCTCTTCCAGTGGAGGTCTGGTTTGCGCTTTCCCTCCTCGACCCTCTGTCCATAATTTTCGTGGCGTCAGCCTATGCTTGCGCCTCTCTCTCGCGGTTGTATTTTCCCCGGTTCTGTTGTCTTGTGCTTCCATGTGTTTGTTCTCCATTCGTTGCTTATGTGGGTTGGTTTCCGCATTCGAGGACATTTCTCAGGATTGTAGCTGTTTTGATCATTACTGTCCTTTGTATGGTCTCAGTTATCCCTTTGATTCCTATTTCTCCTAGTCTTTTCTCCATGTTTTGGGGGACTGTTCCTAGTGCTCCTATGATTATTGGTGTTATACTGACTGTCTTTATGTTCCATATTCCTTTCAATTCTCTGGCAAGTTCAGTATATTTGCTTCTCTTTTCCGTCTCTTTGATCTTCACTCTGTGGTCCGCTGGAACGGCAAAGTCTACGATTTTGCAGGATTTTTCTTTCTTGTTGATTATTATCATATCCGGTCTCCTTGCTGTTATGGGTTTGTCTGTTTGTACATTCATATCCCATATGATTTTGTGTTTTTCGTTTTCTAGTACAGTTTCTGGTTTGTGTTTGTACCGTTTTTTTGCATATTCGAAATTCAGTTGTTTGCACATTTCCAGGTGTACTTCTTTCCCCACGCTGTCATGTCTGTTCTTGTATTCCTTTTGGGCTAGCTTGCTGCATTCACTTATTATATGATTTATCGTTTCGTCTCTTTGTCCACACAATCGGCATTATTATTATTATTATTATTATTATTATTATTATTATTTACTCACTAGGAGTTATCACACTGGTCATCGTCAGTGGTCACCCACTGCCGACAACCTGTGGTATTCCCTGGAGTCTGAGTGACAACAAGTCTCCTCAGGCCTCCAGTATGCTCCACCTCTTTTCGTTCATCACCGCTGATGATCTTGCGGTAATCGCAACAGCCACCTACCAACGATTTCTCGCTGATAATGGCCATTGGTCTCCTCTGGGGCCCGAGTGGCAACAAGCCTTCCCAAGGTCCCAGAGCTGTCCGCGCTCTTCCAGTGGAGGTCTGGTTTTGCGCTTTCCCTCCTCGACCCTCTGTCCATAATTTTCGTGGCGTCAGCCTATGCTTGCGCCTCTCTCGTTCGGTTGTATTTTCCCCGTTTCTGTTGTTTTGTGCTTCCATGTGTTTGTTCTCCATTCGTTGCTTATGTGGGTTGGTTTCCGCATTCGAGGACATTTCTCAGGATTGTAGCTGTTTTGATCATTACTGTCCTTTGTATTGTCTCAGTTATCCCTTTGATTCCTATTTCTCCTAGTCTTTTCTCCATGTTTTGGGGAACTGTTCCTAGTGCTCCTATGATTATTGGTGTTATACTGACTTTCTTCATGTTCCATATTCCTTTCAATTCTCTGGCAAGTTCAGTATATTTGCTTCTCTTTTCCGTCTCTTTGATCTTCACTCTGTGGTCTGCTGGAACGGCAAAGTCCACGATTTTGCAGGATTTTTCTTTCTTGTTGATTATTATCATATCCGGTCTCCTTGCTGTTATGGGTTTGTCTGTTTGTACATTCATATCCCATATGATTTTGTGTTTTTCGTTTTCTAGTACAGTTTCTGGTTTGTGTTTGTACCGTTTTCTTGCATATTCGAAATTCAGTTGTTTGCACATTTCCCGGTGTACTTCTTTCCCCATGCTGTCATGTCTGTTCTTGTATTCCCTTTGTGCTAGCTTGCTGCATTCACTTATTATATGATTTATCGTTTCGTCTCTTTGTCCACACAATCTGCATTTGCTGTTTTCCTGGGTTTTATCTATCTTTGCTTTAATAAAGTTTGTCCTAATCGCATTGTTCTGTGCGGCCGTCAGCAGAGATTCCGTTTCTCTGTTCAGGTTTCCTTTTCTTAGCCATGCCCAGCTGTTTTCATTGGCTTCATCGCTTGTGAGTCTTATAAAGCGTCCATGTAGTTGTTTTTCTTCCCACTTTTCCTTTCTTGTCTTTTTGTTTCTGGGTTCAGTGCTTCCGGGGTTGTTTGTTGGGCTGGTGTCTCTTGCTGTGGTGATCAGTCTTTCCGTGTTCTGGGTTACATATTTCTCCAGCTCTTTTTTGGTGTCTTCCACACAGTCTTCTATACTTACCAGTCCTCTACCTCCTTCATTTCTTTTCACGTAGAGTCTGTCCGTGTTGTCTTTTGGGTGCAGTGCATTGTGCATAGTCATTAGTTTTCTAGTTCTTTGGTCAAGGTGCCTGAGTTCTTCTTTGGTCCAGCTTATGAATGGTCCAGAGTATCTTATTAGTGAAATTATTATTATTATTATTATTATTATTATTATTATTATTATTATTATTATTATTATTATTATTATTATTATTATTGTTGTTGTTGTTGTTGTTGTTGTTGTTGTTGCTGCTGCTGCTGCTGCTGCTGCTGCTGCTGCTGCTGCTGCTACTACTACTATTACTATTATTATTGTAGATGAAAATCCTTAGCTAAATACCTTCCCCTTAAACAAAAATAAGATTCTACTTCTTTTAGACGATTACGTGTAAACACCCTGAAAAACTCGGTGGGAAGAAAAATCAATAAAAATCATTTTTTTTTAATTTAGAGTGGGGATCAGTTTCACATGTAAATATAAAGTAAACTGAGTCCCCATCACTGGGTAATTCTAGCGTTTTAGGGCAATTAATAAAAGAAAACTACTATGGGAGATAAATTCTGTTCGTTTGTACGGGGGGGGGGGTTGTTTTTTAAGCGATTACATGTGGTTTTATTACCTTTCCAGTCGGAGTTAAGGTTAGTAGTACAAAAAGTTTGATGAACATTCCTAAAAATTTAGAATGGCTCAGAAATGGGTGATCATTTTATGTTAGATTTACATACGAAACTAATCCTCCACTCTAAATTCTAAAATTATTCTCTTTGTTTTTCAAGGTGTTCACACGTAATCGCCTGAAAAAGTAGAATCTTAGTTTGGAGGGGAGTGATTTAGTTAAGGGTGTTATTAATTATGCGCCATCCTATTTACTTGTCTCCCCACAGAGGCAGAGTTAGACACAAGGTCAATTTTAATGTGGAGAATCCAGCTCCCCAAGCAGGGGCACTCTGGATTGGGAGAAAAATTTAAATTGCCTCAGTCTAGAAGGATTTCTCCTTCACTGACACAGGACAGAAAAGATAAAGTGTAGTATCAGACTAGATACTACACTTTGAATTATTTATTTGCTAAAAAAATATAACATATAACATGACACAAGGCCAATAAAGTGTGGGAAAATGGGAGTTTTTGGTTTTTGGTCTTACACTATCTATCTTACTCTTAGCTAGAATCATTTCAGTCACCACAATACCACATTTACTCTAAGAGTCATCCTATTTGAAAAAATGTGGTAATGTGTTAAAAACTTTATATATATATATATATATATATATATATATATATATATTAGTATTTAATGTATCCACATAAAATTTTATAAAGAGATATAATTTTTATGTATCAATTTTCAGTATTTACTTCAACAGTGCTGGATGCGTAAGTAGAGCTAGGTAGTAAGCTATGAAAATATATTTATGGCAATTAAGCTACACAGAGGCTCCCGCGTGCATTTTAGCCTGAAGATTCCCCCGGGGATGAGACGTGGATACCTCTGTTTAGTGTAATTGCCATAAATATATTTTCATAGCTTACTATATATATATATATATATTGTCTCCTCCCATACTGGTGATTGCAGGTTTGGCATGAAATACATGTGTATATGGTTTAATTTGAAAGCATTATATATAAAAAATTATGCAACGCTCTTGCTAGATTGATCACTTTAAGTAAGTTAACAATAAGCCGTTATTTATAGTGTACTGCAATACTCTAGACCCTCACCTATTGAGTTCTCTTGACGGTTTGCTGATATGGCCGCTGAATTTGTCATTTAGACGTTAATTTACTTTTCCATTTGTACGGTAACGCGTGGTGAACACATTCGAACCGTGTGACCGGCAGGGATTGTATCATCCCATACTGATGATTGCAAGTTTGGCATGAAACACACGTGTATATGGGTTAATTTGAAAATATTATTTATAAATGATTATATATATATATATATATATATATATATATATATATAATTATTTCTACCATCAAACAACGCCGCATCCCACAACCGGAAGTCCTAGGACTTCCGGTTTGTTTCTTTCATAGGTTGTTGGATGCGGCGTTGGTTGATTGTGGAAATGATTATATATATATATCATCTCACATTCAAAAATCTAATATATATATATATATATATATATATTATAGTTACATTCCAATGATCAAATGGAACAATCAATCCATAACCATATCGTTCCTCTGTTTTTTTCAATTTCTTAATCTTCATATATCGCGAACGCCCACAATCAAACTTTTCTTCTGTTCTCTCAATCTCTTTACTTTCATATACCAGTGAATACTTGTAGTTCCTCTTTGTCTCACAGACAAACAAACAAAATTTGAATATGTTTATATTGTATTTTTTAAATTTATTTATGTTTATGTTTTCCAAATGCAATGCCTTTTCTACATCTTACGCGCGTTTCGCAGTAGAATCAAGAGAGATACATAGTCTTTAAGGACCTCGCGTTTAAGAAATAAAATATTATTTCATTAGATTCCCGATAAATTAGAAACATGTCTTTGTCACTATTAATCCAAATCGACATCAGTGATTCCCACAAGAGACATTTTGGAATTGTAATGTGACACTATAGAGCACAGCTACCTCTACAGCCGGGAGATTGGCGAGAAAATAAATGACAAAATATTAGACACAATGAAGACAAAATAGAAGACTTCTATCGGTTAATGATGAATTCGAAGGGGTAAACTTTGATTCCTATATAATTTTATTGCTAGCTACCATATTGCAGAATGGTTCTTAGATATAGTGTTTAGATAGTATTATTATTATTTTTATATATTTTATTTTTTATTATTGTTATAATTAATGTTATTTGATATGCAAATTACTATATCATACGGTAGTCTTAAGGGTAATATATTATTATTATTATTTTATCATTATTATTTTTTTTTATGTATATATTAGTGATATTTTAAGCTGAATTATTTCGACACTTGATTATTGGGGAAATGGTCGTATAATCAGTACCATTGGAGAGCCATGAATATTATAACTGTCCTGTTTTTAAATCTCCGAAACAGTTACATGGTAAACAGCTGATGATCCCCGTGTTAATATTAGACGCTTAAGGTCTGTTTTTGTTTCACTCTTAGATAATTACCCCCCCCCCTTTTTTTTAAATTTATATTTATTTTTTTTATTTTATTTTATTTTTTTTTAAATTTTATTTTACTTATATTTTTTCATTTATTAATTTTCCAACGAATGTTAAGTCTGCAATATCTTGGATTTAGTTAGTTTGTCTGGGAATTTAAACTGCATTTTACAATTTTTTTTTTTTTTTTTTTTTTAATGACTCAAAGCTTCTTTAGACTATATATATATATATGTTTTCTTTATGATTTATACAGGCACCCCAGAAAAACATTCGACTCTAAGTTAGCGTGCATCTATTCCGAAGTCACAACATTAAGCTGCAATCAATAGTCATAATTTTTAAAAGTCAAAATCTTTTTTAATGTAAAACTTTATAATTTAAACTTGCTGAAAGGAAAAGTTTTTTATTTGGATTTTAAATAATTTTTCTTTAGAAAAATAAATAATCAAATAGGTGTTGTTGTTTTGGTTTTTTTTCGAAACATTGAAATAGGAATTTTTACCAATCATATTACTGTCGCATCGCAGATATTAAAAAAAAACACTTTTGATTTATATTTCATTTCCTTTTTTCATTTACTAAAACGTTTAAATTATAAAGTTTTACATAAAAAGAGACAGTCTAGTGATTGCGGCTTGCTGTTATGGATTCGGAATAGTGGCACGCTGACTAAGAGTCGACTGTTTTTTTCTGTAGTACCCTTATACATTATAACGATTCAAGGATTGAAACAAGACCAGAATAAGACAGTTAAGGCCTCGCGACCAACAACAACTTCAAGAAGAAAAAAGACTATAGAAAATTAAACAATCCTTAATATATCTCTGAAGAAGGGATTTCTTTCCGAAAATTCTTGTAATCCTGTAATTAAGTTAAAGTAACTCCTTTTCACTAACATTGCAACGAACACCGACAAATTTCATCTCCAATGTGCTCTCTCGGCTGTCAAAAATTCAACTTCTATTTTAGTCCTTCCATTTACCTCAACTGATTCCCCCCCGCCCCAATATGCTAATTAGTCGCAACTACAAAAGTCTACATCTGTGAAGAGAAGCACCTCCATCCACCCACTCTGGCGAATTGACAGTCACGACATGCGAAGCATCGCATTCTCCTCTAAGCCGGTAGGTGTTCCTCTTTATTGTCACAAAAAAAATTATTAAAAAATATCACCAAAAATCTATTGTCGATAGCTTCTATTGCTTAAAATAATTTCATTTTTTTTTTAATTTGAAGAGCGTCAATAATGAACAGATAAACACCATATGAGAAAACAGGATAACTAATTTAACGTAAATTAATATTTAACTTTTCCATGAAATTGACATTCCTGATATCCACAGACCTATTCTCCAATTCGGTAGCAGTTAAAGGCATCAAAATTTATTTCGTCTTGTGGAGAGCAGCCCCTGTGAGATGGTTGGGTCATACACTGACCAATCAGACTTCCGAGTATATCGATTTGAACCGGACCTCCGAAGGACTACTTCTAGACCCTTTGGGATTTACACAGCAGTCACAGGAAGAACGGCGTCTTCTCTCTCGCCCCGGTCAAGGCTATTCTCCATTGGAATATATACTGCTCAAAGACTTTCGGCAGACGATCTTTATTACTCATTACTGCTTTATTCACTGTGACATTGTTTGAACTTTCGACAACCTACACCCAACTGTGTAAGTCACTCAAATAAATATATTATTTGCTATTTATAGAAGAGCTTAGTATTTCTTTCATTTGATGAATTTAATTTTTTGTTATAGATTATTATAGGAGTTGGACTACTTACATTTGTTGAGCTTATAAACATCGCTCGTCTTTTTGTCTCGTCTTTTGTCTGGCTTCAAAGTGTTTGGTAGAATTCGCAGGTAATAGTACGTGTACTCCACCCCTCTGCATGGTACCAATAAACTGTACCTCCTTTTGTGGGGCACCATTAAAATGCAGCACTCCTGGTTGTGGCGACATTAAAATATCCCCGAATTTGGCCGTTCCTGGTTTTCGGTTGGTCACTCAGTACCTGTCCACAGAAAAGGTTGCTGTACTGATGAAGATCGTCGGTGTTGAAAGGTCCTTCAATTACCACTCTCTCCACGTTGTGATTAGATTAAAGGGATAATCGGCTGGCGCTGGTCTCCAAAGTTTGTACCTCTAAGGGACTAAGGCAATTTCAAGCAAAAAAAAAGGTAAAGGACAAATTCAGATGTGTGTTTTTGCATAAAAAAATATTATTAGGGTAAAATTATATAAGACTATGTTTGCTCAAAAACTTCTAACTTTTAACTTCTAATGTCATTGTTTTGGACCGGCAATATTACGAAGTTTGGGCGGTCATGATCTGGCGACACAAACCCTAAGTCCGGTGGTTCCGTTTCCCACTGATGTTGATTCGATAGGCGAGCAAAGTAGAGTCCTTGAATGTCTGTTACACCTTCCTTTTATTGAGAATTAGATGTGTTGAGACTGAGCGGGACCTCGCTCCCCCTCCTCCAACAGAATTCAATTCAACAACGAAAAAGAAAATTCTCATTAGCATTACTTTCCATACAAGCGATTTTCTAATTCACTCAAAAATAGCCAAGTGTATGTCTAATGCGCCCCCGTCATCCTCTTCATCCGGCTCCATCTCCCACTTTTACCTGAGTGGGAGTGAGGAGATCCTCCTTCTTTGAAACTTATTCACAGAGAAAAAAATATATTTTCATTAACCTACAAATACGGGGATTTTTATGCAGACACCTTACCCCCCATCATCCCACACGGCCACACTGGCTGGAAATGTTCGGGGTGGGGGTCCCCGTAGAACAATTACATTCTTATCTGTTTGCAAAATATGTGTTCATTCCTGGGCGCTCGTTATTTTAACCTATGTCCATTCAAATGTCAGGAATGTCAACAACACGATGTCGACCTCCCTGTTACAGTAACCACATGGCCCAATTCCCCCGTTCTAATTCTCTTTGGAAGAGACAATAATAACATTCCAATAACCATCCTTTAATTATTTTTGGCATTAACGATTTAAGAAAAACATTTCGTTCTTATGCTATGTCTTGTTCAGCTGATTATATCTTCCCGAGTCGCCATTACTTGTTGTCATTGCACTATGGGGAACTTTTAATCTCAAAATGTCAACAAGAGAAATCCCATCTAGCAGTGATGAATGATATCCCCTTTGTATCTCTACCATAATTTATTTCTCACCTACCGACTCCCAAGAAAGAAAACAATTCTTTTCTTTCTTATCGGAGATCGATTTTTCCTCTAGTTAAAAATTTAAAAAAATCATCTGGAATTCCCCAAAAGCAAAAACAAGGTCTCGGGTTCGAATCCAACCGATGGCCGATCGACAATATTGCTTGACAGGGATTGCGACGTGAACGTTTCTTAATTCCCAAGTTATCAGTGATGAACGCCATCTCCTTCATGGACGTGAACCAACGGTCTAACGACTGAAGTCAAGGAGAAGCTTCCTCAACCATTTCGAACCACTAACAACATCTCAGGAAGAGACCAGACTACAGCTGTGGACCAGACAGCTAAAGAATACCCTCCCCCTCCTACTGATATGAGGATCCCCTCTTCTACCCTCCTCCCCTGCCGGTCCAACGACTGAAGTACAGGGGAAAGCTTCCTAAGCCATGTCGAATGCCTAACAACATCTCAGGAAGAGACCAAACTACAGCTGTGGACCAGACGGCTAGAGAAAGCTCTCCCTCTACTGACATGGGAATCCCTTCTTCTGAGGTCCTCTCTCCCGGTCCAGAAGCACTCCGGCTCCAATGGAAAACACCCAACCACCTAATAACGGTAATGGAGCGATCAAAAGTGGCTATGAGTAGATGGGGCTACAAAACTGACCCAACCATCTGTGAATGTGGAGAGGAGGACCATACGATGCAACATTGCCTGGTCTGACACCTACTGCCCAACCTGTGCAGCTTGAATGATCTTGCAGAGTGCAACACTAATGCAAAGGACTGTGTAAAAAAGTGGGAAACTGTCGTATGACCACATGACACTTCAAAGACACGCAAAGAAGAAGATAAGCGTTTGATTTATAGTTTTGTAAAGATTAGCTCCTGTAATTCTTTTGTTACGAGTATATATCAGCTGGATATTATATTTCATTTCATTTAATTTCATTTCATTTTTTTTTTATTATTATCTTTGATCATTTTTTTAAAGTGATCTTATGATGCTTAAAATACAAATATATGCACCATTTAAATAACTGTGTGACAGGCCTCGTGCTAGTTTGATCCGGTGTTTGATGCAGTGTTATTTCCTGTTTTTTTGTATATCGTATTACATTTGTATAGATTAAAACGGAGATGAGTGTCGAGTCTAAAAGAGATTTTAACAATTCAATGATCTAAACTAAACAGAAGGGTTCGCAGACACAAAGCCATTCGTAAAGTAAATGCAAATTAAAGAAATGGGGTTAAATAACTGCAAAATATGTGGGGTATAATCAGTCTGTTTATAATGTGTGGGGTATAATCAGTCTGTTTATAATTTGTGGGGTATAATCAGTCTGTTTATAATGTGTGGAGTATAATCAGTCTGTTTATAATGTGTGGGGTATAATCAGTCTGTTTATAATGTGTGGGGTATAATCAGTTTGTTTATAATGTGTGGGATATAATCAGTCTGTTTATAATGTGTGGGGTATAATCAGTTTGTTTATAATGTGTGGGGTATAATCAGTCTGTTTATAATGTGTGGGGTATAATCAGTCTGTTTATAATGTGTGGGGTATAATCAGTCTGTTTATAATGTGTGGGGTATAATCAGTCTGTTCATAATGTGTGGGGTATAATCAGTCTGTTTATAATGTGTGGGGTATAATCAGTCTGTTTATAATTTGTGGGGTATAATCAGTCTGTTTATAATTTGTGGGGTATAATCAGTCTGTTTATAATGTGTGGAGTATAATCAGTCTGTTTATAATTGGTGGGGTATAATCAGTCTGTTTATAATGTGTGGGGTATAATCAGTCTGTTTATAATGTGTGGGGTATAATCAGTCTGTTTATAATGTGTGGGGTATAATCAGTCTGTTTATAATGTGTGGGGTATAATCAGTCTGTTTATAATGTGTGGGGTATAATCAGTCTGTTTATAATGTGTGGGGTATAATCAGTCTGTTTATAATGTGTGGGGTATAATCAGTCTGTTTATAATGTGTGGGGTATAATCAGTCTGTTTATAATGTGTGGGGTATAATCAGTCTGTTTATAATGTGTGGGGTATAATCAGTCTGTTTATAATGTGTGGGGTATAATCAGTCTGTTTATAATGTGTGGGGTATAATCAGTTTGTTTATAATGTGTGGGATATAATCAGTCTGTTTATAATGTGTGGGGTATAATCAGTTTGTTTATAATGTGTGGGGTATAATCAGTCTGTTTATAATGTGTGGGGTATAATCAGTCTGTTTATAATGTGTGGGGTATAATCAGTCTGTTTATAATGTGTGGGGTATAATCAGTCTGTTCATAATGTGTGGGGTATAATCAGTCTGTTTATAATGTGTGGGGTATAATCAGTCTGTTTATAATTTGTGGGGTATAATCAGTCTGTTTATAATTTGTGGGGTATAATCAGTCTGTTTATAATGTGTGGAGTATAATCAGTCTGTTTATAATTGGTGGGGTATAATCAGTCTGTTTATAATGTGTGGGGTATAATCAGTCTGTTTATAATGTGTGGGGTATAATCAGTCTGTTTATAATGTGTGGGGTATAATCAGTCTGTTTATAATGTGTGGGGTATAATCAGTCTGTTTATAATGTGTGGGGTATAATCAGTCTGTTTATAATGTGTGGGGTATAATCAGTCTGTTTATAATGTGTGGGGTATAATCAGTCTGTTTATAATGTGTGGGGTATAATCAGTCTGTTTATAATGTGTGGGGTATAATCAGTCTGTTTATAATGTGTGGGGTATAATCAGTCTGTTTATAATGTGTGGGGTATAATCAGTCTGTTTATAATGTGTGGGGTATAATCAGTCTGTTTATAATGTGTGGGGTATAATCAGTCTGTTTATAATGTGTGGGGTATAATCAGTCTGTTTATAATTTGTGGGGTATAATCAGTCTGTTTATAATGTGTGGGGTATAATCAGTCTGTTTATAATGTGTGGGGTATAATCAGTCTGTTTATAATGTGTGGGGTATAATCAGTCTGTTTATAATGTGTGGGGTATAATCAGTCTGTTTATAATGTGTGGGGTATAATCAGTCTGTTTATAATGTGTGGGGTATAATCAGTCTGTTTATAATGTGTGGGGTATAATCAGTCTGTTTATAATGTGTGGGGTATAATCAGTCTGTTTATAATGTGTGGGGTATAATCAGTCTGTTTATAATGTGTGGGGTATAATCAGTCTGTTTATAATGTGTGGGGTATAATCAGTCTGTTTATAATGTGTGGGGTATAATCAGTCTGTTTATAATGTGTGGGGTATAATCAGTCTGTTTATAATGTGTGGGGTATAATCAGTCTGTTTATAATTTGTGGGGTATAATCAGTCTGTTTATAATTTGTGGGGTATAATCAGTCTGTTTATAATGTGGGGGGTATAATCAGTCTGTTTATAATTTGTGGGGTATAATCAGTCTGTTTATTATGTGTGGGGTATAATCAGTCTGTTTATAATGTGTGGGGTATAATCAGTCTGTTTATTATGTGTGGGGTATAATCAGTCTGTTTATAATGTGTGGGGTATAATCAGTCTGTTTATAATGTGTGGGGTATAATCAGTCTGTTTATAATGTGTGGGGTATAATCAGTCTGTTTATAATGTGTGGGGTATAATCAGTCTGTTTATAATGTGTGGGGTATAATCAGTCTGTTTATAATGTGTGGGGTATAATCAGTCTGTTTATAATGTGTGGGGTATAATCAGTCTGTTTATAATGTGTGGGGTATAATCAGTCTGTTTATAATGTGTGGGGTATAATCAGTCTGTTTATAATTTGTGGGGTATAATCAGTCTGTTTATAATTTGTGGGGTATAATCAGTCTGTTTATAATGTGGGGGGTATAATCAGTCTGTTTATAATTTGTGGGGTATAATCAGTCTGTTTATTATGTGTGGGGTATAATCAGTCTGTTTATAATGTGTGGGGTATAATCAGTCTGTTTATTATGTGTGGGGTATAATCAGTCTGTTTATAATGTGTGGGGTATAATCAGTCTGTTTATAATGTGTGGGGTATAATCAGTCTGTTTATAATGTGTGGGGTATAATCAGTCTGTTTATAATGTGTGGGGGTATAATCAGTCTGTTTATAATGTGTGGGGTATAATCAGTCTGTTTATAATTTGTGGGGTATAATCAGTCTGTTTATAATGTGTGGGGTATAATCAGTCTGTTTATAATGTGTGGGGTATAATCAGTCTGTTTATAATGTGTGGGGTATAATCAGTCTGTTTATAATGTGTGGGGTATAATCAGTCTGTTTATAATGTGTGGGGTATAATCAGTCTGTTTATAATGTGTGGGGTATAATCAGTCTGTTTATAATGTGTGGGGTATAATCAGTCTGTTTATAATGTGTGGGGGTATAATCAGTCTGTTTATAATGTGTGGGGTATAATCAGTCTGTTTATAATTTGTGGGGTATAATCAGTCTGTTTATAATGTGTGGGGTATAATCAGTCTGTTTATAATGTGTGGGGTATAATCAGTCTGTTTATAATGTGTGGGGTATAATCAGTCTGTTTATAATGTGTGGGGTATAATCAGTCTGTTTATAATTTGTGGGGTATAATCAGTCTGTTTATAATTTGTGGGGTATAATCAGTCTGTTTATAATGTGTGGGGTATAATCAGTTTGTTTATAATTTGTGGGGTATAATCAGTCTGTTTATAATGTGTGGGGTATAATCAGTTTGTTTATAATGTGTGGGGTATAATCAGTTTGTTTATAATTTGTGGGGTATAATCAGTCTGTTTATAATGTGTGGGGTATAATCAGTCTGTTTATAATGTGTGGGGTATAATCAGTCTGTTTTTAATGTGTGGGGTATAATCAGTTTGTTTATAATGTGTGGGGTATAATCAGTCTGTTTATAATGTGTGGGGTATAATCAGTCTGTTTATAATGTGTGGGGTATAATGAGTCTGTTTATAATGTGTGGGGTATAATCAGTCTGTTTATAATGTGTGGGGTATAATGAGTCTGTTTATAATGTGTGGGGTATAATGAGTCTGTTTATAATGTGTGGGGTATAATCAGTTTTTTTATAATGTGTGGGGTATAATCAGTCTGTTTATAATGTGTGGGGTATAATCAGTCTGTTTATAATGTGTGGGGTATAATCAGTCTGTTTTTAATGTGTGGGGTATAATCAGTCTGTTTATAATTGGTGGGGTATAATCAGTCTGTTTATAATTGGTGGGGTATAATCAGTCTGTTTATAATTGGTGGGGTATAATCAGTCTGTTTATAATTGGTGGGGTATAATCAGTCTGTTTATAATGTGTGGGGTATAATCAGTCTGTTTATAATGTGTGGGGTATAATCAGTCTGTTTATAATTTGTGGGGTATAATCAGTCTGTTTATAATGTGTGGAGTATAATCAGTCTGTTTATAATGTGTGGGGTATAATCAGTCTGTTTATAATGTGTGGGGTATAATCAGTCTGTTTATAATGTGTGGGGTATAATCAGTCTGTTTATAATTTGTGGGGTATAATCAGTCTGTTTATAATGTGTGGAGTATAATCAGTCTGTTTATAATGTGTGGGGTATAATCAGTCTGTTTATAATGTGTGGGGTATAATCAGTCTGTTTATAATGTGTGGGGTATACTCAGTTTGTTTATAATTTGTGGGGTATAATCAGTCTGTTTATAATGTGTGGGGTATAATCAGTCTGTTTATAATGTGTGGGGTATAATCAGTCTGTTTATAATGTGTATGGTATAATCAGTCTGTTTATAATGTGTGGGGTATAATCAGTCTGTTTATAATGTGTGGGGTATAATCAGTCTGTTTATAATGTGTGGGGTATAATCAGTCTGTTTATAATGTGTGGGGTATAATCAGTTTGTTTATAATTTGTGGGGTATAATCAGTCTGTTTATAATGTGTGGGGTATAATCAGTCTGTTTATAATTGGTGGGGTATAATCAGTCTGTTTATAATTGGCGGGGTATAATCAGTCTGTTTATAATGTGTGGGGTATAATCAGTCTGTTTATAATGTGTGGGGTATAATCAGTCTGTTTATAATGTGTGGGGTATAATGAGTCTGTTTATAATGTGTGGGGTATAATCAGTTTTTTTATAATGTGTGGGGTATAATCAGTCTGTTTATAATGTGTGGGGTATAATCAGTCTGTTTATAATGTGTGGGGTATAATCAGTCTGTTTTTAATGTGTGGGGTATAATCAGTCTGTTTATAATTGGTGGGGTATAATCAGTCTGTTTATAATTGGTGGGGTATAATCAGTCTGTTTATAATTGGTGGGGTATAATCAGTCTGTTTATAATTGGTGGGGTATAATCAGTCTGTTTATAATGTGTGGGGTATAATCAGTCTGTTTATAATGTGTGGGGTATAATCAGTCTGTTTATAATTGGTGGGGTATAATCAGTCTGTTTATAATGTTTGGGGTATAATCAGTTTGTTTATAATGTGTGGGGTATAATCAGTCTGTTTATAATGTGTGGGGTATAATCAGTCTGTTTATAATGTGTGGGGTATAATCAGTCTGTTTATAATGTGTGGGGTATAATCAGTCTGTTTATAATTGGTGGGGTATAATCAGTCTGTTTATAATTGGCGGGGTATAATCAGTCTGTTTATAATTGGTGGGGTATAATCAGTCTGTTTATAATGTGTGGGGTATAATCAGTCTGTTTATAATGTGTGGGGTATAATCAGTCTGTTTATAATTGGTGGGGTATAATCAGTCTGTTTATAATTGGTGGGGTATAATCAGTCTGTTTATAATGTGTGGGGTATAATCAGTCTGTTTATAATGTGTGGGGTATAATCAGTCTGTTTATAATTGGTGGGGTATAATCAGTCTGTTTATAATTGGTGGGGTATAATCAGTCTGTTTATAATGTGTGGGGTATAATCAGTCTGTTTATAATTGGCGGGGTATAATCAGTCTGTTTATAATTGGTGGGGTATAATCAGTCTGTTTATAATGTGTGGGGTATAATCAGTCTGTTTATAATGTGTGGGGTATAATCAGTCTGTTTATAATTGGTGGGGTATAATCAGTCTGTTTATAATGTGTGGGGTATAATCAGTCTGTTTATAATGTGTGGGGTATAATCAGTCTGTTTATAATGTGTGGGGTATAATCAGTTTGTTTATAATGTGTGGGGTATAATCAGTCTGTTTATAATTGGCGGGGTATAATCAGTCTGTTTATAATTGGTGGGGTATAATCAGTCTGTTTATAATGTGTGGGGTATAATCAGTTTGTTTATAATGTGTGAGGTATAATCAGTCTGTTTATAATTTTCGTCTTTGGCGGAGAAAAAAAATGTGGTAGTTTCAATCTCAATAGAAAAATCTTCAGAAGAAAAATTCAAATTAATTTTTAAAAATATATATTTAAAAAAACATATTTAAAAATATATATGCAACCAGAGATGAGATTTTACGAAACAGCGTCAACGGGGTGAAAACAATGTAAAAACATAGAGATCGAGTTTGTGACCAAGAAAGAGGAAAAGCCTCGATTTCAATCTCGCACGTGCGTGGTGCCCGCCGTCTTTTTTGTAGAGCTCATTTTCTTGTTGCACAGTATAATTTAGGGAAGATAACTTAATACGATTCGAGAGAAAATAACTCTGAATATACTGAGCCGCTACCAGGAACGATTGTATGTAAACAAATAGTTATGTAATTCGTGTCACCGGCTATCCAACCAACTCGTGTCGCGTCACTGGCTATGCAAATGATTTATTTTTTGTTAGCCAATAATTGCCGTTCTGAGCGTAATATCATGGGCGAAATTTGGCTAATCGGCAATCAGTTCTGGGACATATAGTCGCGCTAACGTCTCTTGTAAACTAATCTTCAATGATACCGGTGTTATTGCTATTTTCGTTCTTTGTGAAAGTTTTTTTTTCCTTTTTTTTAACAGTTCACCCCCCCAAACAAGGCAAGTTGCTACTGTAGACGTAAGGGGCTACTGAGAATTAGAATGAAAGTGTTGGAGTCATCTTAAATTGGGAGCTGTGCAGCGAGAAGCTTGATTTCTTAGTGGCGATTGTCTCTCATGTTCCGTGTTACCGGTGATCCTGCTGTTTTCGACCCTCATTTACGGTGTTCCTGTTTCTTCGATCGTTCCAGAGTCTTCGTATAACGCGACCCTTTGAAGGCACAAATTACATGCACACTGGACACTCATAAATCCATAGGGTCCTCTGCGTGCCTGCATGTACCAATAAAATAAGAATGTGTGATATTCCATTATATATTATTTTTCATGGCGACGCACATCGTCGATAACTTCTCCATCTTGTATAAAGATTTGGGGTGGGGGTGGGGTAATACGACGGTCGGAAATAAAAAGGAAAGAAAGTGACGATAAATAAAACGGTAATGATAAAGGAGACGACTGCATTTAAATAAATAAACATACACCTATTCTTACATAGAAGGTCTGTCAAAGACAAGCGTACAAGGTACATGATGCACAAAATGGGGTGCAATTTAGCAGACATATTTATTTACTCCTCTGCAGGAGTTAGGCACAAGGCCAGTTTTATCTTACTCCCACAAGTAAGATGTGACCACAGCTTGGGTCGAGTAAGTGGGGTTTGAAAAGCCAGCGCCCGAGAAAGTGAGCACTCTGGCCATTAAAAATTGCCTGGGCAGCCCCGTCGGCATTCCCCGGTAGGGGCGCCTCAAGCAGTAAGCAATAAACTTACTCCTCCCCAAAGAGGGGAGGCGAAGCCTGGGAGGGTGGACCTCCTAGAACTGCACAGGACAAACCCACAGACAGGTGGAATCAAGCCCCGAAGGACAAGACGACATCCGTCTATAGGGTGCAGTATCCATCGGAACAGATACTACACTTACTTCTTAACAGTCCTTACCACAATCGAGAGTCGACATGGATTGCCGGGTACACACGTGAGAGTCTGAGCATGTAACATGATATACAACTTTCTTTGCACGGAGAAGGTGCCGTGTTGAAATTGCTAGCTGCCTGGGAGTCTCATCATAACGCCCAGAAGCAATTTCTGTCTAGACGATGGAGAGCGAAGCAATGTACAAGTGGAGAGCTGAACCAGGCCACGACCGTCGTAATAACCAGGCTTGTGCACTTGAAAATGACGTCATGCTATAAAGTAACAAACAAGATCTGTTGAACAGTCAGACTATGGACATTTTGAGCACTCCCTTCACTTGAAAATTCATCAAAATTCAGGAAAGTAACCGATTTTAATGAAATTTTCAGTATTTATTAATTAACGATCACGGAATATAACTAATCCATTACTTTATTAGAAATCCTAGTGCAAATGTATTTCGTGTAATTTGGGTAGGCTAGACAGCAAATATTGATTTAATACTTAATAATAGGGGTGGGACGTAATGGGTGAAAATTTCAGATTCATGCGAGTAGTATTTTTTTGTGTTCATTTATACAAAAATAACACTAAACAATCAAACATTTTGAAAATTTGTAAAAATTCAGAAGGTGCAGGCCAAAAGGATTTGGGCTAATTTGGGTTATTTTTCACTAGTTTTTGGCTATTTTACATTCATGAAAACCCTTTCACAGCCTGAAAATGGTCTTAAATTAAAGTACTATATCAGATTAACGGCTATTTTTGGCCTGCACCTTCTGAATTCTGCAAAATTTTCAAAATGTTTGATTGTTTAGTGTTATTTATGTATAAATGAACACAAAAAATACTACTCGCATGAATCTGAAATTTTCACCCATTACGTCCCACCCCTATTAATAATAGAATGGTGTTATAAAGTTTTGAATTTTCAAAACATGAAAATTTTTCTTTAAAAAAATTATTTGTCTGATTTAATATTCATTCTTTTAAATAAGTTCGTTCTTTCCGATTTGTAGAGTGTTCAATGCAATTTTTATACAATTTATTCATATAAACAAAATATAGTAATTCTGAGATTTCGTTTTTCACTCCGGCCCGCGATCTCCTTCCAAAAGTCTCATCTGGCCCTCACCCTGAAAAGGTTGACCGCCATTGGTCTAAAGGAACAAACGAAATCTGTCGAATAGTCAGACTATGGGCATTTTGACCCCACCGTTCACTTAAAAGTTCATCAAAATTTAGGAAATCAACCAATTTAAATGAAATTTTCAGTATTCATTAATTAACGATCACTGAATACAATTAACCCATCACTTTATTAGAAATCTTAGTGCAAATGTATTATTTTGTGTAATTTGTGTAGGCTAGACAGCAAACATTAAATTAATACTTAATAATAAAATGGTGTTGTCATAAATTTTTTTAATTTTTAAAACATGAAAATTTTTCTTTGAAAAATAATTTGTCTGATTTAATATTCATACTTTAAGTAAGTTCATTCTTTCCGGTCTACATCGAATGAAAAGTCTAGTATCAGTTATGCTGCATAGAAATATCTATACAATACATTCTTAGGCAGTTTTATTCTTAGAGTATTGATTTACTCCTCTCCAGGAGTTAGGCACAAGGCCAGTTTTTATCTTACTCCCACAAAAAAATAATTTGTCTGATTTGATATTCTTTAAACAAATTAATTCTTTCCGGTCTACATCGAATGAAAAGACTAGTATCAGTTATACTACATGGAAATATCTCTTGGTTTATAAACACAAGAAGAAGACAAATCCCTATTCTTAGGCAGTTTTATTCTTTATATGAACATTTCATTATCATTAGTTTTAGCTGAATAATTCAATAAAAGTTGCTCTCATTTCCGAAAAAAGATGTTTCTTGATTTTTTTTTTAACTTAAAAGTAAATTAAACATGAAAAGTAAATCAAACATGAAAGATTACGAATTCAGTAAAATAATTAAAAATAATTAATTAATAGAAATAATTAATTTATTGAAATAAATTAAAATATGTTGTTTTTTTTTTTTGCAAAACTAAATTTTATTAATTTTTTTACTATAGTAAAAAAAATTAATAAATGAAAACTGTCATGTCTGTTTGTTTCTTTGGGGGAGGGGTATTAATTTGTCTAAAATTGTATTTTTCATCCCGAAATAAAATTCTAATTTATTTTTTTAAGACTTGAAATTCTAACTTTAATACAATGCCTTAATCGTTGGACGCCATCTTGTAATTTCCTGATTTTCTTTCGTGCTTGACATCTATAAAAAAAGGAAATACGTTTGAAAAAAAGGAACAAGTTAAAAATGATTTCCAAGTGGCTGAATAATCCTTAGGATGTTAGCCGTGTTCTTGGCAGGGCAATAAAGTCACAATAGCAAGAAAAAGTTAACAATGATTTCCAAGTGAATGAATAATCCTATGGACCTGAATCTGCTCGCTCTAATTACTTGCTCTGATTACAGATGGACGCATGCGCGTTAAGCGTTCGAGCACTTCCGGTCCTCATTGATAGTGGTTCTTACTTCCACAAGCAATGACGACACCAGAAAAACTCGACTCGGTTGACAGGCATGGGTTATTACGACGGTCGTGGCCAGGCGCGTCTGGCCAACTCAAGCCAAAGGCATGGAAAGAGAGAGTCGGTCAATTTCCAATCTTACACTCAAACACGTGCAGGTCTTTTCTTTTTTGTACTCCCAAAATAGAAGATTCATTTCTCACCGTGGCCAGTATAGATCAAGTGGCGATAACTTGAATTGGTTCACGAGACGTAACTCTGAATATACTGAGTCAGCAATACCGGTTACCTCCCCCCCCCCCCCAAAGAAAAATAAATAAATAAATAAGTAAAAGCCTGCGAATGCTGAAATAAACAATATCAACCAAATGCATAAATATAAGATTATGAAGAGAAAAAATATATTGGGACACGTTTTCGTTCGCCCTTAGTAAACAAAAGGAAATGGTCCTGAACTGGCGAAAGTGTAGTATATTTTTAACAACGAAAAGGGGTGGTGGTGATGGGGAGAAACAAATACAGCAAATAACTGTTACCAAAGGCTAGAAAATTTAATTTGCTACCGACCTGTACAGTTTTAAACTTTTGGAACTGTTTGTAAGTTTTGTTATTTCAAGATTTTTTCCGTTACTTTCACTTAGCTGATTTCGTTAATCAAAGGGGTTCGAACTGTGCGAACTTTTGAGATTATCATCCCTACACTGATTAGAGCGAAAGCTGTAAACGCTGGCGTATGTAGGTAAAAAAAATAATTTAATATCATTCATTCAAAATTAATACTGTTATAAGTCCCTTTAATAAGATTAAAGTTGAAGCCTGTTCGGGGAAGTTAAAAATAGACTGACACGTAGCTATAAGGCATATTCCGACAACGTTCGTAGAATCTCTAGTCAGTCTTTCTTGATATGCCGCCCTTCGCATAAATAGAACTTATAATTACCTTCTTGAATGTGATAATGTCTCGTTATGACGCTTACTGCGGAGTCTAGGTGCTATGAGAGCGAAAGCTTGAAACGCTGGCGTAGGTAGGTAAACATAATTTAATATCATTTACTTAAAATTAATATATATATATATATATATATATATATATATATATATATATATATATATATATATATATATATATAGTAAGCTATGAAAATATATTTATGGCAATTAAGCTACACAGAGGCTCCCGCGTTTCATCCCCGGGGGGAATCTTCAGGCTAAAATGCATTTTAGCCTGAAGATTTTCCCCGGAGATGAAACGCGGGAGCCTCTGTGTAGCTTAATTGCCAAAAAATATTTTTTCATAGCTTATAACCTAGCTCTACTTACGTAGCGAGCACTGTTGAAGTAAATCCTGAAAATTGATACATAAAAAATTATATCTCCTTATAAAATTTTATGTGGATACATGAAATAGTAATATATATATATATATATATATATATATATATATAGCCATCTTTGATTGACGGAATCGGTTAAGTGAAAGTAACGGAACACATTTTGCAACGACAAAACTTACAAATAGTTTCAAAAGTTGTAAACTGCGCAAGTCGATAAAAAAAATTAAACTTTTTATCGTGTCTGGTAACAGTTATTTGTTGTATATTTGTTTCCCTCTTTTTTCGTTGTTAACTATACTGCACATTTGCCAAAAGTATTTTGCAAAAACATTTACAAAGAAAAGAGTGCTTTGTTTGATTCTTTTAATGCTCGTATTTAACATTTTTGCGTTTCTTGAAAAGGGTCCATTTGTAGTTAATTATCTTTTTTAATGTTTATTTGTTTTCTGTCTGTCTGTTTGTTTGTTTGTTTGTTTGTTTGTTTTTTCAACCGAACCACGAGTAATTTTGTACTTCAAAAGCTAAAGATACATTTCTCACGGTGGGGAGTATAGATCAGGGGCGATAACTCGAAATTGGTTCGAAAGACGTAACTCCGATTATACGGAGCCAATATGCCCAACTGGAACACGTCTCATCACTATGGAGATGATGTACATGTCTGTAACCGAAACTATGCCATAATACTAACGTATTATCGACTAAGATTATATTTGTAATTTTTATCATTAAGATTTTTTATGGAAGTCGCTCCAGGCAAAGCATGAAGCCACTTGATGAAAAGGGCTAAAAAAAAAACGAAAGATGATTTTCACAAAGACAGGAGATGGCTATTAGAGCACGTGTATAAGTAGTAGAAATTCCAAGTTCTACGTTGGAAGACATCGTAAAGTGAAGAATTTCACCTACTCTAGTCTTGACATTCACCAGTCTCCAATAACAAGAGGAGTGATCGGCCCACTTCGGTTCCCGTCGTCGTGTATTGACAATGAGGAAAAGAAAAAAAAGAACAATGTCTGATTTTCATTGAAAAAGGTCTGTCTTGATCGAAATATCTTATTTATTTGTATATAAAAAAAGTAATACCACATTTTGCCATCGAATTTGGCTTTAAAAATTTTTATTTTTCATTTTACGATATCTTCCAAAGTAGAACTTGGAATTACTACAATATATATATATGAAATTAAAAATGGAAAAAGCGGAAGACCTTTTCGCTCAACGTTTCGCCCAAATTTCACGTGGGCTTTGTCAAGAGCGGACGAAGAATACAAAAATGACAAAAGATATATATATATATATATATATATATATATATATATATATATATATATATATATATATATATATATATATATATTGCTGTGAGTACTCGTCGACTTGGTATTTACAAAGTTAAATTCCTCCTAAATGCTAAGCTAATTTCTGGTGGCCAAAAATATATATATATATAATATTTCCATTTCATAGACCATGGTTAATATAACCAAAACCATAAATTTCATTGGTTTTAAACAACTTTATTTTTGTACTTCAATGAGTTTTTTTTGCATCTCTCATTTTACATACAAAAGTAATTCATTCACATTTAATGTTCATTCCTAACCCTTACGCGCGTTTCATGGCAAAATTGAATAAGTGTATTTTTCCAATATATATATATATATATATATATATATATATATATATATATATATATATATGTGTGTGTGTGTGTGTGTGTGTGTGTGAAGAAGTCAAATCATCCTTATTAAATTTACGAGAAATACTGTTGTAGGGGCCGATGTAGCTTAAGATCGGTCTTACAACTAAGAAACAGACACAGACATAAATACGGCAATGCCAAAGAAGGAAACACAAACTCATGTGTGTGTGTGGGTGGGGGGTGTGCGTGTGTAGAAGCCATAAACATTAACATTTATTTTCTCTCGCGGTGAGCAGCCCCTGTGAGGAGGTTGGGCCACACAATGACCAATCAGCCTTCAGGGCGCATTGATTTCAACCGACACTTGAAGGACTACTTTCAGACCCGTGGGATTTGGACAGCAGCCCCAGAGAGTTTCCTGGAACCAACGAAGAAAGGCGTAGTTTCTCTTGCATTTGTCCACTGGACAGCAGAGCAAGACCATTCTCAATGTTGGGTGATCTCTCTTACTACTAAGAAAGGACACACACACACACACATTATTTATGGCAATAGAAAACGAAAGAAACCAAAACTCGTGTGTGTAGCTAAATACAGGGTGGGCAAAAATAAGGGTCCTATTTTTAAAAATTCATAACTTTTTTATTTATCGATTTTTTTTTTGATTTTTTTTAGAATAAGTAAAGGACCCCTTCCGAAGCAAGCATGAGCCGTATTAGCCCTAAGGAACGTACCCTCATTTAGAAAACATTATTTTTGCTTAAAAAACTCAAAACAGTGTAAAAAACAATACTTTAGTTTTTGTAAGTTTTAAGAAGTGTTTTTCGGCTAAAATTTGTTTTGTTTATTTCAAAAAATCTCGGAAGGGTCAGTCTACACACACATAAAGTTTGGTGAGTTTAACTTTTATTTTGTGGAAGTTATTCAAATTCAAGTTATTCAAATTTAAAGATAGGACCCTTATTTTGGCCCACCCTGTATAAAGGTGATATTTATGTCAAAGAAAAAATATGTGACCGTTCATGATTCAGTGAGTCGAGAGAAAAGATAATGGATCGTTACTGTAGGATGGTGATGATGGTTATCCTAGCAAAAGTGTCCGTTGGTCTTTTTAGTGGGAATTGTTGCTTTTGACGTAGCTGTAGAACTTTGGCTGGTCGGAGAACAAGCTGCAGCTGCAGCTGCAGCTGATGATGATGATGATGATGATGATGATGATGATGATGATGATGATGATGATGATGATGATGATGATGTAGAAATGGAGCCGTAGCTGCTGCTGCTGTTGCTCATTTTCGTTTTTGTGCTAGTGTAGATCCATGTTCCGACCCCCTCGATAATCGCTGAACCCAACACTGTGTGCTGTGGTTTTCTGTTCGTCTTCATCTCTTGATCTCGTTCCGGCCGTATCGTCTTTCTTCCCGCATTAGCGACCGCCGAGGGCGCGTGCACTGGTTGACAAGTATAGACAAATAAAAGCAACGCAGATTCACAAGAGAAAACACAAACTCAAGTACATTGTGTATAGATCAGTCGTCTTTGAGGTGTGTTTGTGATACCGTCGCGGAAAAATGACTCTTCAAACGCTAACGTTCACATCTTAGTTAACTGAGATTAAGTTGTCTGTTGAGGCCATCATCGTCGTTGCTCGTTAACTAATCTCATAATGTTCCCGTCTACCCTTAGCTGATCACGCCCGATTTTTACTCCAATCTCTCCCACTACACTTGGGTTTAACTCCCTCTGTCCGAAGCCGTCAACTGCCGCAAACTGTCGTAAACTAAAAACTGTTGTAAACTAGCTCAAACTCCTGAATATATTGACTTACGCCCGGAAATCCTAAACGTCTCGTATTTGTCTCATAGTGACTGATAAGCGGGAAATCACTCACCCTCTCGACCACTTTTAACCCATCCTATTTCCGATCACCTTTGTGTGCCTTGGTGAATCATTTCCTCCCATTGTCCAGGGTATTGGCTAGAGGGGGGCATAGTATCACACTAATTAAAATGCTGTTCCGTCCAGCAGGGATTCGAAGAGAAAGGTTACTGCTAGATTGTTTGACTGTAACTCCGGGTGCGAGCCCCGTGTGTATCTCTGTAGTGAAGAAGCACACCCTTTTTATACAATTTTACCAACTGCTGCTGCTACTAATACGACGCTTTGGTGATATCTTATTGCACGTGCAGAGAGGGAGAGGGAGAGGGGGGGAGAGAGAAAATGTGTTTATTTCTGTCACACTGGCTAGGATGTTCAAGAAGTAAACATACGGTTTTGTTAGTAATGCCGAGTTATAAATGGGATCATCACAAAAAATACTTTTTTTTACATATTCCTTGCCTTTTTTGGACATTTCATTTGTTGATTAAACTGAATATTTTATATTTTCATTTTTTTTATATATTGTATTTCGCATTTTAAACATTTTCTTAATGCTTGAACTGTATATGTTTATTTTTAATCTAGGAAAATACTTATTTTATATATTGTATTGCTCTTTTTTTTTCAGATGTTCTTTTAGCAGAAGAAATGAATCCTCCTTTCTCTTTTGATCTCCGAACAAATATCTTATAATAAAGAACCAAAAGCCTTGTATGCTAATCTGTTCCGCCATCCACATAAGCCAATGCCTGGTGCATGTTTTTAGAAAATATGTGTTCGTTTCGTTCGTTTCGTTTTCTTTAAAAAATATCTTACATTTTTTCTGGGTAAGCCGCTTCTTTCTCCTAACTTTTACAGAGAATGTGGCAGCCATTTTCACTCTGATGCTAATTTCTACTCCTACCGCCCCCAGAATCACCGGGGAACTGTTCTTTAAAATCAAAATACAGATCGTCCCTTTAAAGTACTTTCTCCTTTCCGGGCGTATTTTAAAATAATGGAATACAAGAAGGAATAGCGGTGTACAATTACAAAACATAAACACAGAGCCATCTTAAATTTTTCATATTAAAATTACCTATACCGCCTCTACGCTGTATATTTTTTATTAAGGTCATCCTTTTCTTTTAGTTATCGTAACGGCCCATTTATAGAATCACTCCCGACTCTACGTTGGATTTCTTTTCTAAGTCATATTTTTCTTCTTTTTTTATTATCGTAACGACCCTTTCATAGAACCAACCCCGTCTTTAAGTAGCATTTCTTTTCTTTCTTTTAAATGTCATCTTTTTCTTTTCTTTTTTTTTATCGTAACGGCCCTTTTATAAAAATCAACCCCATTCCTACGGCGCATTTTTCTTTTTTTTAATTTATCGGACCGGCTCTTTCACAGAATTACTCGCGTCTCTACGTTGCCATTTTTTTTTATTTTTTATGTGATTTTCTTTTATTTATCGTAAAGCCCTTTTCATTGAATCAATCCCGTTTCTACGTCGCATTTGTCATTTTAAAACCATCTTCTTTTTTTTTATTCATCGTAACGCCCTTTTATAGAGTCACTCCTGTCTCTACGTCGAATTTCTTTCTTTTTTTTATAGGTCATCTTTTTCTTTATTTATCGTAACGGCCTTTTTATAAAATCAATCCCGTCTTTACGTATTATCTATTTTCTCTTTTATTAATGTAATTTTTTTTATCATTGTAACGCCCCTTTTTATAGAATAAATCCCATCTATACGTTACATTTTTCTTTTTTATGTCATCTTGCGAATACTTGTTTATATATCGTATACCCCTTTCTTATTTTGGGATATTTAAGTCAAAGGTCACGATGAAGGTCACGGAAAAAAATCACAAAGTCACACTTCTGACAATAACTTATCTTCTATTCAAGTTTGGTATACTTTGTGCCAATCAAATCTCTTATACGTCAACTTAACCCCACTGAATATGAACGCACCAAGGACAGAAAAAATATATGAGAAAATGTCTCTCTGTGTAGGGGCACCAATGCATGCCTTCCGGTCCGCAAATAAATAGTGAGAGAAAATTCGGTGCTTCTTTCGTTTCTATACAATATGAAAATATTTAAAGAAATGTAAAAACTTTGTTATGTACTTCCGTGTTAACTGAAAATAAGATTGTACAGAAAAAATTACGCAAATTCATCCAGTATTTATTAAATTATAAGAAAAAGAAAAAAACGACTTTACGTTTCGGTAGACATTTTGTAACCAATTCAGCTTACTGTTAGGCAAGGGAGATAACTTGGCGACCCATAATAAAATCTGCCGATTGATAGATACAATATGGCGGCCGACCGATAAAATCGTTTTTTAATTATTTTTTATATAATAAATACTGGATGAATTTGCGTCATTTTTTGGTGCACATTCTTTTCATCTACCATGTAAGTACATAACAAAGTTTATACATTTCTTTAGCTATTTTTTTTTTTTTTAAGAGAGGCCTAACATGTCATTGTCAAACGAAAGAAGCACTGGACATTTTATTAATTGACTATTCAATAAATTTGTAGATTCATCACACCCCACCCCCAACAACAAAAAATAAATGTTTCTTTTTTTTTTTTTCAAGCGACTACGGGTGAACACTTGAAAACCCTGACGGAAAGGGAAAAAACAATTAATTTAGAATTTAGATTGGGGGATCAATTTCGCATATAAATGTAACGTAAAGTGGTCCCATTTCCAGGCCATTCTAACTTTTTAGAGTGGTGAACTTGGATGCCTAACATGTCGTTGTGAAACGAAAGAAGCATCGAAAATTCAATTTAAAACAAATAAATGACACACGTCCTCTAATGAAAAACGGATCAACGGAAAAACTGTTGAGTCTAGATAAACCGGGCTCTTTCACAACCAAGTTCAGTTCTCGTTAGCCTTGACTAGAAACACAGCTGGCGAGATCAAACGACGCTGGCAACATCCGTTCACCTATTTCAGTCAATCAACAAGCAGCTGACCGAACCTCCGACTTTATTCTTCCACGAACGTGCTCCTACCTCCTCCCGCCCGGCAGACTGGCGCATCTTCAACCAAATCAACACATTCTAGTAATTTACTCCTCTCCAGGAGTTAGGCACAAGGCCAGTTTTTATCTTACTCCCACAAGTAAGATGTGACCCAAGCTCGGGTCGGAAAGTGGGGGTTGAAAAGCCAGCGCCCAAGAGGTGAGCACTCTGACCATCAAAAATTGCCTGGGCAGCCCCGTCGGCATTCCCCGGTAGGGGTGCCTCAAGCAGTAAGCAATTAACTTACTCCTCCCCAAAGAGGGGAGGCAAAGCCTGGGAGGGTGGACCTCCTAGAACTGCACAGGACAATCCCATAGACCGGCGTAAATCAAGCCCCGAAGGCAAAGACAATACCAGTCTATAGGGTGCAGTATCCATCGGAACAAATACTACACTTTGATCTTGACATTCTATGTCAGTTTATAAAATCTTATTCAATTCTTTCTAAGCAAAACTGTGTTGTTGTTTTTTTGCTTTTATAAACTACTAGGGATACTTATATTTTATATTGTACTAGCAGAGGTACCCGGCGTCGTCCGGGTCTCTTTCTCTCTCTCTCTCTCTCTCTCTCTCTCTCTCTCTCTCTCTCTCTTCACCGGTCGCCCTCTTCACCCGGGGCGAAAGTTGTCTCGTCCCCGGTCGCCCACCCCACTCTTTCCGATCGCCGCCTCACCCCCTTTCCCCGACTTCTCTAACCCCCTCCCCTCCCTTCACCCCGTTGCCCCGGGGCAGAAGTAAGTACAAACTCTGTCTTCCCGGTTGTCGCCCTCCTCTTCGATGTATATTTAGGTGAGCGTTAAAAAACAATTGTGGAAGTTGGTGGAGATCGAACTATTAAACTATAGGTATGGATTCTTCGTTGTTATCGATTGCGCCACACGAAGCGAGTATAAAATCTAATGAAAAATAGGTCACTTGAATACATTGTGAAGCTGGGCTGTGTTTTATGCACGCGCGCATGGGCAGAGCGAACGATCGATCGAATTGCGAACAAATTTAGGGACCCCGTCACACGTTGCAGGATGGTTCTATATGAAGAAACCGATGGGTTTTTTTTTCCCCCAATTTTTTTATATTATGCGCCCGAAAGCTGGACGATTCTGTCGAGTATCTCGGGAGCCTTTTGCAGACGTACAAACATACATACACACAAACAGACAAGTCTTCTTTATGTTATAGATTGCTATTTGTACACATTTTTTTGTTGATTAAACTGATTTCTTCTTCTTTTTACTCTAGAGCATATCACAACCTACCTATGTTAACCCTTAAACGCAATACAGACATACCCAAAATGTAAGTCGTTTTGGTCGCGGACAATTAATTTTCTCTCAAATTACAAATATTAAAAAAAACGGAAACTATCCAGTTTCTTTCAAGCGTTTCGACTGCTTTAGTGTTGAGAAAAATATTTTTATAAACACTGAAGTGGCTGAATACAATTGGGATACATATCTCACTAGTGTAGTATCTGTTCCGATGGATACTGCACGCCTGTCCTGTGCAGTTCTAGGAGGTCCACCCTCCCAGGCTTCGCCTCCCCTCTTTGGGGAGGAGTAAGTTTATTGCTTACTGTCTGAGGCGCCCCTACCGGGGAATGCCGACGGGGCTGCCCAGGCAATTTTTAAATGGCCAGAGTGCTCACCTCTCGAGCGTTGGCTTTTAACCCCACTTGCTCGACCCGATCTTGGGTCACATCTTACTTGTGGGAGTAAGATAAAACTGGCCTTGTGCCTAACTCCGCGAGGAGTAAATAAATATCTCACTAGAAATTGCCATCGAAATGACAATATGTCCCACAAACGTTCTAGACCTAATATCATATCCAATCTTTAGAGCCGTTTAAAAAAAAAAAAACATTTTTCTAAACTATTCAACTTACTAATATTTATTTATTTTGCTACAGAAAAATTAGCACAACATTCGTACCGTCGGTTTCAAGCTCGGAAAGTCTTATTTTAATTTTAATTTTATTTTTAATTTATTTTTTATTTTATTATATTTTTTCTCCTTTAATCTTATATTATTATATCTCTCCAAATCTTCTCCAGTTTTAAATCTCAACCGTTTCATTACACTAAATTTAAATTCAAACAAACATACACAACACACTGAGCAAATAACGCGTCCCAACGAGAGTGTCATGTGACTTCACATTTCCAAAACAGATGACAACAGAAGCTGAAGAGAGCCGGTTGGCTAAGACTTTCCGAACTTGAAACCGACGGTACGAATGTTGTACTAATTTTTCTGTACCAAAATATATATATATATATATATATATATATATATATATACATAATATATATATATATATATATATATATATATATATATATATATAAATATATATATATAATATACATATATATATACAAATCTCCCATTTGAAAATTCAAATATTTCAGATTAGCATTAAACTTGATCCATAGTCATTAGACACCAATTAAGCAAGATTCCCTGAATTTCAATTTCTTCTTAAGATCCGTTTAGTTTAAGCCTTAAATTTTAGACATTTTCTAGAATTAACATCATGTCATGGATTTTGATCCACATTGGATAAGGATTCTAGACGTAAGTTTTAGTAGCATTATATCTTGATTTTAATCTGCCGAAAAGGACATGAAGTCATGCGAAGCGGTCCCATTTGAGGAATTCATTTTTACCCATCCTGGGACGGGTAATCCTTCTAGTTTATTATATACACGAAATTGTTTGCTTACAAATGAACCAGAAATTAAAAAATAACAAACAAACAAAAAAGAAAAAAAAAAGCAGTGTAAAATCAAAAGCGTCTTCTTTTTTTAGTATTTCATTCTAGGGGGTGCTTACTGTATACAATATCCAAGTTTTCAAATGCTCAAAATTAGCAAAATAATTAAAATATTATAAAATTGATACAATTATAAAAACCAATATCAGAAAACATAATAATTAAAGTTATCGTGACAATTATACTATGAAATATGAAATAACATTTCAGACAAAATGGAAAATTAGTTTATGGAATGGTGAATAAACATTTGTCTCCACCTTCCCCTCTCTATCCACGTACCCAACCCACTACATACAGCATCTATTCCTCCCCCTCCTCTTCTTACTACCGTTGTTCTCTGCTCGATTTTTCTTCCAAACTTTACTGTATAAAATGTCAAGTTCTGTTTAATAAAGCTTATTTTAATTAAAAAAAAATATGGTTGAATGAATCGACCGAAATATCTTGGTCCAGCTTTAATGATGTATTTGTGTCCTTATTTCTACTAGGATGTTGACTTGTTTATTCACTTTCTCATAAACTAATTTTCCAGTATGAAATATAGATAAGACTAGCAGGGCCACCTGGTACAAAAGTTTTCTATTGAAACTTCTATCCCTCTTTTTGCCGGTTTCTCCCTCATTCTCCCAACCTCCTCTTTCTTATCCGCCCAGTCCATTCCTTTCTCTCTGGGCATACACTTTTTATAGATTACTTGAGTCGGCATAAGGGAAATAACATTTGAAAAAAATCAGAGTTACTTCCCTTTAGTTAAACATGAAAATTTCTGGAAAACCGACACCCAGCTGATGAAATCGGCAGCAGTTTAAGGTCAAAGAATGGATATTTTTTTCTAAATTTTAGGTATTATTCATTATGGGCAAAGCTGTGTACATGTAATCGCTATAAAAAATGCCCAAGATTTGTTTTCCACCTCCTTCCCACACTTTATAACTGATTTTTTACCCGGCCTTGCCCAGGGCTCTACCCCCCCACCACCACCACCACCCGCCGTTTGAAGAATAAGTCACACGATTTTTCCGAGTCAGTGGGATTGAACCATCAACCTCTCGGTCTTCCTTCCGTATCGCTAACCGTTGCGCTGAAGAAACAAAGTATAAAATATGACGAAAAATAGGTCAGTTGAATGCACTTAAAATTCGTGTTTTTTTTTTTTGCACATCACGCATGCGCAAAACGTACAGGTGACGAAAAACGAAGCAATTTGACCACCCCCTGCAGCAGATTTTGTGTCGCTTCTACGTGAAGGAATGGATGTTTTTTTTCTTCATATTATACGACCGAAAGATGGACGATTTCGAAAATGTCAACTTTGTGGGTATCTGTCACATATTTTTCAAGCCGGATATACAAACATACACTTCCCTTTTATATAATAGATGTATCATTATATACATATTTAAGTGAAATTATTTGGGCACGTTCAATTAGATGGTTTAGGAAGAAAGTAATTAATTATAAGTAATTAATTATAAGTATTTAGTTATAAATTTTGTAATTATAAAATGTAAAATTTTGCTTTAAATCAAAAACTTTTGTGCAACTATGCCCGCGACCCCCTGACTGACCGCCTTACCTTATGTATATACTGTATTTCTTCTTGTTCATCTTCTTCTAAGCCGTGTCGAGATTCTAGTGGAGTGGAGTCGGTCACCAGAGCGTGAAGCTATGGTCCACAGTGAAATTTTACATACATAACAAAGGCTGCAACACAGATAGAGGCATGATAATAATGCACTGTGTATGTTAGATAGAACAGATTCCATCTAGAGAAAAATAATGCTTAAAAGGGAAGTAACTCTTTGCTCTTTATTGATCAAAATAGTATTTTTGGAAAGCAGTGTTATCTACCTCTAAATTCGGCCAGCCGACATATTGGGATAACAACATTCAATGGACATCTCATTCAGCAACTACAATTAAATACGTCCCCATTACAAAGTAATTCTTTTTCAGTTGTACAGGATGGGCCAAAATAAGGGTCCTATCTTTAAATTTGAATAACTTGAATTTGAATAACTTCCACAAAATAAAAGTTAAACTCACCAAACTTTATGTGTGTGTAGACTGACCCTCCCGAGATTTTTTGAAATAAACAAAACAAATTTTAGCCGAAAAACACTTCTTAAAACTTACAAAAACTAAAGTATTGTTTTTTACACTGTTTTGAGTTTTTTAAGCAAAAATAATGTTTTCTAAATGAGGGTACGTTCCTTAGGGCTAATACGGCTCATGCTTGCTTCGGAACGGGTCCTTTACTTATTCTAAAAAAAAAAAAATTTTTAATCAATAAATAAAAAAGTTATGAATTTTTTAAAATAGGACCCTTATTTTTGCCCACCCTGTATATATATATAGATATATATAATTATATTTGTTGATCTATACAGAAGCGTTTTCATCCAATTTATTCTTCATATTTGTCTTATCACTCACATAGATCACTTTATTTCAACTGGCAATAAGTGATTGAGTCCGTGCCCCCGACTGACCACCTTATCCCAAACGCATGTGGTTCTTCTTCTTCTTCTTCATCTTATAGTCGCGTCAAGGTCCTGGTGGAATCAGTTGCCAGAGTGCAAAACCATGGTCCACAGCGAAAGTTTACATACATAATAAAAATAGCAACACACATACGGGCATGATATACAAATAATGCAACGTGTATGTTTTGTTTTCATTCTGCAATTATAATATTTATTTAAATAAAATTAAAAAAATAAATTTTTTAATCATTTTATTTACATTTAAACTTTCTTTTAAGATGATTTCTTTATGTTTTAACATTTTTTTTATTTCTGGCTAGAATTAAATTTAAACCCTTATTATACATTAGCTTCATTTCTTTTAAAAGGCCCACAGACACTGGTATTCAATGAGGTTCCTTTAGTCTAGTTCAAAAGCTATTGAGGTTGTCGAGAAGTTTTGTTACCTTGGTGATACAATTGGAGCACAGGGTGGAGCAGGTGCTAGTGTGATTGCAGGAGTTAGAAGTGAATGGAGTAAGTTCAGGGAACTTCTGCTATTACTAACCAGCAGAGCGTTACCACTGTCAACCAAGGGAAGAGTCGATCAGGCATGTGTGCATATGTATGTTAATGTATTAAGTGTAACCTGTCTAGTGAGGATTGAGGACATGCGTCTCATGGGGAGAAATTATATGAGAATGGTACAGTGGATGTGTAAGGTGAGTCTTAAAGACAGGCTTAGATCTGATGACCTCAGAGGAAGATTAAATCTGGGCAGTATAGGGAGATGTGTGTGCAGAACAGGAGACTTCGATGGTATGGTCACGTTGAAAGAATGGATGAGAGTTCTCGCATTAGTCGATGTAGAAAACAATTGAGGTAGCATGTTCAGTTCACAAGGAAAACATGGGATGAGATGATGAAAGTGGACCTGAGAGAAAGAGGGATAAATAAAGACCTGGTCAGAGATAAGTTAGTCTGGAAGTCAATTTCTTAAAGTCGTCATACGCATGACAGCATATAAAACGGGCATTACACAGATGATGATGATGGTCAAAAGCAGTATATTAATGTTTGACTTCTTTTGTAAGCTATACATAATTTTATGAGCAAAGTAGGGGAGGCTTAATCTCAATGTCTGATAATAATAATAAAAGTGAAAGAAAAGAATTTCTTTCACTTTTAATATAGACCAAAAATTATTCACTTATTATTAAAACAGAAAACACACACAGACACACAGACAGAGACAGAGACAGAGACAGAGAGAGAGAGAGAGAGAGAGAGTGTGTGTTTTATCTTCTTTTTCTTATCGATTAGTTTTGTTTCAACGATTTCAAGTAACGAATAGGAATTAAATTGTAAGCCTTCTAGTATCATAATATTTTTTTAATATACCGTTCTTAATATAGATGTTGCCGAAATAGTAATTCATCACTTTGATCCAATGGGAATCTACTTTTTTAAAATTCCACACGTGAAACCAGTTTCAAAATGTTTCTATAGATACAGAAAAAGAAAGATAGAGAGAGAAAGGGGCAGCGGTATGCAAATAACAGTTCCGCCAATAAAATTATTCATGCTTAGAATCAAGAGATAAATATTACCCTAACTCTATATAGATCAGATGGAAGAGGGCCAGGCTGAAGATCAAAACGTCCCATTTTCAATTGTGGGTCTTGACTTCCCCATTTTTGTTTATAAACAATAACAAATTATTATGTTTTTATAAGAAATTAGAAAAACTAATAATTTAATATGCAATAATTTAATTTAATTTAAAAAAGCATTTCTAAAAACAAAATATTCCTATCTTTGAAAAAAAAACGAATTACTTCAAATAATTTATTTTGGATTTTTTCATGGAAGAAGAAATTATTCTGAGAGCAGAGAGGACATTTGAAAAGGTGTGTTTGTTTTTGAGTGACATATCATAGAGTGTCATGCTAAGGCGAGTGTGAGAGTGTCATGCAAAGCATGTTTTATTAGGACTATGAACATAATATATAATTAGGGTCTTGAAAATACACTTGGTCCAAAATTATTCATTATTTATTTTTAATAAATATAATATCATATTTTAAATATACATGCTAAGCACGTTTTATTAAGACTATGAACATAATATATAATTAGGGTCTTGAAAATACACTTGGTCCAAAATTATTCATTATTTATTTTTAATAAATATAATATCATATTTTAAATATACATGCTAAGCACGTTTTATTAAGACTATGGGCAGAATATATAATTAAAGTTTATATACTTGTATTATTAATTATTTATTTTTAATAAATATAATATCATAATATTTTAATATACATCCTAAGCATGTTTTATCAAGACTATGGGCAGAATATATAATTAGGATGCTGAAAATACACTTGACTCAAAATTTTAGAATTAAAATTTGTATACTTGTATTATTAATTATTTATTTTTAATAAATATAATATCATAATATTTTAAACATACATGCTAAGCATGTTTACTATGAACATAATATATAATTAGGGTCTTGAAAATACACTTGGTCCAAAATTATTCATTATTTATTTTTAATAAATATAATATCATATTTTAAATATACATGCTAAGCACGTTTTATTAAGACTATGGGCAGAATATATAATTAAAGTTTATATACTTGTATTATTAACTATTTATTTTTAATAAATATAATATCATAATATTTTAATATACATCCTAAGCATGTTTTATCAAGACTATGGGCAGAATATATAATTAGGATGCTGAAAATACACTTGACTCAAAATTTTAGAATTAAAATTTATATACTTGTATTATTAATTATTTATTTTTAATAAATATAATATCATAATATTTTAAACATACATGCTAAGCATGTTTACTATGGGCATAATATATAATTATGGTGCTGAAAATACACTTGACTCAAAATTTTAGAATTAAAATTTATATACTTGTATTATTAATTATTTATTTTTAATAAATATAATATCATAATATTTTAATATACATCCTAAGCATGTTTTATCAAGACTATGGGCAGAATATATAATTAGGATGCTGAAAATACACTTGACTCAAAATTTTAGAATTAAAATTTATATACTTGTATTATTAATTATTTATTTTTAATAAATATAATATCATAATATTTTAAACATACATGCTAAGCATGTTTACTATGGGCATAATATATAATTATGGTGCTGAAAATACACTTGACTCAAAATTTTAGAATTAAAATTTATATACTTGTATTATTAATTATTTATTTTTAATAAATATAATATCATAATATTTTAAACATACATGCTAAGCATGTTTACTATGGGCATAATATATAATTATGGTGCTGAAAATACACTTGACTCAAAATTTTAGAATTAAAATTTATATACTTGTATTATTAATTATTTATTTTTAACAAATATAATATCATAATATTTTAAACATACATGCTAAGCATGTTTACTATGGGCATAATATATAATTATGGTGCTGAAAATACACTTGACTCAAAATTTTAGAATTAAAATTTATATACTTGTATTATTAATTATTTATTTTTAATAAATATAATATCATAATATTTTAAACATACATGCTAAGCATGTTTACTATGGGCATAATATATAATTATGGTGCTGAAAATACACTTGACTCAAAATTTTAGAATTAAAATTTATATACTTGTATTATTAATTATTTATTTTTAATAAATATAATATCATAATATTTTAAACATACATGCTAAGCATGTTTACTATGGGCATAATATATAATTATGGTGCTGAAAATACACTTGACTCAAAATTTTAGAATTAAAATTTATATACTTGTATTATTAATTATTTATTTTTAATAAATATAATATCATAATATTTTAAACATACATGCTAAGCATGTTTACTATGGGCATAATATATAATTATGGTGCTGAAAATACACTTGACTCAAAATTTTAGAATTAAAATTTATACATTTTTATTATTTATTTTTAATAAATATAATATCATAATATTTTAAACATACATGCTAAGCATGTTTACTATGGGCATAATATATAATTATGGTGCTGAAAATACACTTGACTCAAAATTTTAGAATTAAAATTTATACATTTTTATTATTTATTTTTAATAAATATAATATAATATTTTTAATGTCTTTGGTACCTTAATAATTATGAACATAAGAAATAATAAAATGAGAGATTTTTATTTTAGTCACTCAAAGTAAAGTAGCAAAATATGACGATTTGTGATGAAGCTAATTTTTATGTGTATGATGTAAATAGTTCCTTGTTTCAATGTAAATGTTATTGCGACACAAAAATGTCGACTATTTTATCAGTACCTACTTGATTTGTTCAAAACTGTAACATTTCTCAGTCATTTATGATGGAACAGGTACTCTATTATCTAATATATGAAATAAAGTAAGCCCCCCACACACATTAGTACTCCACCGCTTCAATAAAAATAGCACCCTACCCGAGAGTCAATCATTCAAACAAATACATAGAATATACTGTCAAGGCTGCTACAAGCAAAGTGGCCCCCTCTAGCAAGCTCGAAAACTTCTCACGCCTGACAGTATCATATATCTCTACAAAGCCACCATCCGCCCATGCATGGAGTATTGTTGTCACATCTGGTGCTCGTACATCAACCGTAAGTCTCTCTCCATCTTAGACATGGTTCAAAAAAGAATCTCTAATCTAATAGGTCCCACACTGTCCACCAAGCTCCAGTCCCTGTCCCATCGCCGCAATGTTACAAACTTGTGCTTATTTTACAAGTACTACAATAGAATGTGCTCCGACGAACTTGCTACTCTGGTGTCCCACCTCGACGTAAATACACCCGACCAACTCGACAATCATCTAAATCCCATCCATTCACTGTGGAGGTCCCTAAATGCCGGACGACTTTCTACTCTAATAGCTTCTGTCCTCAAACAGCTGATCTTTGGAATTCCCTCCCTGCTCCGTGTTTCCCTGACTGTACCACCATGCAGAAGTGTAAATGTAATGTGAACAAACATCTTGCTGCGTAAATCCCCACTTAGGATGCCTTCGCATGAATTTGGCTCTTAATTCACAGTTGTCCCTTACGTCTCAATAGCAATATGCCTTGTTTGAGGTGAATAACAGTTTTTAACAAAAAGCATGTACATAAATCTGTTCCTTTAGTGATTTCGACCACATATTGGTCCATGTTGTTAGAAAACGAAATTTTACTTTTGGTCACTTTCTCTTCTTCTATTGATTTAACGTCAATTTTCCCTTGGGGTCAGGGGTCAGACGTTTTCTGATATTATGCAAGCTCACTCTCCAGTTCTCGCCGTTCAGCGGGTCAACTGTCTCCAGATTTCACTCTGTGCTGACGTGTCTAATCACTTGCTTCTTCAATTTTAATATTTAGTCCTACTTGCTATTTTTAATTAAAATAGTAATACGTAAAGGAAGTCGGTATCCTATTAAAACTCCCAATGGTGCCCTTCGACGTAAATACCCCCAACTAACCTGACAAGCAACAAAATCCCACCCCTTCATTGTAAAAGTCCCTAGATGCTAGAAAACCTTCTACTATAATAGTTTCTTTCCTCAAACTGCTACCGTTTGAAATTCCCTCCCTGCTCCCCTGACTGTACAAACATACAGAAATCTAAATGTAATGTGACCAAACATATCACTACACAACTCCTCACTTAAGATGGCCCCTATAAATCTGGCCCCTAATTAAAAGTGGCTCCTTACGTCTTGTTTGAGTGAATTAGTTTATCTAAAGTACATCATAAAATAGTAATAAATTATATCTTAGTATTAAAAGATAATTTGTTTTTAATTAGTTTATTTAAAGTACATCATAAAATAGTAATAAAGAATATCTTAGTATAAAAAAATAATTTGTCTTTAATTAGTTTATTTAAAGTACATCATAAAATAGTAATAAAGAATATCTTAGTATAAAAAAAAATGTTTTTAATTAGTTTATTTAAAGTACATCATAAAATAGTAATAAAGAATATCTTAGTATAAAAAAATAATTTGTTTTTAATTAGTTTATTTAAAGTACATCATAAAATAGTAATAAAGAATATCTTAGTATAAAAAAAATAATTTGTTTTTAATTAGTTTATTTAAAGTACATCATAAAATAGTAATAAAGAATATCTTAGTATAAAAAAATTGTTTTTAATTAGTTTATTTAAAGTACATCATAAAATAGTAATAAAGAATATCTTAGTATAAAAAAAATTGTTTTTAATTAGTTTATTTAAAGTACACCATAAAATAGTAATAAAGAATATCTTAGTATAAAAAAATAATTTGTTTTTAATTAGTTTATTTAAAGTACATCATAAAATAGTAATAAAGAATATCTTAGTATAAAAAAATAATTTGTTTTTAATTAGTTTATTTAAAGTACATCATAAAATAGTAATAAAGAATATCTTAGTATAAAAAAAATTTAATTAGTTTATTTAAAGTACATCATAAAATAGTAATAAAGAATATCTTAGTATAAAAAAATTTAATTAGTTTATTTAAAGTACATCATAAAATAGTAATAAAGAATATCTTAGTATAAAAAAATAATTTGTTTTTAATTAGTTTATTTAAAGTACATCATAAAATAGTAATAAAGAATATCTTGGTATAAAAAAAATAATTTGTTTTTAATTAGTTTATTTAAAGTACATCATAAAATAGTAATAAAGAATATCTTAGTATAAAAAAAATTTAATTAGTTTATTTAAAGTACATCATTAAATAGTAATAAAGAATATCTTAGTATACAAAAATTTAATTAGTTTATTTAAAGTACATCATAAAATAGTAATAAAGAATATCTTAGTATAAAAAAAAATAATTTGTTTTTAATTAGTTTATTTAAAGTACATCATAAAATAGTAATAAAGAATATCTTGGTATAAAAAAAATAATTTGTTTTTAATTAGTTTATTTAAAGTACATCATAAAATAGTAATAAAGAATATCTTAGTATAAAAAAATAATTTGTTTTTAATTAGTTTATTTAAAGTACATCATAAAATAGTAATAAAGAATATCTTGGTATAAAAAAAATAATTTGTTTTTAATTAGTTTATTTAAAGTACATCATAAAATAGTAATAAAGAATATCTTAGTATAAAAAAAATTTAATTAGTTTATTTAAAGTACATCATTAAATAGTAATAAAGAATATCTTAGTATACAAAAATTTAATTAGTTTATTTAAAGTACATCATAAAATAGTAATAAAGAATATCTTAGTATAAAAAAAAATAATTTGTTTTTAATTAGTTTATTTAAAGTACATCATAAAATAGTAATAAAGAATATCTTGGTATAAAAAAAATAATTTGTTTTTAATTAGTTTATTTAAAGTACATCATAAAATAGTAATAAAGAATATCTTAGTATAAAAAATAATTTGTTTTTAATTAGTTTATTTAAAGTACATCATAAAATAGTAATAAAGAATATCTTAGTATAAAAAATAATTTGTTTTTAATTAGTTTATTTAAAGTACATCATAAAATAGTAATAAAGAATATCTTAGTATAAAAAAAATTTAATTAGTTTATTTAAAGTACATCATAAAATAGTAATAAAGAATATCTTAGTATAAAAAAAATTTAATTAGTTTATTTAAAGTACATCATAAAATAGTAATAAAGAATATCTTAGTATAAAAAAAATAATTTGTTTTTAATTAGTTTATTTAAAGTACATCATAAAATAGTAATAAAGAATATCTTAGTATAAAAAGAATAATTTGTTTTTAATTAGTTTATTTAAAGTACATCATAAAATAGTAATAAAGAATATCTTAGTATAAAAACTAATTTGTTTTTAATTAGTTTATTTAAAGTACATCATAAAATAGTAATAAAGAATATCTTAGTATAAAAACTAATTTGTTTTTAATTAGTTTATTTAAAGTACATCATAAAATAGTAATAAAGAATATCTTAGTATAAAAAAATAACTTGTTTTTAATTAGTTTATTTAAAGTACATCATAAAATAGTAATAAAGAATATCTTAGTATAAAAAAAATAATTTGTTTTTAATTAGTTTATTTAAAGTACATCATAAAATAGTAATAAAGAATATCTTAGTATAAAAAAATTGTTTTTAATTAGTTTATTTAAAGTACATCATAAAATAGTAATAAAGAATATCTTAGTATAAAAAAAATTGTTTTTAATTAGTTTATTTAAAGTACATCATAAAATAGTAATAAAGAATATCTTAGTATAAAAAAAATTGTTTTTAATTAGTTTATTTAAAGTACACCATAAAATAGTAATAAAGAATATCTTAGTATAAAAAAATAATTTGTTTTTAATAAGTTTATTTAAAGTACATCATAAAATAGTAATAAAGAATATCTTAGTATAAAAAAAATGTAATTAGTTTATTTAAAGTACATCATAAAATAATAATAAAGAATATCTTAGTATGAAAAAATTTAATTAGTTTATTTAAAGTACATCATAAAATAGTAATAAAGAATATCTTAGTATACAAAAATTTAATTAGTTTATTTAAAGTACATCATAAAATAGTAATAAAGAATATCTTAGTATAAAAAAATAATTTGTTTTTAATTATTTTATTTAAAGTATATCATAAAATAGTAATAAAGAATATCTTGGTATAAAAAAAATAATTTGTTTTTAATTAGTTTATTTAAAGTACATCATAAAATAGTAATAAAGAATATCTTAGTATAAAAAAATAATTTGTTTTTAATTAGTTTATTTAAAGTACATCATAAAATAGTAATAAAGAATATCTTGGTATAAAAAAAATAATTTGTTTTTAATTAGTTTATTTAAAGTACATCATAAAATAGTAATAAAGAATATCTTAGTATAAAAAAAAAATTAATTAGTTTATTTAAAGTACATCATAAAATAGTAATAAAGAATATCTTAGTATACAAAAATTTAATTAGTTTATTTAAAGTACATCATAAAATAGTAATAAAGAATATCTTAGTATAAAAAAAAATAATTTGTTTTTAATTAGTTTATTTAAAGTACATCATAAAATAGTAATAAAGAATATCTTGGTATAAAAAAAATAATTTGTTTTTAATTAGTTTATTTAAAGTACATCATAAAATAGTAATAAAGAATATCTTAGTATAAAAAAATAATTTGTTTTTAATTAGTTTATTTAAAGTACATCATAAAATAGTAATAAAGAATATCTTGGTATAAAAAAAATAATTTGTTTTTAATTAGTTTATTTAAAGTACATCATAAAATAGTAATAAAGAATATCTTAGTATAAAAAAAAAATTAATTAGTTTATTTAAAGTACATCATAAAATAGTAATAAAGAATATCTTAGTATACAAAAATTTAATTAGTTTATTTAAAGTACATCATAAAATAGTAATAAAGAATATCTTAGTATAAAAAAAAATAATTTGTTTTTAATTAGTTTATTTAAAGTACATCATAAAATAGTAATAAAGAATATCTTGGTATAAAAAAAATAATTTGTTTTTAATTAGTTTATTTAAAGTACATCATAAAATAGTAATAAAGAATATCTTAGTATAAAAAAATAATTTGTTTTTAATTAGTTTATTTAAAGTACATCATAAAATAGTAATAAAGAATATCTTAGTATAAAAAATAATTTGTTTTTAATTAGTTTATTTAAAGTACATCATAAAATAGTAATAAAGAATATCTTAGTATAAAAAAAATTTAATTAGTTTATTTAAAGTACATCATAAAATAGTAATAAAGAATATCTTAGTATAAAAAAAATTTAATTAGTTTATTTAAAGTACATCATAAAATAGTAATAAAGAATATCTTAGTATAAAAAGAATAATTTGTTTTTAATTAGTTTATTTAAAGTACATCATAAAATAGTAATAAAGAATATCTTAGTATAAAAACTAATTTGTTTTTAATTAGTTTATTTAAAGTACATCATAAAATAGTAATAAAGAATATCTTAGTATAAAAAAATAATTTGTCTTTAATTAGTTTATTTAAAGTACATCAAAAAATAGTAATAAAGAATATCTTAGTATAAAAATTTTTTTTTTAATTAGTTTATTTAAAGTACATCATAAAATAGTAATAAAGAATATCTTAGTATAAAAAAAATTTAATTAGTTTATTTAAAGTACATCATAAAATAGTAATAAAGAATATATATAAAATAATAGGGATGACTTCACTCTGTATAATTGTTTTATCTCTTTCTGTTCAATTACTATTACAAAATCAATGGCCGATTCCCAAAATGAAAAAAATACACTAAAATGCAGGAAATCAACCAATATACTGAAATTTTTTAATATTTATTAATCAACAATCACGGAATATAATGAAACCATTATTTTTTTTTTAAATCTTAGTGAAAATGTATTATTTTTTAAAAAGAAAATACACCTTTACTAAAGTTATATTTTTATATATTAATTAAAAAAATGCATGAATTTTTAAATGTTGCTTATGTAAATAAAGCATCGTAGATGTTAACAATTAAATTTTTTTTTTCAAAATATTTCGTATATATTACGAAAAAGGCCCGTAAATACCGTGTTAATAAAATCACTATAACTCGAAGAAAAATTAATTTTTTGAATTAGCGATATTATTATTGAATAAAGCATTGTTTAATCAATATTTTCACCAAAAAAATAATATAATTGTAAAAAATATTTCATGTGATTTTAATGATTAGAGTTTTTGGTAAAATAAAAAAAATGCGACATAATTATATTTCCCTTTCATACATGAACGTGGCATCATCAGCGCAAGAAATTTTTTTTTATAATCTTGAAAATAAACCAAAAATTGACAAATTTGAGATCTAGGAACTTAACGAAAAAAGAATTTAAAAAATTTAATAATTTCTACTAACGATGAACTTTCATTAGTATGGTAGCCCCGTTCTGTAATAACCAGGTGGGATTAGCCTTCCAACAATCACTCACTTTTACACCGCACTCAAATTTTTCTTTTTTTAGAGATTCAACAATTTCGTTCATTTCACAATTTATCGTCAATTATTTGGAAAGATTTGTATTTGTTTTGTCTTTTTTTCATTAATAAATATTTAAGTTAAAAACAATTATTTATTAATAAATAAAGAGAATTCAAACATGACATTTTCTTTAAAAATTGAATTCTGTTTATCAATAAATAACTGTTTTAACTTTTTTTTCAATGAATAAATTATCAGTGTAGTCATTGACTTTAATTTACTTTTTCACACTTAAAATAAAAAAAATAAAAACACTTTATTTTTAAAAGAATCAATGTAATTTATCGTTACGACACGTTAAGAATAAATCGAGTAACTAAAGTTTTAAATCATGTAAAAAAAATTGATAAAATTGACGCAGTTCGTAACGTAAAAATATTTTTAACATTTAAAAAATAGTTTTATTTCAAATTCTAAGGAAAAACATTGGTAAACAGACGTCATCAATAATTTCAGAGTATTACAAAATTAAAAACTGAACCTTTTCAGTTAAAAATAAAATAATTGTGTACACTCACAAATAATTAAATAAGCATTTCCTTTTTTATTATAACAAAATAAGGGTACTTAAATTTGTTTATAACCTTAAAAAGAATAAAGAAATTAATGGATGATAATTTTTCAACTTCTATAAACTATTATTACATTTTTATATATAAAGTTAAAAATGATAAATTATGATATTTTTGTCTTCCATATATTTTGCATAGCGATAGTCAATTTGTAAACAAGTCCTTTTCCGATGAAGTTATGGCGGATTTTACTCATTTATCACATTTGATGGGATAATTTTTAGTCAAACGTGTGATTTATTTTTTTTTAATTCAGTGTCTTATGACTTTAATTTAATAATTAGCTTTGAAATAGTTCCCAAAAACTTATATTTATCTTTTAAGGGATTTTTACAAGTAATTTTTTCAAAGTTCAAAATTCATTTAATTTTTGGGGTTTTTGACCGTCGTAATTACATATTTTATTATAATTTATTTTTCACACGTAAATATGCAGTTTTTTTCGTTTAGAGATTAAGTTTAGGCTTTTATCTTTCAAACACAATCAAAGTTTACACGGAAACTAATTAAATAATTAATGATAAGCGCTTTTTAATAAGCATAGTCCGTACAAGAAGCCGCCATTTTTGCACATACCTATCAATTACTAACCCGACGAATATTAAATCTTAATGTGTTACGGAAATATATAAATGCATGTTATCCGTCGTTGCTCGCAACATACTTCAGAGGGGATTTTTTTCTGCTTTCACCGGTAACATCGTTTCCTTCAGTTACATATTCATGCAAAGAGTTTTAACGATTTCAATAAACATATGAACAGTTTGAATGTATTTTGAAAATTGCGAGGCTCTAACGACAAAAGGTGTCGCCTTTCAATACTCTGCCACACCACTAAATCTTGTTAGACATGATATGATATTGACATAATTTATCTTTGTTTTCAATTAAATTAAGATTTTAATCGAAGTCTAGATTTGATATGTTTATCCTTTCTATTGTTTAATGTATTAATTTAAAGCAATTGGATCTATCGCGTTTTGCATTCAAACTCTTCATCTATTTATTTCATTATTAGCAAGATAATAAAAAATTGGGAAGGGAGAAAGTCTTCCTTTTTTTTTACTTTTTATTATTTTGTCTGTCTTTCTTTGGGACTTTTCGTGTCACACATACCATTTTAGAACATAATAATATTACTAATTGCATGGTGTATATCGTTACGTTTTCACCTACCAATTCGTGTATACACCATTATACACCTGTGCCGTCGTCCTCGTGAACCCACGTTCTTTTCGTCTTCTCAGATGCAGATGGTTATTTAAAAGAGAACACGGGAAACATTAGAGAGACAGGTTACTTTTGTACGGTTTGAGAGAAAGACAAACAAACAGATGGATAACTTGCCTCGCTACACCCAGCCATTGGGGACAGCACCCTAGACACGTCTTTCCTGCTTGAAGTATCAGGTTATTTTCGTACGCATATATGAGAGAGAGAGAGAGAGAGAAAGATAGAGAAAGAAAGAGAGAGAGAGAAAGAGAGAGAGAAAGAGACAGATCGCTTTGCTACATCTAGTTGCATTTTGCATGCTCGTCCCTTCCCCTCACCCCACATTGGAGACAGCGCTCTAGACACGTCTTTCCTGCTTGAAGTATCAGGTTATTTTCGTACGCATATATGAGAGAGAGAGAGAGAGAAAGAGAGAAAGAGAGAGAGAAAGAGAGAGAGATAAAGAGAGAGAGAAAGAGAGAGAGATAAAGAGAGAGAGAAAGAGAAAGAGAGATAACGAGAGAAAGATAGAGAAAGAAAGAGAAAGAAAGAAAGAGAGAAAGACAGCGAGACAGATCGCTTTGCTACATCTAGTTACATTTTGCATGCTCGTCCCTTCCCCTCACCCCACATTGGGGACAGCACTCTAGACACGTCTTTCCTGTTTTTCTCTTGAGCAATAACAAGTTGCTCATATTTGTCGTTTGCTAAAGTTGCCATTTCTTCAAGTACACTGAATCTGTTTCGCCGTGTGAAAACGCTGATGTTAAGTTTTGTGATGGTAAAGCCAATTCTGCTCTATGGAGGAGGGACGTGGAGAACAACTGCCTCTACTGTGAGGAAGGTTGTGAAATTTATGAAGACCTACCTCCGAAGAATCCTCAGGCTTACGATCAGCAATCGAGATCTGTTGCAAAGACTAGTACTACCACATACATCGTTTATCTTACGACTTAAATACTCTTCTAAAATTGCTTAAACAGCGTCAAGAGGTTCGCTTTTTTGTAAATCAAGAAAAAGCGGAATTACGCTTTTTCTTTAAATTTCGAAAAAAGATTAAAAAAATTTATTTTGAAGCAAAGGCTGATTCCTGCCAAATCACTAGAGCTTTACGTCCTATTTTTTCATCATTTCTTCCTCTTCCTCTCGATTTATCTTTCTTTCTCTTTTACATTTTTTTCTCTCTTCCTCTTTCAGTTTCGGCTTGATTTGTTTTGTTTGCCTCATACTTCAAAATGATTCACGATATGGATAGGGGGGAGGGAGAAGATTTTGTTTCATCAAAGAAGCCCCATCTCCATTTCTGCTTATTTTTGTCATTGGCCACTCACGTTCTTACAGTGTCTGTTTTACATCTCATTTGCATAATCATTTTTTGAAGTTTGTTCGAATAAATAACCGTGTTATTTGTTTTTAATTTTATTAAATGATTTTGCTCCATAAACATAATAGAAGAATAACCCTAACCCTAACTCCTACAAAGATGTTGGAGATGGATTTGTTAGACTCTTTGCAGGTTTCCATCTCGTACAAGATCTGTCCATTTTTTTTTTTTTAGAACCCACAAGGGGGAGGGGAAGCTGAGAAAGAAAGACAAAGAAACATCTGGTGTCGTAAGCTGGAACAGAATGTAGAAAAAAACTGATCATACATGGAGGGGCTGTTGGAAAAACTTACATAGGATCGGGGATGCTTGGAGATCATTGGTTTGCAGCCCATGCTCAAAGCTGAGTGACAGGGCGAGCACGATGAGATTGCAGCATAAAATAATCTTATGTCTCATACAATATTAACCCACAGTTATTATATATAATATTTATATTTTAAAAAAAAACGTCTACAAGTTTCTCTTTTCAATAAGCAAAGCTGCCATTTTCATTTTGCTACAATTCGCGTTTGTTTTCAATAGGTCATTGGAAAACTGTTCCCTGCGCGGATTTCTGAATGACCCGCCTAATTACAGAAGGACAAATAAAATTTATTAATTTGATTATTTTTAGTTTCTATTTCTTTTAAATGTATCCTTTTAATGTGTCTTTTAAATGTATCTTTTTAATGTGTCTTTTTAAATGTGTTTTTTAATGTGTCTTTTTAAATGTGTTTTTTTAATGTGTCTTTTTAAATATATCTTTTTAAATGTGTCTTTTAATTGTATCTTTTTAAATGTGTTCTTTAAATGTGTCTTTTTAAATGTGTTTTAATGTGTCTTTTAAATGTTTTTTAATGCGTCTTTTAAATGCGTCTTTTTAATGTGTCTTAAATGTGTCTTTTAAATGTGTTTTTTTAATGCGTCTTTTAAATGTATCTTTTTAAATGTGTCTTTTAAATGTATCTTTTTAAATGTCTCTTTTAAATGTATCTTTTTAAATGTCTTTTAATTGTATCTTTTTAAATGTCTTTTAATCATATCTTTTTAAATGTGTCTTTTAAATGTATCTTTTTAAATGTGTCTTTTAAATGTATCTTTTTAAATGTGTCTTTCAAATGTGTCTTTTAATTGTATCTTTTTAAATGTGTCTTTTAAATGTGTTTTTTAATGTGTCTTTTAAATGTATCTTTTTAAATGTGTCTTTTAAATGTGTCTTTTAATTGTATCTTTTTAAATGTGTTTTTTAATGTGTCTTTTAATTGTATCTTTTTAAATGTGTCTTTTAATTGGATCTTTTTAAATGTGTCTTTTTAAATGTGTCTTTCGTAAATGTTAATCTTACACAAATCCCCAATCATTAATGTTAGAAACATAACGGTTAAAAATATATATTTAATCACAATTCAATTTCTGATTAGAATTTATTATCACTTGGAGGCGTTGCATATTTGGAAATTGTTAAGATTAAATTATAAAAATTTTTTTTAAAATCATAAACAAATTGTCAATTTTTCGTATCTATATTGAAATCTATATCTATTTCCGATTTATATATAAAGTTACGTATGTGTTTATATATTTCTATGTATAGGATTAACTCCTACACTAATTAAGCGATAATTATGAATTTTGAAATGCAGCTGCTAGGTGTAAGAGTGAGTAATGTGGGCTATATTTAGTTTAATGCAAAGGGGGTAAAAAGAGGGTGGAAGCACTGCATGAAAATTCGGATATAACCAATTTTTGTGAAATTTTAACAATAGGTATTAGACATCAATTAATAAATATCCCTAAAATTTCAGTTTCTTTGGGGTATTTTAAGGGTGTTTTAGAGGGGGGGTGGCATAATATGAGCACAATCTCCAATTTGAAAATTCAAATATTTCAGATTTGCATTAAATTTTATCCATAGTCATTAGACACCAATTAAGCAAGATTTAATGAATTTCAATTTCTTCTTAAAACCTTTTTTAAGTCTTAAATTTTGGACATTTTCTAGAATGAAAATCGTGTAATGGATTTTGCTCAAAATTGGAATAAGGATTCTAGACATAAGGTTTAGTATCATTACATGTAGATTTTAATCTCTGTAAGGAGACATAAAAGTTGTGCAAAACTGTTCTGTTCGGGGAATTCATTTTACGCGTCCTGGGATGAGTATTCTTCTAGTTCAGAATAAGATAATTTAAACTATTAGATTAAAAATATTTATTAGACAAATACTAATGTAATTAAAACAAAGCAAGTGACATTACAATGCATTTAGTTGTTTGTAACTATTGAATTTTTCAGCTTACATTATAAGATTCAATTGTATAAATAATGCGGAAGATTTCATTAAAAAAAAATCCGATTATTTTTTTGGTACTTCTTCAGATTAAGACCCACGCCTAACCCTAACCCGTGCTAAAATCGACTTGGCGTCGGTACTTTCCGGATGTTAACGTACACTGTCGAAAATTAGCCAATCAAATGGCAAGAAAATAAGCAGACATGTCAACTGATTGAAACGCGATTGCAACGCAAAATTCGCAAATGCAAAATAAATTTTGATCACAGCTGCAATCAATTTCAACGAACTAGAACAGGTTGTTGCGTCTCCCGAAAGAGTGATTAATTTTTGTCAGGAAAAGAAATTGAATGTTCAGGTAAAAAAAAAAACAATTCTAAAGCAACCTTTTTCATGCTAACAAAAAAAAAAAAAAAAACAAGCAAAAAACTTTGATATCTAACACTAAACACGCCATTTTTACCTGATTACAAACCAAAAATAAGTTTCCGTAAAATAAAAAACTTTTTGTGAAAAAACATTTTTATCACTTAAAAGATATATTTTTATGTGTAAAAAAGAAAACATTTTATCACCTGTTTATTTTTCTTTCTTCGTTAAAAAAAAAAAATTCTTTCATACAATTTGACTAAATGTATTATTTGATTTTTTTTTTATTTCTTCGTTAAAAAAATAAATATTTCTTTCATACAATTTGACTAGATGTATTATTTGATTTTTCTTTTATTTCTTCATAAAAAATAAATATTTCTTTCATACAATTTGACTAAATGTATTATTTGATTTTTTTTTTATTTCTTCATAAAAAATAAATATTTCTTTCATACAATTTGACTAAATGTATTATTTGATTTTTTTTTATTTCTTCATAAAAAATAAATATTTCTTTCATACAATTTGACTAAATGTATTATTTGATTTTTTTTATTTCTTCGTTAAAAAAATAAATATTTCTTTCATACAATTTGACTAGATGTATTTGATTTTTTTTATTTCTTCGTTAAAAAAATAAATATTTCTTTCATACAATTTGACTAAATGTATTATTTGATTTTTTCTTATTTCTTCATAAAAAATAAATATTTCTTTCATACAATTTGACTAAATGTATTATTTGATTTTTTTTTATTTCTTCATAAAAAATAAATATTTCTTTCATACAATTTGACTAAATGTATTATTTGATTTTTTTTAATTTCTTCATAAAAAATATTTCTTTCATACAATTTGACTAAATGTATTTGATTTCTTCATGAAAAATAAATATTTCTTTCATACAATTTGACTAAATGTATTTGAATTTTTTTAAATTTCTTCATAAAAAATAAATATTTCTTTCATACAATTTGACTAAATGTATTTGAATTTTTTTAAATTTCTTCATAAAAAATAAATATTTCTTTCATACAATTTGACTAAATGTATTATTTGATTTTTTTAAATTTCTTCATAAAAAATATTTCTTTCATACAATTTGACTAAATGTATTAAGGGTTTTTTTTATTTCTTCATAAAAAATAAATGTCTTTCATACAATTTGACTTAATGTATTATTTGTTTTTTGTTTTCTTCATAAAAAATAAATATTTCTTTCATACAATTTGACCAAATGTATTATTTTATTTTATTTTTATTTCTTCATAAAAAAATAAATATTTCTTTCATACAATTTGACCAAATGTATTATTTTATTTTATTTTTATTTCTTCATAAAAAAATAAATATTTCTTTCATACAATTTGACCAAATGTATTATTTTATTTTATTTTTATTTCTTCATAAAAAAATAAATATTTCTTTCATACAATTTGACCAAATGTATTATTTTATTTTATTTTTATTTCTTCATAAAAAAATAAATATTTCTTTCATACAATTTGACCAAATGTATTATTTTATTTTATTTTTATTTCTTCATAAAAAAATAAATATTTCTGTCATACAATTTGACTAAATGTATTATTTTATTTTATTTTTATTTCTTCATAAAAAAATAAATATTTCTATCATACAATTTGACCAAATGTATTATTTTATTTTATTTTTATTTCTTCATAAAAAAATAAATATTTCTTTCATACAATTTGACCAAATGTATTATTTTATTTTATTTTTATTTCTTCATAAAAAAATAAATATTTCTTTCATACAATTTGACCAAATGTATTATTTTATTTTATTTTTATTTCTTCATAAAAAAATAAATATTTCTTTCATACAATTTGACCAAATGTATTATTTTATTTTATTTTTATTTCTTCATAAAAAAATAAATATTTCTATCATACAATTTGACCAAATGTATTATTTTATTTTATTTTTATTTCTTCATAAAAAAATAAATATTTCTTTCATACAATTTGACCAAATGTATTATTTTATTTTATTTTTATTTCTTCATAAAAAAATAAATATTTCTTTCATACAATTTGACCAAATGTATTATTTTATTTTATTTTTATTTCTTCATAAAAAAATAAATATTTCTTTCATACAATTTGACCAAATGTATTATTTTATTTTATTTTTATTTCTTCATAAAAAAATAAATATTTCTTTCATACAATTTGACCAAATGTATTATTTTATTTTATTTTTATTTCTTCATAAAAAAATAAATATTTCTTTCATACAATTTGACTAAATGTATTATTTGATTTTTGTGTTGCTTTAAATGTTGGTTAATGTTTTTTGTTTTTTTCCGTTTTTGATTTTTTGGATGCAGATAAGTCAACCGACTTTTCATTCAGCATTTTTTTACGGTTTACGTAAACATATGGAAAGGAGCGATGCCAAATCGATTCTAGCATGGGTCCTAATCTGAAGAAGCACTGATTTTCTTATTCTTTAAAGCGTGTGGGAGAGTTAGAGTCTACAAGCGCCAATCTCATTTTCTTCCTCTCTCAACTGATATTATCTATTAAGGAGGAAAATCTAAAATAAATCTTTTGTAGATTTTTTTTTTAAATAAGATATTATTTATTTAAAATTCAAATTTTCGATTCATAAAATAATCTTTATCAGGAGGATACAGACAATATTTTTTTTTTCTTTCTTTTTTTTTTAAGTGACTTGTTGTCACTTAGTCTTTAACTTGTTCTTATTGAAGTCTGATATGTAATATCCGATATAAGTAGTGTGCCTTGGTACACACGTGTAAGTTATAAGGAAAATATTTCCAGTTTAAATGCATTTAAATTTGTAATTTTTAAACACAAATTTAAATGCATTCAAACAGTGGAAATATTTTACTCATAAAATATATTTCTTAATGTTTATTTGATTGTCCTAATCGTATAAATCTCGATTATTCTATTTGTCAATCAGGTTTTAATTCCCAGCTGGTACATGAAATTTTTTTTTTTTTTTTTTTGTAATTTCTTGACTTATAACTTGTTTTTTTTTTTTAACTTCTTCAAATTTATTTTTTTAATTTCTTCAAATTTTTGGGGGAATTCATTATTTTTATTTTCTTATATTATTATTTGGTATTGTATTTATATAAATGCTTGCTGACCCCTACCCAGCCGGGAGTATATGTCGTTGTTCATAATCAAATATGTTTTAACTAGTTATTTTCAACTTAAAACGTTAATCAATAAAACTAGAATGGCTTAAATAAAATTTCAGACGTCTTCGCAAAATTGCATTCAAATTTGTTAATTTTAATCGAAAGAATATAAATTGACCATCGAAATGCGAGCGAAGAAAAATGAAAAGGAAATGTTTTTTAAAAACAGAAAAAAAAAAAATAATTTTTTCAGGACAAAACTAATTTCTCTCTCTCTTCTAAATTCTAATCTACACGTTATAGCCATTTGCAATTGTAGATATTTTAAACAAATGTAAGTTACCGGTGCATGTGCCGATCTGTATCTTACTGAAGAAAATGCTGGTTGCATATATAGTCTGTAATCAATTAAATCGATGGGAATTAAAATTTTCCATAATATAAAAAAGACCACCATTATTGAAGTAAAATCAGACATAAAATATTTAAGTGTGTCGATACTTATGTTGAAAATCGGGTTACAATGCGCTGTTAGGAACATATCTTCGTCGTAACAATAAGACCTCCTATAAATATATATTTTATTTTAATCAAAAACTGAAGAAACTCTTTTCAATTTAATGAGACAATTCTACACAAGTGTTAGTACTTCTACAGAACAGGACCAATATCGACAAACGATTATGATTCACGGAACAGACCGGAAATGTCTAAACCATTAATTAATGCCAACATTAAATGGAACATTTTCTTTTTCTCCCTCCCCTGACTGAAGGCTAGGGTCAGTTACACCTGAACACTCCATATACACACCTGTTTTAAGAATTGGTTCAATAATTTTCTTTAAACTGAATCAACTTTATTTCTTTTTGAGAAAGTTTTTTTCAACTTTTTTTCTTTTTTTTGAGAGACTAAAATATTTTTTTTACCCTAACCAAAAGGGGGGGGGGGGGCATTTCTGTTTTCATGTGTTGCAATTTTTTTTTTTTTTTTTTTTTTTTGCAGCTTTCAAATCGTAAACGGCTTTAGCCATTTCCATTTGTTTCATAAATCGCAATTGGAAACATTTGTACCGAGATGAGTCCTGTTCTGTAAAAGGACCCAAATATTTACAATCAAGTTTTTAGAAATTTTTTTTTAGAACAATTGAAATCTTTATCAGTTCAGTTTTCGAATTCTCACTCGATAAAAATTATCAACATGAAAACCCAAATAGTTTGTATTTTTGCTTTATTTTAATAAAAAGTAAAACCCATGAACATCTTTAATACAAGTTCTGCATGAAACGACAAGACACAAATGACTGAGTTTCGGGCAAGTGTGAATAATAAAAAAAATTTTTAAAAAACTGTTTCCTTTTTAAAAACTCAAAATGAACATTTTTTTGTTCCTTAAATAAAATAGTACATTAAACCTTAACAGTCATTGTAAAACCCCTTTTCTTTTTATGAAGAAATGTTGTTTTTTATTAATTTTAATTTCCACAACTTTTAAGCCAACAATTATCTTTTTGTCTACAGATCAAACAAAACAAAATCATTTTTAAAAATATTTAAAAAAAATTTTTTTTATTTTTTTTTTTTTTAAATGTTCATGTCCCTTTTTACTTACCTCCCCACAAGGGCAGACTTAGACACAAGGTCAGTTTTTACTGTGGGAAAAAAAAAAATTAAACTCCCCAAAAAGGAGCATTGAGAATTGGGACAAAAAAATAAAATTGACTCAGTCTAGAAAGGTTTCTTACCCACTGACTGACAACAGAAAAGATGACATGTAGCATCAGAACAGATACTACACTTCGCTCCTAGCCAAACGGCCAAAGAATTAAAATGTTTATTTCTGAATGTTCAAAATAGTAATAAAATGTTTTTAAAAAATCTATAATTTTTTTTACTGAAATTGATTTAATCAAGGATGTGAGTATTTATTTACCTCCTCTCCAGGAGGTTAGGCACAAGGCCAGTTTTATCTTACTCCCACAAGGTAAGATGTGACCCATGGTCGGGTCGGGAAAGTGGGTTTTGAAAAGCCAACGCCCAAGAGGTGAGCACTCTGGCCATTAAAAAAAGCTGAAATTGAGATGAACTTCCCACGAGCCCCTGTGTGAAGACAGGCCAGCACAAAATACAGCAACCTTATCCTGAAACAAATCAAATCAGTTTCAACTAATAAAGTCAAAATTAAGAGAAAGACACTGAGTGTGCATGTGAGGGGAAGGAGACAGGAAGTCATTCTTTGATAAAAACAAAAGTCATCTAACTCCCCTACCCCCTTTATCAACTGCTTCAAGTCTTAGCCCTCATGGCAAAAATTAACATTTTCAGTTTTCAGAGAGAACTATCATAGGAGGGAAAAATCAGCTTTTTCTTATTTAAAAATAAAAATAAAAATTGGATTTCGATCAAAACACAGAAAACTCACATCCATGAGAGGCTCTAGCGATTAAAGCGGAAATCCGCTTTTTCTGGATTTAAAAACAAACAACAACAAAAAAAAAAAAAGATGATGCGGAATTCCGCTAAAAGGAAAAAGCGGAGAACTCACATCCTTGATTAACAGCAAATTTATTTAAAATTCTGGTTATATATATTTTTTTACTGCTAAAAATGGTAGTATAGATATTGAAGAAATTTAATGCATATAGAAGTCGGGTTAGAAAAATGATTGAATATATTTTCTCAAACGAAATACAACTAAAAGAAACGTGCAAAACTGAGCTCTCTGAACTCTTTGCAGGAAATAAAAAATAGAAAAAAGTTTTAGTTTGATGATGAAAATAAGAAAAAAAAAATAATAATATTTACGCAATTCTATACTGGATTTTGTCTGCAGTTTTCAAAATTCTTGCCAAACACAAGTCAGACACGTTGAGGATATGGTCTCGACACTCAGTCCGACAGTGATTTTGCTGCTGTCAGGCTGAGGTGTGGTCCTGTTTAGTCCTAGGAGGTCCACCCTCCCTGGCTTTACCTTCTCTTTGAGAAGGACTTAGTTTATCGCTAATGGGGGGGGGGGATGCCAACCTGGTTGCGCAAGCATTTTTTGTAGCCAGAGTGCGCTAATCCTAGTACACTGGCTTTTTCAACTGAACACCTGACCCTGTGTCTCACCTCCTGGTAAATAAAATAAGTACTTTGTCTTATTTGGGCTACTGTTCTCATCTTTGATGTTATTCTCACAACGTTTCGGCCGATGTAACCTCCAAACTTCTTCAGGCGCACCTTGTCAAATTCGGAAATCTGTACAGAATATTGAACGGAACCCTTTATTTAATCGACGGGGGGGGGGGGGGGGGGGGGGGTAGCGTGTTCTCATCCCGTAAGCCAGGAGAAGAAGGTAGAAGTGTTAAGTAATTCGTAATTTTATTCTTAGTATCTCCCGCACCGAGGATTGAACCGTCAACCTCCAAAAGACTATCACTTAGAACAGATTATTACTTAGCACTTATATCCGTTACGCCACAGGTCCTGAGAGATTCTACAGTTCGACAAGATGCACCTGAAGAAGGTCGGCGGTTACATCGGCCGAAACGTTGTGAGAATAACATCCAAGATGAGAACAATAGTCTGAATAATCCAAATGATCCAAATTATCAATTCCGAGCTCAAAAATTCCGAATGATAAGTACATTTACTTTTGAAATTGGTGTCACAGTCACAAAAGAATTTGTTTTTAAAAAAATGTTATTTTACATCAAAAACGAACGTTGTTTCAGATTTGTGTATGAAGCTGATTTTCGTTTAAAAAAAAAAAATTTTTTTAAATAAAAATAAATAAATAAAAATAAAAAATTTAAAAAAATAAAAAAATAAATAAATTAAAAAAAATAAAAAATAAAATTAAAATAAAAAAAATAAAATTAAAAAAAAATGATTTTCGTTAATAGAAAATTAAAAAAATTAAAAATAAAAAAAAATTAAAAATTTTAAAAAAATGATTTTCGTTAAAAAAAAATAAAATTAAAAAAATAAAAAATAAAATTAAAAAAATAAAAAATAAATTTAAAAAAATTAAAAAATTAAAAAAATGTTCTGAAATAGCAAAACAGATTTTTTTTTGTTATGAAATGCGGTTTTAGGGAACTTCAAATCGCAAGAAAAAGGAAGACATTTTTTGTGTTCTTTGAGGGAATACGTAAACAAACCTCAAAAACAAACGTAAAAGATATTTCTCTTTCATAAGTTTTATTTTTTGATATGCGTATGTTGAGCTAAATATTTCCAGAGAAATTGTTGCATAATTTGAAGTTTAAACACGTGATCGTTAGGTTTGTGATTTCAAGTCTCTCTATCGTCAGCATTTTTTTTTTGCTGCTTCTTTTTTTAATTTTTTTTTTTTTTTACAAACAATTCAAAACTGTTGTGGTTAGGGTTTGGTTATATCATCTATGAGAAGAAGCAAAAATAGAAAAAAGTATTTTCTTTCTCCATTGTCACCTCCTCATCTAAATGGATGAAAGTAATAAATACATTGCGGAATGAACATATATATGCGCAGTAGGGGGAGGTTGATTTTCATTTTTTTTTTGTTTACAATCAAATTCTGTCCAGTTTCAACCAATCCTTGTGGTTGCAAAAATAATGGCCGCCTGAAGCGCTGGGTTTTAAAAAGTCATTTTATTACAGAATTTGTAGTTTATTTCGGGTCAATTTTAACATCTATAATAATTAATGGGTTCTCAATAATTATTCATAACTTTTTTTCAGATAGAAAGTATTTTTGAAGCATAGAAGACTCTCAATGATGAACATGTCAAAACATGACCTTCGCCTTCTTATGTTGGATGAGTTCAAACTTGGGCACAATACCTTCGAAAATTCTGCCAATATCAATGGAGCATGATGAGAAGGATCCACAAACAATCAGACAGTACGAATGTGGTTCCAGAAATTCCGTAGTTGAGATGAGAGCCTTGAAGATGAAGAAGGTAGAGGACGGCCGTGTAATCTTGACAATGAACAATTGCAAGCACTTGTTGAGTAAAATCAACGTCAAAGTGTCAAAGAAATGTCTCAGACACTTGCTGTCGGCATTGCAACAGTTTCACGTCATTTACAAAGTATTGGAAGGGTGAAAAAAATTTTAATGAATAAATGTATGTTTCTGAAATCGGCCATTATTTCTGCAACAACTTAATATCTCATCGTCCACCTGAATAACTCATTAACCCTTATCCTCGAGTGGCCTTTGAGTCATGATAAGCATCAACTTTTTAGTACACACATACTGTAAAAAAGCTTTGAGTCATTTGAGAAAGAAAATGCAGTTTAAATTCCCAGGGATACCAACTAAATCCAAAATATTGCAGACTTAACACTTTCATAAGCCGACTTACCGCTGAAAAATTTAAAAGTACAAAAGGGGATTCAAGTATATAACAGTGAAATAAAAACAGGAGACCTTAACTTGAATTGTGAAATATTAAACAGGGATCATAAGCTGTTTACCATGTAACTGTTTCAGAGATTTAAAAACAGAACAGTTATAAAATTCACGGCTCTCCAGTGGTACTGATAAGATAACCACTTCCCCAATAACCAAATGTAGAAACAATTCAGTTTTTATTTCATATATGTATATAAACCAATAAATAATAATAAAACACTACCCTTACGACTATAATGTGATATAGTAATTTGCATATCTAATAATAATAAAACACTACCCTTACGACTACAATGTGATATAGTAATTTGCATATCGAATAATAATATAACACTACACTCAAGAACCATTCTGCAGTATGGTAATTAGCTTAGAAAAGATGCATAAAAAAAGCTTAAGTACCTTTGGTATCAGATAGGCAAATACATAATATAGGTAATATATATATATATATATAAAATGTTGAAATGATGACAAAATAAAGTTTACAAGTTTATTAAATCATGAGGTGTTCAACTAAGTAATGCTTACCAATAATTCATAATTTTATTGTTTTTTTTCCTTATGAGAAGAGTAATTCTTTGAAAATACATGGATTAAAGGTCAGTTTATTATATTTCTTGCTTGAACACCTGATGATTTAATGAACTTGTAAACTATCAAATTTTATTTCTTTTCATCATTACAATATTTCCGATATTAATGCTCTATCTACGATATTGAGCATCTCCTTATCACGATAGGATCTAATATAAAATAATTTATCTTTATATTATCCATGCAGAGGTATTAGTGTGGCAAGTACCGTCACCAAAAAAGATTTCTAGATTTCTAACTTACACCAATTCGTCAACAATTACTTTTAAAGATAGTCTAATGAAAAGAACTGGAATATCGTTATATAAATATCTTCGAAACAGTTATATAAATATCTTCGAAACAGTTATATAAATATCTTCGAAACAGTTATACAAATATCTTCGAAACAGTTATACAAATATCTTCGAAACAGTTATACAAATATCTTCGAAACAGTTATACAAATATCTTCGAAACAGTTATACAAATATCTTCGAAACAGTTATACAAATATCTTCGAAACAGTTATACAAATATCTTCGAAACAGTTATACAAATATCTTCGAAACAGTTATACAAATATCTTCGAAACAGTTATACAAATATCTTCGAAACAGTTATACAAATATCTTCGAAACAGTTATACAAATATCTTCGAAACAGTTATACAAATATCTTCGAAACAGTTATACAAATATCTTCGAAACAGTTATACAAATATCTTCGAAACAGTTATACAAATATCTTCGAAACAGTTATACAAATATCTTCGAAACAGTTATACAAATATCTTCGAAACAGTTATACAAATATCTTCGAAACAGTTATACAAATATCTTCGAAACAGTTATACAAATATCTTCGAAACAGTTATACAAATATCTTCGAAACAGTTATACAAATATCTTCAAAACAGTTATACAAATATCTTCGAAACAGTTATACAAATATCTTCGAAACACTTATACAAATATCTTCGAAACAGTTATACAAATATCTTCGAAACAGTTATATAAATATCTTCGAAACAGTTATATAAATATCTTCGAAACAGTTATACAAATATCTTCGAAACACTTATACAAATATCTTCGAAACAGTTATACAAATATCTTCGAAACAGTTATACAAATATCTTCGAAACAGTTATACAAATATCTTCGAAACAGTTATACAAATATCTTCGAAACAGTTATACAAATATCTTCAAAACAGTTATATATCTTCGAAACAGTTATATAAATATCTTCGAAACAGTTATATAAATATCTTCGAAATTACAAAGGCTTAGCATCTGAAAATTAGTGTATCTAGTGCTATTGTAGCCCCATGGATATGTGTCGAAAATTTGCATAAAAATTACCCCAAAATGTTGAGACTATCCAAACAAAATGACTTTTGTTATTTTTTTAAATTTTAATTTAGTTTATCTAAAGAGATCAAGGGACCCCCTCTTGAGGCTAACACTTGATTTCCCTATGAGTATCAGATCATTAAAACTAATAGGTCAGTTGGTAGGACCTCAGACTGAAGATCTCAAGGTTTCGGTTTCCGGTCATGGCATCAGCTTTAATTGTTTGGGAATTTATTATTTACTATTAATGCAATATTTTCCATTTCTAAAAGTGATTAAGATCTCTGATGATCGTTAAAGCTAATTTCTCAAATATTGCTGCAAGTTAGAAATCTAGTTTCTGGTAGCAGTATTTTCTTCATATGGACAGATTTGATATTTAAAAAAAATATACAAATAAAAATTTTTTATTGACAATCAACCTACCCCGACAATGTACAGAAGCCAAGATATTGCATCTCAAAGTGAAAAACCTTCAGAAAATTTTGTCAGCATTTTTTTTTTTTTGTCCAATTTTGTTATTTTCTTTCTTTTTCAATGATACACACTTGTTTAATATTCAAAACCAGATAGGGGGGGGGGGAACTTTTTCTCTCTCTTTTTTTTTTTAAAATCAATAAAAACATTTTTAAAAAAAGAATTATTTACATCAAAGAAATTAAACATGTTTCTTTTTTTTTTTTTAAAGTTTGTTTTCTTTTTTTGATGTTTTGTGTTTTTTGCTCAAAAGTTGCAATAAATCTTCAATTGCTCAAGAATTGTCAAAGTCAAATTAGCAAAAAAAAAAAAAAAAAGTTTCAAAATGTCTGAGAACACAACGGATGATAATAAAAAATAAAAAATAACTGTTACATTGTTAATCTAGAAAAACATTTTTGTCCAGAGAAATCTGTAAAATTGGTGTGCAAAGATGAATTTACTCAAAAAAGTTCAGGAGTACCAGTTTTTTTTGTTTTTTTTTATATGCAGAAAATAATCTCCAATGGAAAATGAAAATATGTTATTCAGATTTTCTCCTCAAAATAAATCTCCATCGGGTGTAACAGTGCCGCTGGTTATGCATTTCTCTTTTGTAACTTTTAATTTCTGATGTGCATATGTTGAGGTGAATGCTTCCAACGAGGTATATGAGACTTTGCTGCATAGCTTGAAACTCAAGAATATTAAATTCTCAAAGTTTACAAAGCATCGCAAACACTGGCTTGTCATGTTATGGCAACCCGAGAAGTTTATTTTCTTTAATTTTCGTCGATATGATGCGCTACTTGCCAAATTGGCAGCAGTTTGGTCGGTGATTTTCATGCAGTAACTTAAGTCCAAAACCTCCAAGAGTGGCAAATGCTCTTTTAGAAGATTTGTTATATTATCGGTTATCTCGGTGCCACGGACTACAAAAGTCCTCACTTTACTAAAACGGCTAATGTCTTTCATTCCTGGTTTTCGATCAGTTGCTGGAGGTAAAATCAAATCACGGAAGCATTCTTCACGGACAGCAGAAGACCAACTGAGATCAATTAATTGTAACAACGGGCAGGACGAAGAGCAGAGAGCGGACAATGACGGCCAACAACAATTTGACGCAACAAGTTCTTTCAACTGCGGTAATCTGGCGAGAAGCCAACTAAGTTGTGTATATGAGAAGAATGATGATGTTAAATTCAAATGCCGTGGTTGTCGACACACGATACCAATCAAATGATGTTGTTTGATTTTTCTGTGAGATAAGTTTATTTTCGTCCAAAAGCCCGGACCGATACACCAACGATTCCAGCTTTTACAGACACACATGCAGCGCGCCAAGTCAGCCGGACCCAGAAACGAAAAGATTAATTTCCAGTGGTTTTCGTGGAGCGCATGTTCTTCGCCATCTTCCATAGTAACAAAGTCCGGAGGTGGCGGCAGGGGTGCTGGCCTGACAACATAAATCGGAGGTTCAAGCCTCACTTCCTTCGTTGAATAATGCTGTTGCTGATCATGGTTTTCCTCGCAGTTTTTAGCTTTCGCATTCAAACATAACGAACCGTTATCCCCTTGCAAATAAGATGAAATGGAGGATTTCATTTTTCTCCGAGGGACACTTGTAGAAGGAATCTCGGATAATTTAATGTTCTCGCGCCGTATGAACTCTTCCTCTTCCTCGTCTTCATCCAAATTGAGGTCGGAATGTACGGCCATTAATTTAGCTTGAGCTGCCATAGCAGCTTGTCTGACAGTACCTCCTGCTCCTCCTCGGCTCCTTCGACCAATTGCTTTCTGTCGTTTCTGCCTTTGAGTTCTTTGACGCAGCTGAAACCTAAGTGAAGAAGCAGCAGCAGCAGCAGCAGCGGCGGGTTGCCGGTCACTCCGCTCACTCCGGTCACTAGCACTGTCCACCAATTTCTGGAAAGGAAATCACACCATTGTGCATCTGTGTTAATAGCGATGTTCCTGCAGTAAAATGCGTAGGTTTTTATAAGAACGCACAAAGCAACTAAAATCATATAAAAAACAAAAGTTGAAACTGACTTCCCTTTTTAGACTTCAATAGTTAAAAAAGCACATTAAATCAAATTTTATTCTAGATTTTGATTTTTCGTAACTATAGCAACCATAGAACTAAGATTGAAATTTAACAAGATTTTGAATAAATTTGAAAAAAACAAAAAAAAAAAAAAAATTATTTTAAATTATTTTTTTTTGTATCTATGCTATGTAAATTTTGGTTGATAAATTCATCTTATTATTAAATAAATAAAAATAATAAAAAATAGTTTGATATTCTATTAAAATATTACTAGTTAAATTATTGATAGCTAAAATTTAAAAATAAATAACTAATATCTATTAAAACAGGTTAAAAAAAAAAAAAATTATTTTAAATTATTTTTTTTTGTATCTATGCTATGTAAATTTTGGTTGATAAATTCATCTGATTATTAAATAAATAAAAATAATAAAAAATAGTTTGATATTCTATTAAAATATTACTAGTTAAATTATTGATAGCTAAAATTTAAAAATAAATAACTAATATCTATTAAAACAGTTTAAAAAAAAAAAAAAAGTTAGCTACTTGAATACATGTTAATTTTTTGTTCCTGCAAGGTTTGCATATATATTTGAATAAAAAAAGTAAAAAAAAAAAATGGCAAACTACAAAACACAAAAAAAAAAAAAACTTTGAGAGATTCTTGAGCAATGAACAAAAGTTTTTTATGCGAATGAATTAAACTGAATGTAAAAGCATCTACACAAATAAGGCATTGCAAAAAAAAAAAAAACTATCAACAGAAAGTTATTAAACATGTATCAACAGAAAAAAATAAATACATCAATATTGAAGATTTTAGACAGAAATTTGTCCTATATATATATATATGAAAGACAGAATAGTAAAACAAATAAGCACGGGAAAACTTAAAAAACAAAACAAATGAGAGATTGATCGGTTTCGTTCAGAAAAAGTTATGAACAATTTCAAATCTTCACATTTTTTTTTATATAAGATGTTCGTTGATCCGAACGAAACCGGTTAATCTCTCATTCGTTTTTTTTGGGTTTTTTTTTAATTTCCTGTGTTTAATTGTTTTTCTATTCTGCCTTTCATACATTCTGTCTCCACGACATTTCATAAGATATTGTGTATTTCATCTTCGTATAATATATATATATATATATATATATGAGACGATTTAATTCAATTAAAACAGGGTGAGAAAAATGTTAATATCTGGATGATAATTGTGATGTTTCGAAGTTGGTTTTGATTTAAGACTGATTATGATAAAAATTAGTTTTCTGATCGCTCTAGTTTGAGATGCAAAATCTTGGGGGAGTGCACCGAATAAAAAAATGAAAATAAGAAATCTGTTCAGGAGATTAGACATGAATTTTATTACAAAAATGGTTGCTACAATTTTGCACAGAAGTGATTAATCTGTTGTTGTTGTTGTTGGAGAAGCCAAACATATGTGAGATCACACCAGAGCAATCATTTCTATCAGACTATGGCGTGAACAATGGTGGTGGTGTACGGAATAGGTTTGCATGCAGTTGTGACCAAAACACACACGCACCAATGATTACAAGTTCCCATAAATGTATCAAAGTACCTTGTTGGTCACTTGTATAAGGTGGAGGGAAAAAAAAAAAAAAAAAAAAAAAATGAATCTTTTTTTTTTTAGAAAGGATATGATGATAAAGGGAGTATTGGTGTAGAGTAGTGATGATGATGATGATGATGAAATGAATAATCATGACTATGGCATATGGTATGTATCACCAATAAGATATAATAGTGTTGTTGTTGTTGTTTTTTCGAGGATGGGGTTTCATGGCAACAAAGACACAAAAATGAGTTAGGGACAAGGATGAATGCTCGTAATATAATTTGAAATGAATTTTTTTTTTTTGCTCATCGGGAGAAATGTGTACAATGGATGAAAAAAAAAAAAAAAAAAAAAAAACAACATATGTAAGGGCATGTTTGCAAAAACAAATCTGTATATGAGAGTAATTCAGTTTATAGTAGCCTTATGTGTTGCCGCTATCAAAGAAACGTGGAGAACGACGCCATCAGCAGGAAGAAAGATTCATGCAAATGATAGTTTTGTTGTAATGATTTGATGCCAGCTACTTTTTGTAAAGGGAAAAGAGAGGAAAAAAAAAAAAAAAGCTTACAGAAATACTAGTAATAACGAACCTGCTTTAAAAATACACCCATCCATCATACGCAACTAGTAATTAATAATACACCCATCCATCATAACTAGTAATTAAAAATACACCCATCCATCATACACAACCATATCAACATAGATAAACATGGACGATCAACAAAAGTTAATCGTCACACAGAAATGTATCAATTATCACCTACCTTAAATTGACTTTTTTTGTTTGCAAACTGGTAACGATACTTATGTAAAAAACTTGAACATTTTCTTTGTTATTTAAAAAGAAATCCAATTGAAATTAACAGTAAAATCGGCACTTTTTCGTTATGTTCCACCACCCATTTTTCTCAACTTTTTTTTTTTTTTTTTTTTTTTTTTTTTTAACTAATAATTTTTTTTTAATTCTCTATGTACAATAATCTATCATGTCGCTAGAGAATTCCGGGGTTTTTCAAATATTTTTTTATTTTAGGAGGGGTGATCAGTTTCCTATATAAACTTAACGTGAACTGACCCCTCACTTTTTGACCATCAGAAATTTTTTACATTCTTTTTTTCTGTGTACAATTGCATATGTTGCAAGATAATTCTGGGTTTTTTAAATTTTTCCCCAAATATTTTAAATTTTAGTGGGGGGGGGGGATCAGTTTCCTATATAAATTTAACGTAAACTGACCCCCACCCACTTTTTAACCACCACAAATTTTTCCAAAAAATTTCCAGACAACCCGGAATTCTCTAGCGACATGATAGGTAATTGTACACACAAAAATGGAAAAAAATTTGGTCCACAAAAAGGTGAAAAAAAATGGGTGAACGAACAACATGCAACATGGTCATTAAGTGGGTGATCAGTTTACGTTAAATTTATACAGGAAACTGATCCCCCATCTTAAAATAAAAAATAAAAAATTTTAATTCCAAAAAGCATGGAATTCTCTAGCGACATGATAGTTAATTGTACACCGAAATTTTTTGTTAAAAAAGGGTCAGTAAAAAAGTTGAGAAAAACCGGTGGTGGAACATAACGAAAAAGCATCGAAAAGTCAACTTAACAAAAGATGAAATAGGGTAAATCAGATTAAAAAAAAAAAATCAATAAATTACAGAAATAAATGTTGAAAGATGAGATTAATAGGTGATTACGCTTATTGGCAATTTTAAATTAATGATTGTTAAAAAAAGTTTTAAAAAAGAAAAAAGATATAGACCTCCTCAGAGATGTTTCCAATCTAAAGCTAAGGAAAATCTATTCAAATAATAAGTTACAAAAAAGAAAAAAAAGAAAAGAAATTGAAATAAAAAGGAATTCAATACAGTTTTTAAATAAGAATAAAAAAAGTTTTTTTAATGTTTTTTTTTTAGGAATTAAAGAATAGATTTTTGTTTTTTAAAGAAACCACAAAACTTATAAAAAGAAACTAAAAATTATATACAAAAGAACTAAAAAACATATCAAAAGGAAGTATGGAAAAGTTATAAAATGAAACTATTTTTTTTTTATATATAAACGAACTAGAAAAAATATTTACAAAAAAGAAAAATTAAAAAAAAAAAAAATGCATACGAAAAGTAATTAAAAACAAATAAAATGTACCATATGTGCATCCATGAAATGAACAACTTTTTAAGACTCATTTTTCACCTTAAAAAAAAAACAAACAAAATGGTGATCGTTCATGAGATGAGATGTTTTTGAAACAAAACAAGCTAAGCTTTAACGTTTCTAAGACATTTTTTTTAAACGAACAACTGCTCGTTTATTCTTTAGGTGGATAAAATTAGTCTTAAAAAGAATCGATCATCACACATGTATATAAGAAGAGAAATCTGTGATTTTGCTTATGTATATTAATGCAATGACGAACATAATAGTCCAACTAACCATCAAATGAAAAAAAAACAAAAAAAAAAAAACTTGTTTATGAAAGACAAAATAAAAAAAAAAAACAAAGAAAACATATGAGCGCGAATACTGTATACTAGTAATGATAAGTAAACACCATTTTAAAAGCAAAAAAATCAGGTGTTTATTTAGTAAGAAAGAGGTGTGGGTGGGGGTAATAGAAAATTATTACCTAACCCAACAATGATTATTTATTATTATTATTATTATTATTATTATCTGATAAAAGTAGTAAAAAGTAAAAAATAAATGTAAGGGATTTACACTCTTTCCCCGAAATAACATTAGCACGAGGAAGAACATATCAGGCACTTTCTGTAGTCGAATGGGAAAATATGAACAAGCATCGGATCAAACAGTGGCTTTCTCTTTCTTTCGTTAATATTTCAGTAATTATATGATTATATGTTTATTCAGAGAGAGAGACAATGGAATGCAAACATTTGGGTCTAACATTATATATATATATATATATATATATATATATAAGGAATTAACAATGACGAAAAGATTCTAAAGGAAGAATTCGGTGCTTGTACAGAGATGCGTGAGTATTAAATTATCAATACCACAGAAAAAACATTATTATATACTTACACAGCAGATTTAAATAAGTATCCTCACCAAAAAGTAGGAAAAATTATCGAGTAGAACTTTAATTATAAGCAAAATCCATTTTTCGGGAATAGTCAATCGACATCTTCAAAGGTAGCCATCTTAAGATAACGGGAGACATAATCAGGTGAGGTCAGCGCGTTTGTCATAATTAATATAGCGTGATGCAGATGGAAACATTAAAACAAAACAAAAAAACAACTAAATCCGAAAAATGTATTTTGCTTTTAATTAAAGTTCTACTCGATCATTTTTTCTACTTTTTGGTGAGGATACTTATTTAAATCTGCTGCGTAAGTATATAATACTGCTTTTTTTGTGGTATTGATAATTTAATACGGACGCTTCTCTGTACAAGCACCAAGAATTTTATAAAGTCTGTGTGACCAAGTCTGTTCCAAGAAGGAATTAATGCTGGATAAGAATCTCTTCAAAAGATGAGTAAATACCCACTCACTCCTCGGTCGTTTGGCTAAGAGCAAAGTGTAATATCTGTTCTGA
>OY744550.1:52639165-52649165 GCA_963556195.1 Sepiola atlantica
TGAGAAGAGCTTCAATCACTACGAAACAAGTAAAGCAGAAGTTATCTCCCCCTGCAATTACTACAACTTGAATAATTTTAAACAACTAATGAGTATGAAAACGTGCAATTTTTGCCAATATAGTTGGGCATTTCTAAGTTCTCTTAGAGAGAAAAACAAAAAAAAAAATATTCTGGGGGAAGGGGGGGGGGGTCACCAGTACTTTTTTTCAAGTAAACAACCATTAATCCTAATTTTTGGTGGAATTTAAGCTAAAACTAATAACGATTTTTACTTTTTTTACTCTTTTTATTTTTTAGATATTTGCGAAAGAATATATTCAAAGCTTGATATTAGTGGGATTTTGGATGCCATATGCGCTCGGCGTATCAGGTGGTTTGGCCATGTACAGTGTGAACCTCCTACATCAACTCAATAACACGCATGGCTACCCCAGGCAGGAAGGTGATGATGATGATGATGATGAATTACCATTTTGGGTTACTTAGGAGCAATATATATATAGCATAATCACGTTGACACACCAGTTCCTGTTAGATCACTGAAGTTAATCAACGTTTAGCCTGGTCAGTACTAAATGGCTAACCATTTGGGAATGCCAGGTGCTGTATATGCTCTCCGCTTATCTTGACATTGTTTCCAGTCGTCTTGGAATTATCATCGCCACTGAAATTAAGCAGTGCCGATTCAGAAGTGTGGTTGGGATTACGCAACCTTTGCTTCACAATTACGTGTGCAGCCACACTTACAGGGGGTATCCATTGTCTTTCTAGACTGAACAGAGGCCATGATAGGAGCAATTTACTAACCTGGGCAACAAAGCAGAGATTTCCCCGACAAATCTGGCCCATTAAGTTTTCTACGTTCATGGTCATTAAGCAAACTTTTGTGAAAAACTAATGAACCAACTTAAAAAAACTCAGAAGAGTAACAGAATAACGGACTAATGGAATAACGGAATAACGGACTAATGGAATAACAAGCAACAGTAACAAAAACCATAAGTCGTTTCTGATTAACAATGTTGACGTAAAAGTTGAAGACATTTAACACACTATATTATTTATGCTAATCCGATAGGATTTTATTCGAGATATGAATTAAATATCAAGAGTAAAAAGTGAATTCAGTGAATACATGCCAAAAATAAGTTTGACAATGAAAAAAAAAAAAAATTAAAAAAATCCATGAGAAATTAAATAAAGATTAGATCAGAGGATTTGCTGAAAGCACTACATTTGCCCAGTATAAAAGTTATCTTAAGGACGAATCGGTTACAGTGGTATGTATGGTCATGTGAAGCATTCCGTTGCAGAAGCATGGATGTCTTGACTCGCACAAAGTTTGGCCAACCCAGGAAAACTTGGAAGCAATTGATTAGACAAGATAGTACAAAGTGGAATTTGGAGACAGTTGATGCGCTAAATCATGAGAAGTGGAGGGTGAGCTTGCGAAATATCAGAACAAGGAGAAAAGTGACGTTAAATGAACAGAAGAAAAGAAGAAGAATTGACGATAGTTATGCAATTAAATCAGGGATACCCAACCATGGTCCACATGGACCTCAACGTGTCTACAGAAGCTTTAAGGGACACACCACAAAAAGTTTCTATTTATTTTGTTTTGTTTACTAGGAGATGTACGTGTGTTAATTGAAATTTGCAAGATTAACAAAATTGATTAACTTTTAGTTTTTTTTACTAACCTAAAAACAAATATTTGATTTAAAATAAATTATATATACATATATGGGTTTCATGGATGATAAAATAGTTCTCAGGATGGTCCAGAAGCCAAATAAGGTTGACCACCCCCCCGCCCCCCCTTCCCCGGAGTTAAATGAATGATTTTTTTTGTGTAAATGTATAAATCACCCCCCCCCTTAAAATCAAAAACCCTAACACCAATAAAAGTGTAAGAAAGACAAAAAAAATCACAAAAAACAAAAAAACAAACCATCACTCAATAAAACTACTTTTGATTACGAACTAAAATATTTGAAGACTAAACTGAAGCCATTATAAATCCACCACTGAACCAGTTTCTAAATAAAGTTTTCATAGGAGAACCGCACGTCTGATACAAACAAATGTCAGAATTGAACTGTGGTTTAAGGTTATATAATCTCTATAATAATTAATAAGTTTTCAAGACAATTTCGCATATGTATCTGCATTTCTTGCCTCTATGTGATTTAGACATTAACATAGTATGTATTTAGTATTAATTTAGATAATAGTATAAAGTACTCAAACGAATTTTTTTTTTAATCTTATTAAAAAAAAAAAATTAATTACGAAAGTAAATTCATCACAAAACATTTCAGATAAATAATATCTAGTCATTTCTGGCTTTAAAATTCTTAGCAAATCCTCAGGTATTGCAAATTTTTTATTTATCAACAGGACAATTTAAGGCTATATTCATCAAGTATTATTTGGGGAAAAAATATAGGTAAATTATTTAGAAATTAATGTTTTATATAAAAATAAAATAATTATATACATTTAGCGACAAAAGAGATTGTTTTGTTTTTTTTCCTAGATGGGTCATTTCTCCAAGAAATACTGTTTTCTTTGATCTACGAGCACAAATGAACCATAATACTTAATTTTTACGTATAAACTTTAATCTTCGCCAGAAATTACTTTCAAATTAACATTTTACAGGTTTCAAAATCACATTTGAATTTCTCACGTCCACGTCATGTCAGACCTTTTTGTTTTACATTTTATATATATAAGAAAATAGTGATGCTGGCGATATCTTTGTGACCATAGGAAATTTGAACATATTGAAGCCTTTAAACTGGTGGGTCAAATACAATTTTTTGGCTAGAATTTAGATGCCAGAATCAAGTATTATGGTTTAGTTGTGCTCTTAAAACAAAGATAACCAACATTTCTCAGCAGAGCCACTAAGAACAAAAGGAAAAAAAAAAATGATAAGAGTCTTATCTAAGTGTGGTTTTAGAATATTTTAACTTCCTATAAAATAATTAAAATAATTTGATCTTTCAAAAACAGTAGCATAAATAAAAGTCTACTAAGAAATTCCAATTGTAAATTTGCTTATTAGAACAATAGAGAATTAACCGAAATACAAGCAATGTTTTTACAGTACAAACATCGCAGACAAGCTAGAACCACAAAAATATTTATTTTTTTTAAATAAAAAAAAAATAATACTTAAGTGTTAGCTGAGGTAGATTTGTCTTGTCAGGTTAAATTAAAGCGGTTTTTTGAACTTCGTGACAACAATCTGGTCACCACAACCAATAGTCATCTATATATAAAGGGAATTTGTTTGTCTGTCCGTATGTCTCCTCAACTAGAATATTTAGACCAAGAAACAAAGATCAAAGTGTAGAATCTGTTCTGTCCTCAGTCGGAGGAAAAAAATTACTCTGACCGTTAAATGCGAAAAATACTGAACAACACAAGTGTAGTATCTGTTCAGTTCTCGGAATTAAAATCCTCCTGGCCTGAAACAATTTATATTTTTGTTCCTAATCCAGAATGCTCTTTTTGGGAGAGCTGGATCTTCCGCATTAAAAACTGACCTTGTGTCTAACTTTGTTCTCTGGGGGAATTTACAAATTATATATCTGTAAACTATATTTGCAAATTATAAAAAAAAAAAAAAAGAAATAGAAATAAATAAAATAATCTGGCGAGATTTCAGTATTTCTAAACTTAAGATAGATAAAAAAGAATTTTGTTTTTAGGTCTTAATTCTGAATTTGTATATTACGGATGCTATTTTCTCTTTTATATAATACACATATATTTATTTAAATAAATAAATATTAAAGTATTTGCCCGTTACGTGATGGATGGATGGATGGAAATTGCTTATATATATTTTTTTTTTTTCACGTTTTCTAATTGGAAAATTTGTAAGTTTTTTTTTTACTTCATTAGTGATATTATTTTTACACAGGCAACAATCTACTAGTTATTAACAAAATTGAACTTGCTTTTGTTTTCTATTCTTTTTTAATAGAAATCGCTCAAGACCAGACATGAAGCCACTTGATGTAAGGAACACTATTTCAGGGTAAAAAACTAGCCGATAAGTGTTATATGGATAGATTCCGACCCAGAAAACAGCAATTCTTCCCTCTTTGCCAGAAACATCGCTCATGGAATGTGAGGACTAAAGGACAAAACAAGGGAAGCGAGATTTACGAGGCTGTCGTGCGTAAACCCAAGGCTCACTTTCTGCTCTCCTTAGAAACCATAAACTATAAAAATTTCCCTAGCTTGTCAAGTTTAACTTCCGAATACAAATTCTTCTTAATCTATCGTTACTGTTCAAGAGTTGTCATTTCTTTAGCTGACGAATCGGCTCCGTTTCCTGTCAGCAAACATGGCCTTATTATACATTCTTATAGATCTTTCATAACATTGTGAATAGATGAAAAGCCAAGGTGGATAATAAGAGAAGGATGACAAAACAACAAGAAACACTACATTGAACTTATCTACACGGTTGTAAAAAATATACAAAGATGAGTTTCATACAGTTATCAATGATTTGTTATAACCGATTTCTGGAGTATAAAAATATTATTATTATTTTATTTTATTTTATTTTGAATAAAAGCAAACAATTTCATTTTTGCAAATCCAAAATTTAGAAATAAATTATTTCTATTTACTTATTGTTTATGTATTTATTTATTATTACGCAAGTCCCCATTTCATATAGAAATCGATGTTTGGGGCTTTTTTTTTTTTTGTGTGCATGATTTGAACGTTTTTAACTTCAAACCAATCGGAAATAACTACAAAAAAAAAAAAAAAAAAAAAAAAAAAAAAATCTTGTTTAATTTTTAGGTGAGGATTCATTTGCTGTTTAAATTTAATGTAAATCAATCTCTCATGGTGGTTTCCGCCATGGAAAAAACAACTTTTCAATAAATTTAAGCAGCAAACTACACCTCCTACCTAACAACTAAATTATCTTCTTTTTTTTTTTTTTTTTCCAACATTTCTAAGATAAAATTAGTTCAAATCACAATAGTTTTTTTGAAAAAAAAAAAAAAAAAAAAAAAAAAAAAAAAAAAAAATTTCTATATGAAATGAAGACGGATGTTATAGCAAAACTTTACCGATAATTTTATGCATTTTCTTTTCTCTTTACAGTAAATATATCGTTTGCTTTTGTAGTTGGTGTGAAATTGACTTTTTATGGGAACAATTTTGAATCGTAAAAGTAGTAATAATCTCTCAGCTGGAAAGTGAAGAGCCAGACTGCTGTAAAACTAGTTCAAAATCATCAAAACCACCAACACTCTAATGTAAATATTTATCTGATGTTAAAGAAAATATGTCTGTATTTTTTTCTTCTTTTTTTAACGACTTAATGAGTTTTGTTAACATGTTCACACGCAATCCTATATGTTTAAATCTAGTCAAGATATCTGCGGGGAGTAACTACCTCACGCTTAGGCCTCTTGTTTATAGGAGAAGTGGCTTCACTGGCAACTGTGGTATCAGCGGAAGAAACGGGGACAGCAGTGGACATTACATCTGGTCGGGACAGCTGCGATGATTTCTTTACTTTACGCACAGATCTTGTCACAAATGAGCCACCAAGTTGAGAAGATTCACCTTTACGCCGACCATTAGTCAATTTCCGCTGAAAAGATCAAGTGTTTATTTGTAAAAATAAAAAATTAAAAAAATTAAAAAAATAAAACCAATAATTTCTGGCAGCATTAAACAATATACAAGATGAATTGTGAGATAAACCTTTATGCTGACCATTAGTCGCTTTCTGCTGAAAAGATCAAGTTTTTAGTTTAAAAATTAAAAACAAAAAATAACATTTTTTTAAAAATAAATAAAAAATAAAATATTAAATAAAATAAAAAAATTTTAAAATAATAAAAAAACAAACAAAAAAAATAACTTTTGGAATCATTAAGTTTAAAACATTATAAAAGATGAATTAATTATTAAAATATTTTAAAAACATCCTAAAAAATTTAAAAAAAAAAAAAACAAACAATAAAAGTTATACAATTTGGAGGTATACTTTTAGTCTAACTTAAAATTGAAGCGTGTCAATCCCACCTTCAAGATCAGTCATTCAGATATGAATTCTCAAAATGTGCTGCAGCTAGACAGACTGTACATATAAAGTGTTCAATATCTTTTCAGGTAGAGCCTTTATAATCAACTAGTGGGACCATGTGGAAATTCCACGGTGCTTTCTACATCAGTTTATATAAATAACTGTTAATAAGTATTAATTAATAATAATATTCGGTGCTTCTGCCGTTTCGCCATGACATGTATATAAAAAAATAGCAAAAGAAATATATAAACTTTGTTATGTATTTATGTGTTAGCTGAAAAGAAGACTACACCAAAAAGTATGCAAATTCATCCAGTATTTATTAAATTAAAAATAAAAAAAAGATTTTTATCAGTAGTCGCCATCTTGTCTCTTTCAATCGCCCGATTTTATCCTGGGGGGACAAGGGAGATAACTCATATTTTTTGGTTTTCTTCTAAATTGGTAATAATTTTTTTTTTAGTTATCTCCCTTGTTACAAAATGTTTAACAATACATAAATTTGTTTTTTGTTTTTCTTATAAATACTGGATGAATTAGCATAGTTTTTTCTGTATAATCTAATTTTCAGCTAACACGTAAGTGCATAACAAAGTTTATACATTTCTTTAAATATTTTAATGTCATGGCTAAACAGCAGAAGCACCTAATATTCCTTTTTAAATAATGTTTATCAGAGTCGATACTATTAAGAAAAAAAAATGACTTTTCCTGCCTAAAAATAATTATTGGCAGCTAAATATTTTTTTTTCTTTATTTCTTTTTTCAAAATTGTAGCAATTTAATTCTTTTTACAACAATAAATATTCGGTACTTTGTTAGATTGAGACCCGCGCTAAAAGTCCCTAGGCGTCGGTGCTTTCTGGCAGTTTACGTAAAACGCCGGAAAGCCCCGAAGCAGTCAGTCAATGAAACTGCGAGAAAATGAATAACTGATTGAAATGAATAACTGATTGAAATGAATAAGCAGACGACATCTAAATTTGATAATTGAATTTTTGATGTCTGCAAACGAGCCTGCCCAAACCCTAACCTTGCCCAAACCCTAATTCCTAACCCTGCCAAAACCCTAACGAAAGCAACAATAATAATCAGTAAAAAATAAATAAATAAAATAATTTTCGTAAAACATTAAAAAAAAAAAAAAAAAACACTTACTTGATTAACTTTTTAATTCAAACACTTATTTGAATAACTTATTTCTTTGTTAAAAAAATAAATATTTATTTCATGCAAAATTTTTTTGCTGTAATTTTTTGCTTGGGTGTAGCTTGCTCTCGTAACGGACATAAATACTAAGTAATAATCAGTTCTAAGTGCCACTCTTCTGGAGGTTAAAGGTTCAATCCTCAGTGCGGGCGATACTAAGGATACAATTACGAGTTACTTAAGACTTTGACATGGTCATGGTTGACAGAACAAGAGCAACCTACCCTCATGAATGAAATAAAGGGCTCTGTTCGAAATTCTGTACAAATTCCAGAGTTCGACTAAATGCACTGGAATATGGTCGGAGGTTACATCAGCCGACACGTTGTGAGAAAAACATCCAAGATGAGAACAGTAGTTCGAATAATCCAACTACATATTTATCATTAGTAGGAAGACCCGGTGTTGTTCAGAATTGAACGAGGAACCATAACTGTCTGCTTGCGCCCAGTCCGTAAAAACCATATTACCATTTTTATACTTATTTTTACATTTTATATTAAATTTTTGGAACGGGGACAAGAAGAATGAACTCAGCATCAATTGAGTTGAAGTAAATGAAATAATTTCTGGTAAATTTATAGCCTTTAACACCCTCAAGCTAACCTGGTGTTTCCAGGGAATCATTGAGAACCCTTTTTTTTTTAATGAGTCACCACTTATCAAGGCCAAAAGTAACTAGAGGATGAGGGTTAATAAGATAGATTGTCAGCTGAATGATGAACAATATTATGCGAGGATGGAAAATGGTGAACGGAATGGATAAAATGGGAGTACATATGAGAATGATTTATGACAAGTATTTGAAGACGATCGTGTTGTAGTCTACAGGGAAACAGTCCTGTGGTAATGTGTTACACAGATTGGACGTTTTTGGAAAGAAAGTTTGTTCATGGAAATTCTGTTTAATGCTCAGCACATGGAGGAAGGAAGGACAGTTCTTTGTAGTTGCGGTAGAAAATGAGTTCTTGCTGTGAATGTTTTACAGGGATGAACCAAAGATTGGAGTTCAGTCGAGCATCTTCCATGAAAATAACGATAGAGCAAAGAAAGGCTAGCAACGTCTCTTCTATGAGAAAGAAAAAAACATACCCCACTAGATAGTGAAGTCGCTTTTGTACTCTTACAAGAAAAATAAATAAATGCTCTGAGCGGCACCTCCCCATCTTAGGGCGTATCTAACTCTTATATAGGTAGAGGATTGCACCAGGAGTCAGGAATTTTCTGGAGCAGTAGAGTGATCCAACCATAGCATTTTAGATCTGGAATGAAAGGAGCTTCATGTGCACTGCCGCTGTAAGCATTTATATTGTAGATTCCTTGGAGAAAAAATTGTGCTAGATCTGAGTACATTGTTCTATTTTTTTTTGGGGGGGGGGGGGGGGACAAGGTTTGGCCTTGAATAAGTTATTAGATGTAGAACAGTTGAAGTAGGAGGTCCAGTTAACATGGGAAGGCCAAAGAAAACATTGGAGGAAGTGATAAGTATGAACTTAAGAGAAAGAGGAATAAATAAAGACCTGGACAGAGATAGGTTAGTTTGGAAGTCAATTTCTAAAAGCTGTCCAACACATGCCAGCATGTAAAACAGATTAAACCGATGATGATGATAGACAGATATAGGAGAAATTTGATATATATTTTAATTTGTATAAATACCTTTTTAAAAGCAACAGGTTTTTCTTCAACTTTTACATGTGTCACTTTTGTTTCGAGTTTTCTCTTCGGATTTTCATCTTCAGGGAGTTCTTCTATTTTTGGCAGAGAAGGTACTTCCTCATTAATAAGAGCTTTTGGTATAACAAGACTCTCCTTGGTGTTGATGATATTTGAATTATTAGAAGCGGGAACAATGTTTGTATTACTTTCTTTAGCGGTGACTCTCTTTCCTTCAAATAATGGTGGAGGTTCTTGCTTCACACTGACAGGCAGCGACGCCTCAGGTTGAAAATCTTCGCTGCTTGTTGAAGAATGTCTGCTTTCAATTGCTTTTGGTTTCGGTTGACTTTTAATTACTCTTGGCTGAGAAATAGAGGATACAAAACAAGATTTAACAGCAGAAAATATAACAAAGTTATTTTGTAGTATTTTCAGAAGGGAGGGGGTGAGAGGAGAATGGGAAGAGAAGAGAGGGAAAGAGAAGAGAGGGGAAAGAGAAGAGAGGGGAAGAGAAGAGAGGGGAAGAGAAGAGAGGGGAAGAGAAGAGAGGGGAAGAGAAGAGAGGGGAAGAGAAGAGAGAGGGAAGAGAAGAAAGAGAAGAGAGGGGAAGAGAAGAGAGGGGAAGAGAAGAGAGGGGAAGAGAAGAGAGGGGAAGAGAAGAGAGGGGAAGAGAAGAGAGGGGAAGAGAAGAGAGGGGGAAGAGAAGAAAGAGAAGAGAGGGGGGAGAAAAAGAAGAGAGGGGGGGGGAGAAAAAGAAGAGGGGGGTGAGGGGGGGGGAAGAAGAGAGAGGGGAGAAGAAAGAGAGGGGGATAGAAGAAAGAGAGGGGAGAGAAGAAAGAGAGGGGAGAGAAGAAAGAGAGGGGGAGAAGAAAGAGAGGGGGAGAGAAGAAAGAGAGGGGGGAGAGAAGAAAGAGAGGGGGGAGAGAAGAAAGAGAGGGGGGAGAGAAGAAAGAGAGGGGGAGAGACGAAAAAGAGGGGGGAGAGAAGAAAGAAGGGGAGGGGGGAGAGAAGAAAGAAGGGTAGAAGGAGAGAGAAGGAAAAGAGA
>OY744550.1:52654165-52674165 GCA_963556195.1 Sepiola atlantica
ATATATATATATAATATAATATCTATATATATATATATATATATAATATAATATCTATATATATATATATATATATATAATATAATATCTATATATATATATATATATATATATATAATATAATATCTATATATATATATATATATATATATATAATATAATATCTATATATATATATATATATATATAATATAATATCTATATATATATATATATATATATATATAATATAATATCTATATATATATATATATATATATATATAATATAATATCTATATATATATATATATATATATAATATAATATCTATATATATATATATATATATATATATGGAAATTGAAAAAGGAAAACCAAAAAATATATTATGTATTCATCAACATTTTGTCTTTATTGTAAGACTTCCTCAGGATGATTATTTTGATGAAAACATAACAGGTACAGAGTGTTTTGACCGCTGGTTCAAAACTACAGACGTTTTGGGCAGAAGAAAGCAAAATAGTTTTGAACCAGAGCGGTCAAAACACTCTGTACCTATTATGATGTTTTCTTCAAAATAATCATCTTGAGGAAGTCTTACAATAAAGACGAAAACGTTGATGAATAGATAAATAATATTCTTTGGTTTTCCTTTTTTAATTTCCATTACGTCGGAACAGTTTCTCCTTTTTCTGATCATAATATATACATATATATATATATATATATATATATATATATATATATATATATATATATATAATTTATATACATTGTGTATTCAAGGACTTTGCTGTAATACCTTATGTACATGTAGTTTAAGAATGAATCCAGAATGAAAATTGGTATAAGTAAAACCAAAAAAAACATAAGTAATGACTACTTACCGCCATACATTGCCGACTAATGCAAGACTGTTTCATACGACCAGGACCACCAAATTTTTTCATGTCTTTACAGAAGTGACACTCTGCACATTCTTGACGGGTGCACGGTTCACATTTCTTACATCTTGTCCGTCGACGCCTTATATTAGATGCTGCCTGGGCAGCAGCATTTTTCCCACTTAACTTTCCTTTATGATGACCCATCTTTAATTTGGGCTTTAGTTTCTAAAAAATAAAACAAAGATGCATTTTATTTTGGTTAAAATAACAGTTTGATGGTATAAAGTTAGGGTTAGGGTTACAATTGCACCCACAAAACTGATTCATATATAAAAAATATATACACACAAGTCAGAAATCTTTATTCTGTTCCGTTTTCTTTTTCTGGCTAGTTTAGAGATAGATAGATTGATGGAAGTGTAGTATCTGTTCTGATACAACATTTCATCTTTTCTGCCCTAAATTAATGAAGGAGAAATTCTTCTAAACTGAGACAATTTTTACTTTTTGTTCCAATCCATAATGTCCTCTTTTGGAGAGCTAGATTTTCCCTCCACATTAAAAAAACGACCTTGTGTCCGCAGGGGGAGTTAAGTAAATAGGAACAATTCTGTCAAAAATCTGGCCAGGAGAAAGATAGGAAAAATAAAAATATTTTTAAAAAACTGGGTGATCAAAATACACAAATAAAGAGAGAAAGAAAACAATTTTGGACAATAAAATACTAAGATATTCAAAATTAATGTCATTTTTTTTTGTGTATCGTAATTTTATGACATCGATATCGAACGCTTAAATAATGTATATAATGTCGTTTAAAACGACACCGTATCGGAAAATATTGAAATATCAATACTTTGTTCACAATTCTGGTTATATGTAATTCGTTTCAAGTCAATCATTAAATGTGCAACATTGAAAAATGAATATGAAAACTCACTTTAGAGGGTGGCCATTGTAAGATCGGTTCTCCTGTGACGGCCATCATTGGATCGTCATCCTGGTGATCGACCAATAATTGCTGTAAATAAAGCAAGTAAAACAAAGTTAAAATTAAACACAGATTTTATAAAAAAAAACGAACAATTTATATTTGTCTACAAGCCATGCACAAGAATACTTTTTATAGACATACACATATACATATTGGTTACATATGTGCATACATGTTTCGGTTGTACTTTTCACAGAGAGTCAGCCTCTTCAGACCGAGAAAAAAATTTATATTAAAGAACAGCTCTACTTGTTATTGAGAACTTGTTATAAACACTTGAGTTTCAACGGATTTACATCTACAGAAACTAATACAATACATGTACAATATATATATATATATATATATATATATACCGGCATTGTTCGAGCCCAGGATGACTGGACACTATGCTGGGATAAGCAGAGAAAGACTGGTGTCATTTCAGAGTTTTTCTTCTGATAGATGAGTTGCTCAAGAAAGACTTGCGAGTGTAGTTTACCATACTATTTAATCTGGAGGGAGGATATATGAATTCATACCTTTCCTAAAGGTATTACTGAAAGTGGTGCAATAGCCATGACAGAACTGGAACCTGGAATGCTGAGCCCACAACCACTACTATAGATGGATATATATATATATATATATATATATATATATGGAAAGATAATAAAGATAAAATTTTATCTTTAAATTAATCCTATCTTGAAAAGTCAGTGTTCAATATACGAGATAGAGCAATAATAAAATGAAATGAGAATAAAAATTGGAAAAAGAATATTCAATATATATATATATATATATATATATATATATAAAGTGAATTGAGATCAACAAAATTTTAACATTGTTCCAAGAATTCAAAGCCAACAAATTATAATGGCGTACGATCGTTTCCAAGACAATTTGGAAATATTCTGTATTATTGTTATGAAGATTCCAAATCGTCTCTTCGTCAGCGCCTTTTACAACATCATATACAGAAGTCCCTCAAGAAAACATCAGGTTCCAGTACCATATGAAAAAAAACATTCAGACAATACTAGAGACATAACCTCTGAAAGAAATAATCATATCAATGTTGGTAGGGGCAACTGGTCTAATGACAAAAAATCTAACAAAGTGCTTAGATACAATCTCTGGAAGACCAAACTGTAGGGAAGTACAGATAGCAGCCCTAAAAGGGACAACATCTATCCTTAAGAGAACCCTCGCATATAAATGTAACAAATAGGGAAATCAAGTGTTAGCCTCAAGAGAGGGCCCCTTGATCTCGTCAAATTAACTGAACTAAAATGGTAAAACAGGCACAAGGGCGGTAGTCAAACATCAGTCGCAAATCACGATGTAACAGATGCTGTTGCAGCAGTACATCTGTAACATTATTGGATTATACAGGGTGGGCCAAAATAAGGGTCCTATTTTTAAAAATTCATAACTTTTTTATTTATTGATTTTTTTAAAATTTTTTTTTTTAGAATAAGTAAAGGACCCCTTCCGAAGCAAGCATGAGCCGTATTAGCCCTAAGGAACGTACCCTCATTTAGAAAACATTATTTTTGCTTAAAAAACTCAAAACTGTGTAAAAAACAATACTTTAGTTTTTGTAAGTTTTAAGAAGTGTTTTTCGGCTAAAATTTGTTTTGTTTATTTCAAAAAATCTCGGAAGAGTCAGTCTACACACACATAAAGTTTGGTGAGTTTAACTTTTATTTTGTGGAAGTTATTCAAATTCAAGTTATTCAAATTTAAAGATAGGACCCTTATTTTGGCCCACCCTGTAGTTACAAATGTGTGTACAGCGCGACTACCACTCTAAGCTTCCATGCTGCAGGTTTTACACCAGTTTCCTTCTCCTAAATGAGTGGCCATAAAGCTGGTTGAGGAGTACATACACCGGTCTTGAAATCAAACTGATCCTTCCCCTAAAGAGAAAGTCGCCCAAAACTAACACGATCTCTCAACCTGGAGAAAACTGGTTTTAGAGTACCAGTGACCGAACTTTCACCCCTTCTATCCGTTCCAAACATTTCTGACACTAGAAAGACAAGAGCTAGACTTAGTTGCAGTAGGCTCTTTGATACGCTTATCATTTGGGATATTAAAACAGATAACAAAAACATATCCGCAATAGACATCCTATCCTGATAAAGACCTTGGATATATATATATATATATATATATATATATATATACAGGGTGGGCCAAAATAAGGGTCCTATCTTTAAATTTGAATAACTTGAATTTGAATAACTTCCACAAAATAAAAGTTAAACTCACCAAACTTTATGTGTGTGTAGACTGACCCTTTCGAGATTTTTTGAAATAAACAAAACACATTTTAGCCGAAAAACACTTCTTAAAACTTACAAAAACTAAAGTATTGTTTTTTACACTGTTTTGAGTTTTTTTAAGCAAAAATAATGTTTTCTAAATGAGGGTACGTTCCTTAGGTCAATACGGCTCATGCTTGCTTCGGAAGGGGTCCTTTACTTATTCTAAAAAAAAAAAAAAAAAAAAAAAAAAAAAAAAATCAATAAATAAAAAAGTTATGAATTTTTAAAAATAGGACCCTTATTTTTGCCCACCCTGTATATAGTCTCGGAAGTTTCTCAACCATTAAAACTATATTTTAAAAAAACAAAAAAAACCTTAAGTCCCAAGTCGTTCAGTGGAAAATCACTCATGTAAGTCAATTTAATTTTTACAGTTATTATATTAGTTTGCTTCTAACATTATTTAAGGGATCATCAGTTGTTTACCATGAAAAACTGTTTCGGGAATTTTACGTAGATTATTTGTTATTGTTTTTGGTGATAGCGACCAGTGTTTTTATTTTTCACTACCATGAGCGTTTTTTTTTTAAATTATTATTTAAGAATATGCAAATGAGCAAGTTTTCCTTTTTTAATTCGCCCTTAATCGGACGAGTCATCAATTGTATACATAGATTTTTTTTAATTAATTAATTCATGAACCAATTTTATAAACGCGCGTCCATGTCTAACTTTTGTGCACGCAAAAAATTAATTTGTAAATTAATTAAAAAAATCTGTATGCAATAAATTTGTTTATAAATTAATTAAACATTTGAATTTGAACAAAGACAACGAGTGGACGATCACGGTCTGTGTAGTGAATGCACACAAACACAAAATTTCACAAAATAAGTTTTGTTTTTCATTTTCAGATTTTTTTTAGCTTGCAAATCCAAGCTAGTGGACGGCCATTTAAAGAAAAAAAATTAATGGTAAATTCGTGTGAATCAGAATGGTAAGACTTGATTCTGTTGTTGGCATTCTTGCAGGAGGGGCCACATGAAGGTTGCCAACATCCCTAAGTGAAAGTGGTATTATTCGACTGGATTCGAACTTGGCACAGTCTGTATCGTCAGTCCGTGTCGTTATCCACTTAATCACCTTTTAAAATGATTTTGTCTGAGTTATATCTCGCCGATTACGATTGGCTTTGTCTCATGTAAATATTCAAGATGGTAGTCATTTATGAAGTTCAAAAAAAATTTAAAAAATGAGAAAATTTGAAAATCTAAATAAAAATCCAACTACTTGCTTTTTTGTTTTTTTTTCACTCAAGCACTACATAGAAATCAAGCATTGAACTCTGATGAAGACAATGAGATCACCACCTGTGCCTTGAATGCACACAAAGTTCATATTTAAACATTTGAAAAAAAACTTTAAAAAACGTTTAGTGAGAATTTTGGAGTTTGAAAATTTGGTACTGCTATCAATCCTGATCCAATTTCCGTGAACATTGTCGGCAGCGTTCGGGCATGTTACGTAAACACCCGAAAGATGCCGAGCCGAATGGTGAAAGCCAATAACTTTGATACGTTGCTGCGTCATTTTTTTTTCAGTTTTATTTTCAAGAAAGATTGAAAAAAAAAAAACCAACAAAAAAACGAACAGAACATAGCGAAATTACTGTTACTAAATAAATAATATATATATTTTTTTTAATTTAATAGGAAATACATAACATTTGAACAACTGTTTGTGTCTTTAATCAATTTCAATACTGATTAGAAAAATTGTTGTCTGGCTACTGACAGCTGATTGGCTAATCGATCGGCATCTCTCTGCTACCATTCGGCTTGTCATCTCTCGGGTGTTTACGTAGCATGACTGAACGTTGTCAACACCAAGTTCACGGAAATTGGGTCAGGATCGATAGAAGTACCGAAAATTTTCAACAGATTTCTCCTTAACATAGAAACAGAGAAGATGAAAAGAAAGCAAAAGATGTAGCCTTACCTTAACCTCTTTAATTAAAGAGTCTGGTTCCGATATATCTTTTGGCACGTTCTTTTTTGCGGGTGGTAGAGATTCTAACCAAAGAACCAATCTCTCGAGGCCCTTTAGTTCAATTTTAGTCAAATGTAAGTTCTTCTTTGGAATAAATTTTACCCCACCGTCAATCGATCCATCCTTTAAAAGATCTTCCTTAGAGTCTTTCTCTCCAAGGATTTCTTCAGTTTCGCTTCTGTCATCAACGCTGGCAGGTGATCGAGACCTTTTCATTTCTTTCCCTCTCTCACTACCATCAGGTCTTCTAGAACGATTACCTTTATTTGTAGGAGTAGTTTCTTCATCACTGCTGGCACGTGGAAGATTTTTCTCATCAATCCGTGTCAGCTCAATTGTGATGCTTTTAGAAAGTTTGTGTTGCGAGGATTTCGGATCTTTGTCGTCCAATCGATTTTGGTTTCTGTCGGCATAATCCTCGGGATCTCTTGAAGGAGGCCGGGAATCATCAAGTTCAGAATCTTCATCTTTTTCTGTTTCAATGGTTGATTTTAGTAAGAAGGATTTGCCAGTTAAACAAGCCAGATAACGATCAAGCACATACCAAGAGATCTCGGTGAAGAAAGGATAGCGGAATTTCTGAGGAACCTATCAATGAAAACAAACGTTCAAGCAATACACTTAAATAATAAAATAAATAAATTTAAAAAAAAGGTATGATAAACGTGACAGACCTTAGAAGATGCTAAATTTCAAGCTTAAGACAGATGATCCCCCTTATGGAAATGCTTGGATGCATTTAAAAAAGAAAAAATTATCCATTCCAAACTTTTTAGAATTGAACACTTAATTCTATCATACATTTATTATACACATTTATTATATTGTATAAGTAGGACAACCCGGTGTAGTCATCATCATCATCATCATCATCATCATCATCATCATCATCATCATCATCATCATCATCATATTTGATTTAACGTTTGTTTTACATGCTGGCATGTGTTGGGCAGCTTCAAGAAATTGACTTCCAAACTAACCTATCTCTGGCCAGGTCTTTATTTATCCCTCTTTCTTTCGAGTCCATTTTTATCATTTCCTATCATGTTTTCCTTGCCTTTCCCCTTTGAACCCGATCTTCTACCTCAACTGTTCTACACCCACTGACCCAAGAACTCTCATCCATTCTTTATTCATTAATTAGCAGCTTTTGAAAAGGTAAAAGTGTTGATTTTGTTTCGTAACTGACATTTATTTTATTTTTTTCGTTTTTTTTTTTTCATTAGCAGAGGCACAAGGCATTCTTCCAAATGCCAGACAATCACCTGCTATTTAGAGGCTCTAACCGAATGCTCTTTTAAGGATTTTGTAGTGCAATTATTTGGATTTCTTTCGCACATCTCCGGAAAAGATATAAAGCTTATTTGTGAAATCTCAGTGATTTACGTTAAACTAAAAGCAGACAGAAATTTTATTCAACGTATGCAAATGATAGAATAGAGAAACAGACTCCAATTTCATGTGTCATTATGAACGCGTCTCGAGACAGGCATCCCAACTAGTATACATAGATCTGAGACGTGAGTATTGATTTACTCCTCTCCAGGAGTTAGGCACAAGGCCAGTTTTTATCTTACTCCCACAAGTAAGATGTGACCCAAGGTCAGGTCGGGAAAGTGGGGTTTAAAAATTGCCTGGGCAGCTCCGTCGGCATTCCCCGGTAGGGGCGCCTCAGGCAGTAAGCAATAAACTTACTCCTCCCCAAAGAGGGGAAGTGAAGCCTGGGAGGGTGGACCTCCTAGAACTGCACAGGACAGACCCATAGACCGGCGTAAATCAAGCCCTGAAGGCCAAGACAAAATACTATGGGGTGCAGTATCCATCAGAACAGATACTACACTTTGATCTTAGCCAAAAGGCCAAGACAAAAAAGAAGCTGAAATCGAGATTAATTCCTCAACCTGCCCCCAACCACACCCCAATGCGTGGAGAGGGTAGTGCAAAACACAACTTTTTCTTTCAAACTCTAACAAGTTTCAACTAAGAAAGTTAAAATTAAGAGAAAAACAGTGAGTGCATATGTGGGGGGAAAGAGACAGGAAGTCATTTTTTGATGAAACAAAAGTCATCTAACTCCCCTATGAACTGTCTGAAGTCTTAACTTTTATAACAAAAGTAACATTTTCAGATTTCTCTGAAAACTGTCATAAGAGGAAAAGGAAACATAAAAAACAGGAAAAGAAAAAGAGAAAAAAAAAACAGGAAAAGAAAAAGAGGAAAAGAAAAAGAGGAAAAAAAAAACAGGAAAAAAAAGAGAAAAAAAAACAGGAAGAGAAAAAAAAACAGGAAAAGAAAAAGAGGAAGAAAAAAACAGGAAAAGAAAAAGAGAAAAAAAAACAGGAAAAAAAGAGGAAAAAAAAACAGGAAAAGAAAAAGAGAAAAAAAAACAGGAAAAAAAGAGAGAAAAAAAACAGGAAAAAAAGAGAAGAAAAAAAACAGGAAAAGAAAAAGAGAAAAAAAAACAGGAAAAGAAAAAGAGAAAAAAAACAGGAAAAAAAGAGAAAAAAAACAGAAAAAAGAGAAGAAAAAAACAGGAAAAAAAAAGAGAAAAAAAAAACAGGAAAAAAAAAGAGAAAAAAAAAACAGGAAAAGAAAGAGAAAAAAAAACAGGAAAAGAAAAAGAGAAAAAAAAACAGGAAAAGAAAAAGAGAAAAAAAAAACAGGAAACGAAAAAGAGAAAAAAAAAACAGGAAAAAAAGAGGAAAAAAAACAGGAAAAAAAGAGAAAAAACAGGAAAAAAAAAGAAGAAAAAAAACAGGAAAAGAAAAAGAGAAAAAAAAACAGGAAAAGAAAAAGAGAAAAAAAAACAGGAAAAGAAAGAGAAAAAACAGAAAAAGAAATAAAATCCATTCAAAAAGTGACAATAAAATAAGAAGGTATGGCTCTAGCGATTTGACAGAAAATCTTTTTTTTAATTTAAAAAAGCCGATTTCAACCAAAAAGCAGATAACTCACATCACAATTTAAGTAGAAATTCAATTTTTCTGGATTAAAAAAATTAAAACGCGGAGAATCCACATCCCTGATATTACTTTTACTTTTACTTACATGGGTCTTTTCTTCTATTTCACATACAGTCAACTGTTCTTTTATATTGAAACTATGAAGAAAATTTCCACCAAACACAAGGGAATCTTTTGGAGTATAGACAGCATGAATCCATCCTAGAAGAAGAAAAAAACGGGAAGACGAAATCAAATAAAATGTTTTGACCAATCGAAAATTAAGCTTTCTTCTTTTAAATCAGTTTGAAACTTGGAATTTATTCATTACATTATCTACCTGAATAAATGCAAAAGTTTGACTCATTTCTCGCATTAACGGTAAAATAAAAACTCCCTATTTCAAATTTGCACAAATAGACATACCCCCTATTTTATATACTACTTATGTACATGTAATATCTGTCGCAAGTTATACTAATTTGCATATTGATTTTTAAAAGTGGCATTTTGTTAATCAACTATTATTTTTTATTGTTAAATTTATTCATTACATTTTTCGTGCTTCTGCTGTTTCACAATGATATTAAAATATTTAAAGAAATGTATAAACTTTGTTATGTACTTATGTGTTAGCTGAAAATGAGATTATAGAGAAAAAAATACAAATTCATCCAGTATTTATTTAATTATAAGAAAAAAAAAAAAAAAATGATCTAACGTATAGGTAGACATTTCAGCTTATTAAGTAGGCAAGGGAGATAACACGATTTTTTTCCGTAAAAACTCAAACTATAAGAAAAATGGGGACGTAGATAAAATTGTGTTTATTATTAAGAAATACTGGATGAATTTGCGTACTTTTTTCTCTACAATCTTATTTTCAGCTATCATGTGATAACATAGTTTATACATATCTTTAGCTATTTTTTTTGTTTTTAAGAGAGGCTTAACATGTCATTGTGAAACAGCAGAAGCACCCATTTTTCTTTGTAATTAACTATCTAAATAAATTTTTAAAAATTTGACTCATTTCTCAAACTAACGGTAAAGTCAAAATGCCTTATTTGAAGTTAATTGAACTTTACACAAATAGACACACCACCTATTTTTACATACTGCTTATGTATATGCAATATCAGTCGCAAGGTTAACTAATTTGCATTAGTTTTGAAAAACAGCATTTAATTAATTAACTATTATTTGTTATTGTTTTTTTTAACTCAATAATTATTTTGATTTTAATATAGCAAATAATTGTTTTGCAATATTGTTTTATTTCCTGGATAAATATTTAGCAGTTGTGTTCAAATGTTCTTTTTTCACTTACAATTTAGAAATTCTAAATTGCAAATTGATTTCTTTTTTTCCCTTTCTGTATAGTCAGTTAAATTTGTATCGAAATTACCAAAATGTTTATCTATCTATATGAATGAATAAGAAAGATTTTGTTTCGTGCTTACAAAAAGATTATGAATAAAATCTTTATTATTTTAGATTAACGTTTTAAGTATTTCAAGTAGAAAACTTTACGAAGCGATAGTGAATGGGAGAAACCAGCTAGTTTACAATAAATTACTAAATAATTAATAGATTTTTATTTATTTAAAAAAATTATTTTTTATAAATTCCGTGTATTCATGTTACATAAGATAATTTTATTAAGACAATCTTTCTTCTTTTAAATGAGTTTGAAACTTAAATTTATTCGAAAATTTTAAACGGTTAAAATCGAAAACAATGACAATTTTTTTTTAAGAAAAAGAAAGAAAAAAGTTTTTATTCCTGACGAGGACGTATCATGTCGAAACTTAGTTGGCTGTAAATAAATAAATACATTTATTTAAAAAAAAAAAAAAAAAAAATGCATTGTTTTGGCTTCTAAGCGGTTCAAAATCTTCAAATATCACCGAGCTTCTACATAAAAAAAAAATGCATTGTTTTGGCTTCTAAGCGGTTCAAAATCTTCAAATACAACCAAGCTTCTACATAAAAGAAAAAAACAGATTCTTTTTTATTTCCTAAAATAAATCTACTTCAAATTTGACTGTAACGTTACCTGATGGAATAACAAAAGTGTAGCCTTCTTCAAGAATAATTCTTTGGCAACTTTCCACTTGATCCCCAAGAAATATATCACCTTGTTTTCCAGATAAAACCCAGTTTACATATAACTCTATGTTTACTTCAGTGGGAGGAATTAACCAGAAAACCTTTAATAAAAAAAGAAAAAAACATTTTTAAATAAAATAAAAATAAAATCAATAAAGATTAGAAATTTCTACATGAAAAGGGACTTGCAATTGAAATAGAAAATAAGTTTCTTTTTTTTTTATCACCTTTTGCCCGTGAAGAATATGGTACCATACAGAGGTGCCACCAAAATCAACATGGAAATCTGTAAAACAGCCAGCGACACTCATCAAGCAATATCTGTGGGAGGAAATAAAAAAATAAATAAATAAATAAATAAATAAAAAATTAAAAAATAAATAAATAAAAAAATAAATAAATAAATAAATAAAAAAAATTTAAAAAAATAAATAAATAAATAAAAAAAAAATTAAAAAATAAATTAAAAAAAAAATTTTTTTTTTTAAATAAATAAAAAAATAAACAAATAAATTAAAAAAAAAAAAAATAAATAAATAAATAAATAAAAAGGTATAACAAATTAACTCTATGTCAATAAAATTGCGTGACCACATCTTGTATGTGTGGATCTTTCTTGTCACTACATGATTTGTCACAGCCTATTTTTATTGCTCTTAATCGAACATTTATTGAAATCAAAAATGAAATTGTGTAAACGAAAACGACATTATAAAAAAAAAAATCCTATTCTAAAAATAATTTAATTTCATAAAACGGCACAAGAACACACTCACTTCCGGTTAAGAAACAAGAAACAATTGAAAAAAAAAAAAAGAAAAGAATTTTTCTGACATATATACACAGTAAAGACAACTCTTTTAGCTAGGAGCAAAGTGTAGTACCTGTAGGAAAAATTATTCTAGACTGTTGCAATTTTTATTTTTGTCCCAATCCAGAGTGCTCCCCCCCCCCTTTTTTGGAGGGGGGGGGGGGGGGGCTTGATTTTCCCTCACATTAAAAACTGACCTTGCGTCTAATTCTGCCCTTGTATGGAGGCAAGTAAATAGTGACAACTCTAGAAACTGCCGCTATCAAATGAAATGGTTTAGTTATCTAGGGGGTTAGCAACATAGACAAATTTTATGATAAGCATTTTTGAAAACATTATAAGAAACTAGCAAAAACATGGGTGCTTATACAGAGGAGGGCACACATGAAAAATGCATTTCTAAATAAAAACTATTGCTTATACTTATGTAGAAGGCAAAAATAAGTATCCTCACCAAAGATTTTCAAATAGAATTTTAATAAACGTAAAAACTCAATTTTATCCTATTTTTCTGAATCCGTAGCGCGGGTAATATTGAAGAGTGAAGTAATACAAGGAAGACAAATCGGTCTGTCATTTCGACACAGGGCACAACTTCTCTGAAAAATGGATGTGAATGATTTGACCAATGCAAAATACGATAAAATTGATTTTTTACATTTATTAAAGATCCACTCGATAATTTTCCGTAATTTTTGGAGAGGATATTTAGTTTTGCCTGCTACGTAAGTATAAACAAGTGTTTTTATTTGGAAATGCGTTTTTCATGTCCCTTCATCTGTATAAGCACCAAAATATGCAAGCTATGATCACATTTGCCAGTATATCACACACACACACACCCACCCAAAAAAAATTGAGAAAGTAATCCCTGAGAGAATGGTATCATGCCAACAGAACAGATACTACACTACCCCCCCCTAAATTAATCGTTGAAAGATAGCACCTCTGAGAAAGTACAGTAAACTGAATTGAGCACAATAGTAAAATGTTAATAGAAGTAATAGTATAGTTTCGGCTCCAGGAAGATACAAAGTCTTTTTTGGTAACAGATAATATATCCCTACAAATACTTACTTTTGTACTTTAGGATATTTCATTTTTTCTATAATATTGGTAGATTCAGTCTGGCATCTCTTGTATATTCTTGGCCACACAGTGTCAACCCAGTCAGTCTGACGTACCTGAATGAAGATAAAAAAAATGTTAGGAATATTAAAAAAAAAATAAAAAAAAAACAATTATGCAAATGATGACATCAGGAAATTAGAAAATAAAAAAGTTTAGAAAATGAATTTTAATTATTCACGTTTAGTATGTGCACCCACACCTTTTTGTCCCATAATTTTCTTGAATCCAGTTTTATTTTGAATTTGATCTGTCATTGCTAGTCAGTGTCCAGTCAGCACAGATCGCAATCAATGGCCAAGACTGTTATGTACGTTGTGTTTACAGATTGGTACCGGTCCTTGACTTACAAGGCCACTAAGACCACGTTTCACATACAGCATCTGGTATTCCAAAATGGTCATTCATCTACGAACAAGGGACGTGAGTAGCCAATAGCAAAAAAGAAAAATCTGAAATCGAGACGAAATTCTAAACCTGGAGAACCACGACCCCCACCAATTTCCCAAGTGTGGGTTAAATGGGAAAAAATTTTAAAAATAGGACGTAGAGCTCTAGCAATTTGGCAGAAGTCAGTCTTTGCTTCGAAAAAGAAAAAAAGAAAAGCTTTTCTGAATTTCGCTAAAAAGCGGGGGTCTCATATTCCTGAAGAACTTGGGAAGAACTTGGTAACAATATGGAAGCAGTCTCTAGACAGAGTCAAAAGACATCGGAGAGTATGGGCGGTTTTATCAGCGGACATAAAAACTTACTGACCAGGGTGTCTATTATTTGGAATGGACATTAATTCTATAGGATCTCAAGTGGTCTGATTTTTTTTTTAACATAAACCTTTGTAGGCAGAAAGACATTATTATTTCAAAGACACCAGTGAATTTTTTGGTTGTTTTTTTTTTTCATTTAGCTAAATACTTTCCAATTGCAGGTCTATCGTCTAGCATGCATCTATGCACCGCCCACTAAACATGTGGCATCGTGCATGGTTACACTAGGAAACAGTCAAGGGTGAGTAGAAAAAGGCAAATAACAGTACACTTTGCTCCATTCCCTCATCGAGAACAGGCATGGTCTACTTTTACGGATTAATTAAGTTAAACCTCATTCTTCTCTATAGTAAAGTAATTAAACCTAAAGATTTCAACCTTCTTATAATGTGCATCCTTAAATATTTTTTTTTTTTTTTTAGTTCAGTCACTTTTTTTGTACACATTCTAATTTAAATAATTTCTAATTTAAATAATTAGACAATAATTTTAATATTTATTCAAAAACCTTAAACCAATTCTTTTTATTTTTAACAAATAAAAGATATTTAAAGACGAAAAATATGAAAGTGATCAAAGTATATTAGCAGATAAAAGCAAGACAACTTACAACAGTAGGAGATTCCACATAGTTTTCAAGTTTTGTGTGACTGAATTCCAAACTGATGACGTTTAATAACTTCTCTCTGTCCGTGTTTTCATAATATTTTACCCATTCCTTCATAGTCATTTCCAGTCCACGCTGAGTGTTGGCATCCATGACATCCAAAGGACGTCGGCTCCCTAAAAACATAAAGCACTTTTATTTAAAAATCAATTTATAAACAATGATCGTTGAAGTGAAATGCATTCTTGTTTTTTGGGGGGATAAAATTTCATAATTATTATAATTACATTTTGGCGCTTTTCTAGAATGTTGGCTCTTAAGAGAAATCTGAGTGTTTTTTTGTTTTTTTATGGGGGAAGGAGGTAATACTTGACTTTTGGGTGCTTATGCTGTTCAGCGGCCGTATGAAAAAATTATTTTTTTATAAAAACAATATCATATACTTATTCAGCGTTATATTCTTACTCACTGTACAAAAAAGTAGAAAAAGGTATCTACTAGAACTTTAATTACAAGTATCATAACAGCGATTCGTTTACTAAGCCTCCATCTTCTTTCTTAAGATTTCGAATTATCTGCCCTTGAAATCCTCTTAAGAAAGAAGATGGAGGCTTAGTAAACGAATCGCTGTTATGATACGCAGAATAGAAAAATACTTGTAATTAAAGTTCTAGTGGATAATTTTTTCTACTTTTTTGTACAGTGAGTAAGAATATAACGCTGAATAAGTATATAATATTGTTTTTATAAAAAAATAATTTTTTCATACGGCCGCTGAACAGCACAAGCACCGACTTTTGCCTATAAACTTGAAATTACTTTCTATTTGTAACTTTACAGGCTTAAAAATCACATTCAAATATCCAAAGCTACAAAGTTTCCAGACATTTTTTTTATCAGTTATATATATTTCAAATACATGACGGGGTTGGGACTCTAATCCTCTATAAAGTAGACCCCTTGTGCTTGCACACACTTAACCTAATGATCCATTCACTGCCAGAAACATCTCTGGAAGTCTTCTTTTGGAATGGTGTTCATCTCCGCCGTCATGTTCCGCATTATCTTTTTTTTCGCCCCCCTCTCAACAACAGCTGCACTCCGAGCAGTTTGAGGCCTGCCAGAACGCTGGTCACTCTCCGCTGATGTGCGGTCATTTTTTAATCAGTTGAACCACTCCTTAATTTGTCTTACATCTATCGCACCTTCTCCAAATACCTGCTGAATCTAACATGACGCTTACAGATTGAAGGTGTCTCTGTGAACCGGGTTCGCACCCTATGACCGTCTGAGATTGTAATTTTTCTGCGCTGATGAGAGCCGTAAAAAACATCATAAGTAGGTACAATATTAAAAAAAATATGATTTAATATTATATATATATACATATATATATATATATATATATATATATATATATATATATATATATATATATATGCAGCATCTTTTCTTGAAAGCAAGTGTTGTTAAATATAACCGACAACTTATGTCTGGATATCTTTTCGTAAATCCTTTCCATTGTCCAGATCAGAATCTTAATTTTGGAGGGTGATTGGCCGATGAATCTGCCATAGTTCTCATTTGTGTCCCAAGTACTTTCAGACCCATCGGGGTCCATCTTCAGGGGAATGAGGATAATCAGGTAAAGACCATGTGTTAGTATTATAGATGGTTATGGCGGGAATTATGTAATACGTATGAAACTATGGTTAGCATTATATACATTTTAGTATATTATTGCTTGTATTGAAGTTAATTCTGTTAATTAAGTTTTCTTTTGTTTTATGTATAGAGCTTCTAATATATGGAGTTTTTGTTTGTTAGAAGGAAATACCAAAATCTTAGAATATACTACTAAGATTTTTCGGATTTACGAGCAGGGACCGGAATGGTCATTAATTAGGTGTTTGGCTATGGTGCTAGTATTCGCCAAATGCAGTGTCAATCTCCTCGACAAATATATATATATATATATATAAATAAAAGGCCTCCTTTTAGTCAGAGACACATTAGATACCACTGTAAGGTGGTCTGCATGTAGAGTCTATAATGAAGCACAGGTTGCACAATCCCCAACCACACATCTCTTGGGCTAAAATTGTTTGAATCTAGTGGCAAGAAGTTCAAGATGACTACGAATAATGTTTTGATAAGCAGAGGAAGGTCACACAACTAAGGCTTGAGAGTCTAGTCTACTCTACTATTTAAACGTCACTTGGCCTTTTGGCTAAGATCAAAGTGTAATATCTGTTCCGATGGATACTGCACCCCATACTGGTGTTGTCTTGGCCTTCGGGTCTTGATTTACGCCGGTCAATGGGTCTGTCCTGTGCAGTTCTGGGAGGTCCACCTTCCCAGGCTTTGCCTTCCCTCTTTGGGGAGGAGTAAGTTTATTGCTTACTGCCTGAGGCGCCCCTACCGGGGAATGCCGACGGGGCTGCCCAGGCAATTTTTAAACCTCACTTTCCCGACCCGACCTTGGGTCACATCTTACTTGTGGGAGTAAGATAAAAACTGGCCTTGCGCCTAACTCCTGGAGAGGAGTAAATCAATACTCTACTATTTAAACCATGGTTGGAGTGAGGATATATGGATTCATACCTTTCCTAACGATATTAATGAAAATGAGGCAATAACCCCGATGGATAATAATTTGGTAAAGGAGAGGGAAGGTGAAAATGAAAAGACTCCCATGTAGGTACAGTTAATTTTTTGTTTTATATAGAGTACAATGGTTGCCAAAGATAGAATGTTTTACTTTCACATACCAACACATTGCTTGACATCACTGACTTGGAAGTTTTCACTCGGGACTCTGAAATATAAATCATGAAATGTCAAATTTGGAGGCAAAAAGCAAACAAAATTTTATAAACTAAAAACAAAAATAATATGTTTTAAGAAGAGTCGAATGTAAACACAGTTAATCCAGGTTGTTTATTCCAACAATACCTCCTCATGTGAAAGAATTATATTGAATTATGTTGAATTCTTGGAACATACTTAAATGCACATCATAAATTTATTTATCTTGTATCTATAATATATATAGATATATATATATATATATATAAGATGTTCTGAACGAATTTGTTTTATTTCTGTCCACAGAGAGAGGGAACCGTTATGAATACATATATTCCATTGAAAACAAAAAAAACAAACTTTGTAGACATTGGATTACCTGTGAAAGTTCTTGTTTCTGCTCAGTACTCTGAGTACTGAATAGTTTCTGCTCAGTGCTCTGAGTACTGAATAGTTTCTGCTCAGTGCTCTGAGTACTGAATAGTTTCTGCTCAGTGCTCTGAGTACTGAATAGTTTCTGCTCAGTGCTCTGAGTACTGAATAGTTTCTGCTCAGTGCTCTGAGTACTGAATAGTTTCTGCTCAGTGCTCTGAGTACTGAATAGTTTCTGCTCAGTACTCTGAGTACTGAATAGTTTCTGCTGGGTAAGTCCGTTTCATTCTGTGTATGTATGTACTTATACAGGGTGGGCCAAAATAAGGGTCCTATCTTTAAATTTGAATAACTTGAATTTGAATAACTTCCACAAAATAAAAGTTAAACTCACCAAACTTTATGTGTGTGTAGACTGACCCTTCCGAGATTTTTTGAAATAAACAAAACAAATTTTAGCCGAAAAACACTTCTTAAAACTTACAAAAACTAAAGTATTGTTTTTTACACTGTTTTGAGTTTTTTAAGCAAAAATAATGTTTTCTAAATGAGGGTACGTTCCTTAGGGCTAATACGGCTCATGCTTGCTTCGGAAGGGGTCCTTCCTTTACTTATTCTAAAAAAAAAAAAATAAATAAAAAAAAATCAATAAATAAAAAAGTTATGAATTTTTAAAAATAGGACCCTTATTTTTGCCCACCCTATATATATTCAAGTTAAGGTCCCCTGTTTTTGTTTCACTGCTATATACTTGAATCCCTTTTTTATTTGTAAATTTTTCAGCAGTAAGTTGGCTAATGCAAGTGCTAAGGCCGCAATATCTTGGATTTAGTTAGTATCCTTGAGAATTTAAACTGCATTTTCTTTCTTTGTTTAAAATGACTAAGCTTCTTTAGACACATATATATCTATATATATATATATATATATATATATAGATAAATAACATATTTACTTACCTCATTCCAAGGCCAGTTTTCTCAAAGAAGACAATTGGTCGTTCAAGGCCATTTTCTTGGAAGAATTTCATATTGAATTCTAAAACAAAATAAATTGTAAAATAGAAATGGAATTTTTTTTTTTATTATCAGGGAAGCAGAAGTTTGGGTCAATTATTAAGGGAGAGAACATTTTCACAACAACGACTGCTAGGATATAAAATAGGAGGAATAATTTTCTTAACATTTTTTTTTTTTTAAAGAGAAACTAAAATCTTTACACTTCTATGCTAAAATAAAAAGTTTGGCAATTGTGCAGTATAGTTAACAGGAGAAAAAGGGGGTAAAAAAAAATTTACAACATAACTTTTACCAAACAGTCTTCTATCAACCTGCGTAGGTTTACACTTTTGGAACTTTTTTAAGAGTCTGTCTTTTCAGATTTTGTATTGTTTCTTAGAAGGCTTGTACATAAGAGATTCAAGGTGGTGCCATTTCTTTACTTGATGTGAAGGTTTACTGGCGTATGTTTAACAACTGAATTATCAAAAATTTTACAAAAATACACCTAATAACTCATCAATTGGTCAAATATTTCATTTTCGACCAATCTGCATATCTTTGACTTGCTGAAACTGTTTTTAAGTTCTTTATTTCAAAATACTTTGCACTATACCGAACCAAGCTCCAACAAAAATGTCGGTCATGACGGAATTATTAAATCTAACAGAATTAAATACAATTTAAATTACATTTACTTCTAACAGAAATAAATGTAATTTAAATGTATAACATGATTTATCATTATCATCTAAAAAAATTTTTTTTAAATAAATAAATAAACAAAAATAGAAACCTATTCTGAATAAAATTATAACCCTATTCTGAACAATTGACAAAATTTATTAAACCCTTAAAAATATTTTCTGTTCCTGTAAAATTTAGTATGGTGACTTTTTTGAATTTTGAGCTAGTAAACAGAAAAGTTTCCCCAGGTTACTTGAGCCTCTAATTTTTACGAAAATAAATCATCACTGAAACTTGATGATTTAAAGATGAAAGTAGAATTCACTTCATACTTACCATCTCCTTTCATGTGCATCACGAAATCCCCCTCGAACTGGACACTGTGTAACTTGTCATCGAGGATATAATTCCTCTTGCCTTCAATTTCGTCATCATCAATGTCTTCATCCGTGTAATGCTTTCTTTCCTTGGCACGCTACAAAAAATAAAAAAGTGGATTGTTTATATATGTATACACCAAACTGTCATTCAAAAAAACTAACAATGTTCAATGAATAACTCATACCTGTTATGACATATGGTATGGACACTTAATAATG
>OY744550.1:52679165-52804165 GCA_963556195.1 Sepiola atlantica
GAAATATTTTTTGCAATTATATTTTTTTTTTGGTGAAAATATTGATTAAACAATGCTTTATTCAATAATAATATCGCTAATTCAAAAAATTAATTTTTCTTCGAGTTATAGTGATTTTATTAACACGGTATTTACTGGCCTTTTTCGTAATATATACGAAATATTTTGAAGAAAAAAAAATTAATTGTTAACATCTACGATCCTTTATTTACATAAGCAACAGTTAAAAAATCATGCATTTTTTTTTATTATTAATATATAAAAATATAACTTTAGTAAAGGTGTATTTTCTTTTTAAAAAAATAATACATTTTCACTAAGATTTTTTTTAAATAATGGTTTCATTATATTCCGTGATTGTTGATTAATAAATATTGAAAGTTTCAGTAAAATTGGTTGATTTCCTGAATTTTAGTGTATTTTTAAGTGAGGGGGGGGGGGGGGGGTCAAAATGTTTTTTTTTAATTTTGGGAATCGGTCATTGATTTTGCACGTACCTATTTAAAATACAGGAACAGGCATTATAAAATTGAAATGCTTTTAATCATTTTGATATCGTCAGTCATTCGTCAATTGTCATGTTTCGCCTAATTTAAAAGAAAATTATATCTTATATCGCCAATCGTAACGTTACGATCGTCGACATAAATTATTTAAAAAGAAATACAGTTAGGAAATTAGTCCCCAAAAATGCATTTTGTTTTACGTTCTCATTTGTAACTTATTTGCGTTAGGAAAAAAAAAAAAAAGTTCCCAGTTATCGTAAATATTGATCCTGAGCAAAGTAGGCATTCTGTTTATTAACTTATTTACGTTGGAGACCTATCTTACTTTCCGTGGCTAAATAAAATGGCTACTTTGCCCACAACATTTAACTTAAAATGCTTATATTTTTCAGTTAGTAATATTAAATTGTTTTAAACTCAAATACATCACAAATTATTTGAGAGACCACAAGGCATTTCGAATTATTCGTAAACAAATCAGCCATTTTAATTTGTTCATAATTGAAAAAATAAAATAAAAATGAATTATTTTGATCTTTAAAAATCTGAAAGGCATTTGAAAGGTTTAGAATTCTTAACAACTTCTTGCGTATTAAAGGTTTTAGAAACTATTTACATCCCAAAATGGTATAAATAGATTAAAAAACAACATTACCTTAACAAGAATTAGTTATATATATATATATATATATATTGATTCAATTAATAATTTGGCGATTTAGTTGTTTCACAATCAAAAATGTCGGACAATGAATCGCTGCCTTTTTTTTTTCGAATTCACAAATGTGTTTGGATTTACTTATTTATTTGTGAGACTGAAAAATAAAAATCAGAAAACAAAAAGCAACCGATTCATTCTCCGCCATTTTGGCTGTGAAACGACTAAATCGCCAATAATTTAATTACTAAACGATGCAGTAATAATTAAATTTAACTTTCAAAATCTTCTTTTTAAAAAAAAGAGGAAATAATTTGATTCTAAAAAAAGAAGGGGGAGAAAGTGAAAAATAAAAATGAAAGCAAAAAGATCCCCGGGCAACAAAGAGGCATTTTTCATTTATATATATATATTTATACATATATAAAATGGTGCTTATGCAGTTTACGGACCGTTTTTTTAATAGGAATTTTTCAAGTTAAATTCAATTTTTACGGTATCTTTTGTTTGTTAAATTGTTAGCTGAAAGGAGACAACAGTTATTACCCCCCCCCCCCAAAAAAAAACCTCATGTAAATTATCGCTTTTTAAATTATAATGTTATTATTTCAGCCCAGTCGGTAAACTGCATAAGTAACCCGATCAAAAAGAACACAATTAATGCAAAACTGATAAATACTCACGGTGCACATTCTGACATCCCTTTATGCAAAAAATAAAACACACACACAAAATTTTTATTTAATTAATGCATAGATGATAAAAGCTAAAGTTTGATTGCATACTCGTGTCTTCCCTTGTGCAAAATATGGCTTCGATTTCTAGACATTTTGCAATGTGGAATGTTTTGAAGAGAAAACAAACAAACTCTTCAGCGTAAAAAGTCAAACAAGAACCTAAATTCAATATGTCTCCTCCTCCGAATGAGCGCCTTCACTTCCGGGATAAGCACAAGTTTTTACTCCGCATATCCGGACTCTATGACATCCGGAGTCCCGCATATCCGGACTCTTAATTTATAATGCTATATCAAAGTACCTTGTTAATTATTTAAAACCTGTACTTAGTCGGCGTTAGCCGAGAGTCTTTTGATGTTCATTTGTTTTTTTTGGTGCTCTAATAAATGAAACACCATGTTTCCGTCACTTCGCGTCGTCAACGTTCGGGCAGGTTACGGAAGCGCCCGAGAATTGACGAGGTGAAAACGAGGCGAAAACTGCCAAACGATAAATTGACGACTGGCAGTTTTGCGTTTTTGAAGGATGTGGTCATATGACAGTTTATGCGTGGCTCGGTGGCCTTGGTTTATGACTGGCACCTGATAAATTACGACGAAGAAAAACTAAAAATATATAAATAAAAATTAAAGAACGAACAAACCATAGCTAAACAACTTATTAATCAGATTTTTTTTTTTCAAAGTAACCCTTGTTAATCATTTTTTTGTTTTTTTTTAAATAAATGTTGTTTTTTTTTGTACATCAGAAAGTTTCAAAAAGATGATTTGTTATAAGGAAATGTTTTTTAAATTTTACTCTAATAAAGAACGCACCGCGTTTCCGTGACTTCGCGTCGTCAACGTTCGGGCAGCTTACGGAAGCGCCCGAGAGTTGATAAGGAAAAAACTACCAAACGCCGCTAAAATGAAGAGTCGCGGCCGATAAATTACGACGAAGAAAACCAAACAAAAATACGTATATATATATATATATACAAATAAAGAACGAACAAACCATAGCTGAACAACTGTTGGTGCTTGTGGATTGTAGGTCCGGGGGGGGGGGGGGGGGGGAGAAAAAGTATCTTTCATTTAAGGGGAGTCAAATAAGGGGGAGAGAACTCTAGTTTCAACCACGCTGTATCTTAAAATGGATTGTACTATTGTAATTATTCTAAAATAAAGTTTTTCAAAAATGTATACGTAAAAGGAACTGTTTGCAAACAAATTGCCGAATACACTGTCATTTATTTCAAAAATTTGATTTCTCGTGTTTCATGTTTTTTTTCCTTTCATTTATATATTTTTATTTTTATTTTTCCCTTTTCTCTGATAATCTATTTAACAATAATAATTTTTATAATAATAATTTATTTTTCAAAATCATTTTATTTTTCATTAGTACCGAATGCGTTGTCATTGTTTTATTACTAAATTATCCTTTTACGTATACATTGTTTAAACTTTATTTTAGATTAATTACAATAGTAAAATCCATTTCAAGATAAAGCGTGGTTTAAACTAGAGTTCTCTCCCCCTTATTTGACTCTCCTCAAATTAAAGATAAAAATTTTGGGTATCTTTTATTATAATCCGTACGCTGAAAACGCTCAAAAAACAAATATACAACAAATAAAAGTAACTGTCGTCGATAAAAGTTAATTTAAAACTGACCTGTGATATTTGTTTGTATTTTTAAACCGTTCCAACTGCTATTTAAGAGAAATCAATAGTTTTGTCACACGAACATTGCAAAAACAAAATGGCGCTTGCTCGTAAGGAAGTGAGCACAAGACGCCATTTTGTCTAGAAAAAATACGAGTAAAAAATGAACAAGAATTTTTTTTTACATCTAATAAAAACCCATTTATAGTACGTAAAAATACAAACAAATATCATAGGTAAGTAGACAAATATCTCTTCTCGACGTAGGTTAAATTCACTTGTTGCATATTTATTTTTATAACCCCATTCTCGTTCGTTTTTTGGACCCCGTCCGCGACTGTACTGATCATTATAAAAGATACCCAAACTGTTTTTTCTGACATACAATCCATAGGCATCCAACTGTTATTGATTAGATTTTATTATTGTTTTTTTTTTTTCAAAGTTTATCAAAATAAAATTATTTTTTTTATTATTATTTGTGCACCAGAAAGCTTCAAAACATGACTTTTTCAAAAAAAAAACAATAACATTTGCTTAAATGCAAATGTTATTGTTTTTTTTTTCTCTAAACTTTTTCTTTGTTTACATAAACACCGAAACAACTGAACAACAGCATTTTTTCTTCTTATTTTAACGAAAACAAAACAAAAAAAAAACAAACTTGTTTATAAGCAATTTTATTTTTTATTTTTTCGTCAATCTTTTTTATTTTCACTTTCGTCAACAGTCGGGCGCTTCCGAGACCTGTACGAACGTTTTTTTTTTTTTGGGGGGGGGGGGGGGGTATTATTATTATTTAATTTTTTTTTTGTAAAATAGAATCTATACACTTTATCATGTTTGGCGTATCGGAAATTGCGAACCGGTGTTAATATACTTTTTTTTTTAAATCACCAAATTAGCATAGCTTTTAATGGAATTTTTATTTTTATTTATTATTTGTTAATAATTATTGATTACTTTGTAATATATTTAGTTAATAATTAAACTATTTAAAAATATTTTTAAATAAAAAAAAACAAAAAACCTTCCAACTATAAAAAAAAAAAGTTGGATTCGATTATTCATTAAATATTTTAAAATTATTTTTTTATTCCAATTATATTTAAAAAAAAAAAAAAAAAAACAGTTTTATTTGATTATGTGTTTATAATATAACAATTTCGGCACTGGTACATGCTAAAAACCGACTTTTTGTTTACGTAACCAAGCGGAAAATGACGAAGCGCTCAGCCAATCAGATTGCGAGACAGTAAGCGACAATTTTCAATTGTGATCACTGATCAATTCAAATTAAATGGTAAAATTCGTCTACGCTAACGCCAACAGAAAATCTGCAAAATTTTGAAAAATGAAGAAAAAAATCCCGGAACCCTTAACCCTAAAAAAGTGTAATAATGGGGGGGGGGGGGCGGCTGTCACCCTAACCTAGTCGGTCTGGTTAAAAAACTGTAGTGTAATCAGTACATAAAAAATAATAATTTATCGATACAAACAAAAAAATATAGTTCTTTCATTGTATTTTCTTCCTCCAATATAAATATTGGGCATCTTTTACGAGACTCAGCAGAGTAAAAACGCTAAAAAAACAAATTTACCACAAATAAAAGTAACTGTAAGCTGTAAAAGTTAGTTTCAAACTTGCATGCGCTATTTGTTTGTATTTTAAACCCGTTTGAAGTGCTATTTATTAGAAATCAATAGTTTTTTCACCGTAAGTTGGGAAAAAAACATGGCCGAATTGGGGGGGGGGGATTACTAACGAATGCACTAGGAGCGACCATATTTATTTTTGTGAAAACGGTGGAAAAAAAAACAAGAAATTTTTTTTTTACATCTAATGAAAACCCATTTATAATACGTAAAAATAGAAACAAATTACATAGGTAAGTAGGAAAATATCTATTCTCGTCGTATGTCAACTTCACTTGTTGCAAATTTATGTTTTTAAACCCTTTCTCGTTCTTTTTTTGGACCCCGTTCTCGCCTCTGCTGAGCGTCGTAACATATACCCTAAATATTTTTTAATAAATTTTACATACGGTGACTTGTTATTTTTTTTTTGGGGGGGGGGGGGGGGGATAATTTTTTTCCTGTTTGATAGCATCGCAGCGTTTTGATTTTGACGCTGGTTCATTTTCATTCGTTATCTTCCGTCTATTTAGGTTAACAGCCGGAATATGCCGACGAAAAGTCACAAACTGTACCAGTACGTTTAATATAAGATATAAGCATTTTAAGTTACAGTCGGTTCTGAGCAAAGTAGCCACCTTCTTCAGTCACAGGAAGCAAGGTACCTAACGTAAACAAATGACTATATGAGGTAGCTACTTTGCTCACGGAGTGCAAAACAAAGTAGCTACTTTGCTCAGAATCGATATTTACTGTAACTTAAAATGCGTATATCTTATATTAAATATTAAACATTTTTGTGCAAATAAGTCACAAATGAGTAGGTAAAACAAATTAATTTCCTTTAAAATAATTTATGCCGCCAATAGTAACGTTTACCAATAAATCTTTGATTATTAGTAAAATAAAAATAAAATTTAAAAATGTAGACGCGAGGAAACCACACAGCTGTTAAAACTATGACAATTTTTCATTTTGGGGAGCTGTATTTTCTCCACATTAAAAAAAATGACTGTTTTAACTCTGCCCTCGTGTGGAGGGGGAATAAATAGAAATATTAAAGAAATGGGAGGTGTATTTAGTTACCTCCTTTTCAGGGGAGGTTGAACGGTTCTTCTGTATTACAGGGTCGAAAAATTTAAAATTCTATCTTTGATTTTGAAGAGTCAAATGACAGGGGGAGATAATTCAAAGTGTTCCCCAAGGATTTATCTAAAAATGGATTTTACCGCTCTGAACTTGGAAGATATTTTACTTTGAGTTCATGTGGAACCAAAAATTCGGAAATGACACTGGGAACTGGGAAACTATTTTCGCACAGATTGCTGAATTTTACCCAATGTAAAACTTTCATTGATTTTAAAAACTTTATTTTTATGTTTCATGTATTTTTCCTTTCATTTACATATTCTTCTATTTTTTTACTTTCTGTGATGCTAAATTTATCTCAATAAATCTTTTAATTTTTATTGGTACCGAATACCATAAAGCGTTGTGATCGTTTGATTCATACATAATCCTTTTACGTATATATATATATATATATATATATATATATATATATATATATATATATATATATATATATATACATACTTTACATAACGTTAAAATCCCTTTGAAGGATGACTTTGAATTATCTCCCTCTGTCATTTGACTCTTAAAAATAAGACAGCGCACTAAAAGATATGCATTCTAACCTACAAAAATGTCCGAGCAACCCCGTCGGCATTCACTGGTAAGGGTGCCTCAGGCAATTAGCAATAAACGAACCCCTCCTTAGAGAGAAGGTAAAGCCTGGGAAAGTGGACCTCCTAGGATTAAACAAAACCCTACCTCAGCCCGACAGCAACAAAGACACTGTCGAACTGATTGTCGAAGACGTATCTCCGACTGGAAACTTGAACAACTGAAATAGAAGTTTTATGAGGGAAAAAAGTAAATGATGAGATTGACGGACAAACAGTTTTTTTTTAATTCGAATAAAATTAGTGTGGTGATCATAATATATTTTTTATAAATATTATAAAAAATAAAATATATTTTTTATAAATATTATAAAATATATATTTTTATAAATATTATAAAATATATTTTTTATAAATATTATAAAAAATAAAATATATTTTTTATAAATATTATAAAATATATATTTTTATAAATATTATAAAATATATTTTTTATAAATATTATAAAATATATATTTTTATAAATATCATAAAAATTACTGACCATTATATATATATATATATATATAGAACAGTTTTTTATTATATTCCAATAACTATGGTTTGTTTTTTTACTTTTATTTTTATTTTTTTCACATTTCCAAAAAATTCCAAATTTCTGTGGTTATTGGAATATAATAAAAAAAACTGTTTTATATTTTGCTCTGTTATCAATAATTGACAAACATTGAGCTGAATCTTCAAAGGAGACTACAAAGTAAAAGGATCTGATGATATATGATAGTACATATATATATATATATATATATATATATATATATATATATATATATATATATAAAGATTATGATATTAAGAACGTTTTGGAGTTAAAATCAATAACCCTTGGGTCTTTGATCTTAAGGTTGTGCTATTTTTCATACCGCGTCTAAGATACGTCCTCGACGATCAGCCCGACAGTCTAGTCCATTTAAACTAGATGGGCTTTTTTTTGTCAAACTGGGGTATGGTTCTGTGCAGTTCTAGGAGGTCCACCCTCCCAGGCTTTACCTTCTCACCCTTTTGAGAAGGGGTTAGTTTATTGATAATCACTTGAGGCGCCTCATACCGGGGAATGCCGACAGACATTTTTTTAGAGTTATAGTGCTCCGCTTCTGGGAGCAAGCTTTTCCTTCAACCCCACTTTCCGACCTTGTGTCACATCTTCTTGCGGTGGGGGGGGGGGGGTAAATACTAGTATAACGTAGTAATCAGAGGAAAAGACGTTTTGGGGCATTTATAACAACGAAAAAGGGATGAAAAAAATAAAAATAAAAATAAAAATAAATGTTACCAAAGGCACAATAAGTTATTCTTCTACAAACCTGGATAAGTTTATTTGTGTTTTAACTTATTTTAAAGAGTCTTTTGTTTTGTTTAAAACAAACCTGGTGTCCACCTGTTCAGTTAGAACGGAGGGAAATGGGTGTTCATGAGCCCAGCACGGTGATTCTTGATAATTGGTGAAAAATCGTGTTAGAAACACATCCAATAAATGTCACCAATCGTAAGAAAATGATCTACCAGTACTTTGCTTATTTTTCGTTTTTTTTTTTTTTTTTTTTTTTTTTTTTTGAGCGATTATCGAAACTCTGTAATTTCAGTTATATATTTTTTTCGTTTTAACTGAACAGGCGGACAACATGTTTGTTTTTAACAAAAAAAACGCTTCAAAATAAGTTAAAACACAAATAAACTTCGTAGAATTTGGTATATTCGGACTACTGTTCTCATACTGGGTGTTTTTATCACAACGTTTCGGCCGATGTAACATCCGACCTTCTTCAGGTGTACTTTGTCGAACTCGGGAATCGTTCGAAATCTCGTCCAGATTCCCGAGTTCGACAGAAATATTTCCGAGTTTCTTATTTGTTTTTTCCCCCTCCCTTTTTCGTTCTGTTAGTTGTCGTTATAAATGCCCGGCGTTTTAACACTTTTCGTCTTCAACGATACAAAAAACAACAACATGGCTCCCTGAGCAATACAACAACACTTCCAGTCCCGTCAGACTCCATTTCGTTAAAATCTCGATTATTCTAGCATTTCAAACGTGTTCTTGCTCAGATTACATAATATTAAAATAAAAAATAAGAACAGCATAAAACCCTCTTTATCGTCTATAGACAATTTTTTTTTTATCGCATTTTGTTTTGACCGTCAATCTCATCATTTACCGAAAACAAAAAGACCGTAATTTTAGCTGACATTGAACGCACAAATAAAACAAAATTACAAAATGAAGCGAGGAAGAAATTTAGAACAGACGGAATTTAAGTTGTAATTTAGAAATAAATATTAAATTTAATTTTGATGTTAGTTATTTTTTTATTTTTTTTTTTTTTTTACATAACTCCTCATATCCGGACTTTTTTTTTTTTTTTATTACCTCCTCATATCCGGACTGGCCTTGGCTAAAAGTTCGCATATGACGGCCTACACTAAATAATAATTTTTAATATATATTTGTTTATTTACGCGAAGACTGGTTCTACTACAAGTAGCATTTGAGGGCGCGCACTAAGTGATGACTCTTTGAACAAACTGGATAACTACAGCTATACTGTACCGTGGTCGTCGTAAAAAATAGTGCAATAATTACTTATTCTTTTTTTTTCTTCTTTTTTTTTAATAAATATTATTATTATTATTATTATTATTATTATTATTATTATTTATTTAAATATTTATTATTATTATTATTATTATTTATTTAAATATTTATTATTATTATTATTATTATTTATTTAAATATTTATTATTATTATTATTATTATTATTAATTTAAATATTTATTATTATTATTATTATTATTATTAATTTAAATATTTATTATTATTATTATTATTATTATTAATTTAAATATTTATTATTATTATTATTATTATTATTAATTTAAATATTTATTATTATTATTATTATTATTATTAATTTAAATATTTATTATTATTATTATTATTATTATTAATTTAAATATTTATTATTATTATTATTATTATTATTATTATTAATTTAAATATTTATTATTATTATTATTATTATTATTATTATTAATTTAAATATTTATTATTATTATTAATTTAAATATTTATTATTATTATTATTATTATTAATTTAAATATTTATTATTATTATTATTATTATTATTATTAATTTAAATATTTATTATTATTATTATTATTATTATTATTAATTTAAATATTTATTATTATTATTATTATTATTATTATTAATTTAAATATTTATTATTATTATTATTATTATTATTATTATTAATTTAAATATTTATTATTATTATTATTATTATTATTATTATTATTATTATTATTAATTTAAATATTTATTATTATTATTATTATTATTATTATTATTATTATTAATTTAAATATTTATTATTATTATTATTTATTTATTTATTTATTTATTTATTTTTATTTTTTTGTATTTTTATTTTTTGTATTTTCCATAAGTTTTTTTTTTTTAATTCACATATATTTTTTAAAGAAAAAATAATATTTTCCCCAAATTCAAAAATCCCCCAGAAACCCTTACACAAAAACGAGGCTTTAATTTTAATGTTACTCGGAGAGATTCGGGTTCAAAATTTTTATTAGAATATCTCAGCTTGTTTCGCTTACTTTTCGCCCAAATTTTGATAAAATAACATGGTTATATTGAAGCGGTTAGCTCCTAAAATGGCTGTCAAATTTTATCGATTAGTTTTGTCTGATTTTTTAGGGAATTCCTTTCTATTTATTTTGAAAATACTAATTTGTTTTCTGATTTTACGCATTAAATTGTATTTTTGTAGATTATTTTGCAAATAATGTGTTGTTTTTTTTTAGGATTTCTTTCTTTTGTTTCATTTTTATTTTGCAGGTATTAATTAACAAATAATAAAATAAAACGGTGTTTATTAAAATGTTGCCACCCGAACTTAGGGTTAGTGGTAGCGACAAGCGTGGTATGTTTTGTTGGCATTCATGCAGTATAGTTAACGTCCGACAAATCGAAAACAAACAATATACAACAACGCATTAAAATTTTATTTTCTATCGACCTGTATAATTTTCAAGTTCTGAAACTTTAAAAGTTTTTTTTTTTTTAGGGGGGTATCAATATAAGATTTCGTTGATATCTGTCTTTCTGATACGGTGAGAATCCAATATGTCCGACTATCTGTTGGTGCTTCATTCCTTATAAAATAGTTTTAAAACTGTTACCACTTACCCGAAATGCGACTGACAAGACTGCCCCCTCGACTTAGGGTTAATGGTAGAGTAAGCCTTATTTATTCTACTGAAATTCTCCAAACAAAATCGATTGCTATCTTTGCTTGACTCGTGTTTGGCTACCACAAAATAACGATAACATATTCAGAGATAATAAGTCGTATAATCAGTTTCCACACTTTAAAATAATACAGGTGTGTAGGAAATAAAATTTTCATGCGTTTGGTAAAAGTTATTTGCTGTATATTTTTTTTTTTCTCGACTGTTAACTATACTGCATTATTGCCGGGTTTTTTGTTTTGTATCAATTTATTTATCTACCTCCCACAAGGTAAGATGTGACACAAGGTCGGGAAAGTGGGATTAGATAAGCCAGCACTCGAGGTGAGCACTCTGGCCATTTAAAAATTGCCTGGGCAGCCCCGTCGGCATTCCCCGGTAGAGGCGCCTCAGACAGTAAGCAATAAACTTACTCCTCCCCAAAGAGGGGAGGCAAAGCCTGGAAGGGTGCACCTCCTAGAACTGCACAGGACCGGCAACCCCCAATAGACCGGCGTACGTCCAGACCCAAAGGCCAGGACAATACCAGTTTATTAGGCGGGGTAAAAGAATCCTGACCCACAAAAGCATTGCCTCCTAAGTCTCCGTTCGCTATTAGCTAAAGAAAAATCGGTGCTCATTTAGAACAGGGTCCCTGTAGAAAATTATTTTCATGTAAAATCAGTATTTTGTACTTACTCAGTCATAGTTTCTCACTCACGGTACGAAAAAGAATTTAAAAATATCAAGTAGAACTTTAATTAGAACGATTTTTCCATTTCCATAAGGGCGATATACAACGTCTATTCGCCGACATTTTGGGTGTGGCCGATTGATGGAATAGCTAACTAAGGGCAGGTAAGTGTCGCGAAATTGCAGAACGGTACCCAGTTACCATGTAAATAATAAAAAAAAAAACAAGAAAGCAATAAATGTACATTTTATTAATCTATAAAATTATATCGTGGAAAGTACCCCGGTGAAGAAATCAAAAATAATTATTTAATTTTCATTTTTTTAGTTATTGCCCTTGGCTATTCCATCGATCGCTCACACCCAAAATGTCGGCTCACACCAAAAAGGTCAGCGAATAGACGTTGTACATCGAAATGGAAAAATCGTTCTAATTAAAGTTCTACTTGATATTTTTAAATTCTTTTTCGTACCCGTACCGTGAGTGAGAAACTATGACTGAGTAAGTACAAAATACTGATTTTACATGAAAATAATTTTCTACAGGGACCCTGTTGTAAATAAGCACCGAAAAATCTTTGAATCATTAATCAATCTAGCGATAGTTCATCACCTTGAAAATGCTAAACTTCTCTCTGACCAAAAGTATGGATTTATGAAGGTCTTATCAGAAAAATCAACTCATACGGTATTACTGGACAAATAATATAATCAGATTCTCAGCTAAAAGAAAGATTCAGGTCGTTCTCGATAGCCGTACGTACATTCAAACAACCCCACATAATGCAGAAATGCAGAAATGTGATGTAAACAAAAACTGGCCCCTGTGCCAGCTGACACGGTTAAGATTCGAATAAAAATTGTTGTTTGGAATAAATACAATTTAGGCGCGCAGAGTGAATATAATTGTATTGGCGCGTGACAAATATAAAATAACGCCCACGCAAATTCCGATGTGGCCTTATATATTAAATCAACTCAAAACGAGCGGACGTAGTTGAGAGCACACCACGTGATATTTCTGTCCAATGAGATTTCTCCAAAGACATATTTTTTTCTAAACTTTTCTCTTTAAGCTCGCTGGAGCCTATCCAAATAGTATTTAAGCACACACAAACATCAAACTCTCTCTTTCAACTGACTTTTCATCCGGAGGTTACACGCATCTTACTATCACTCTTCCATTTCACCCTTTCGCGCGCTTCATACAATTTCACAGGCGAACATTACCTATTGCCTCTTTTAACATTTTATAACATATGAACATTTCAACAAAAGAAAAGACATTCTTCTTTTTACTTACCCTGAAACTAAAGAAAGGACTCATGAACTCATTACAAAAAGAAATATGTTCTATTTGTTAATAGTTTATTTCAGTAAATAAACTTCCGTTGATTTTGCATGTAAATCTTCTTCTTATTATTTTTATTTGTGGAGGAAGTTATCACCAAAAAAAGGTATGACGACCCCCACACCCCTATCACAAAAATCACGTTTCAATGGCAATATGCCTTGTTTGGAGTTAACAATGGTATCTTTACAAAAAAAGTTTTGTTAATGTTTATTAAAAACAAAATTAAATTATATTACAAATTACTCATAATAATGGCATATCTAATACAGAATATTGCCAAAGAAATTATATTCAAAAATCTAATTTAATACTCAAAAGTCAGATAAATTAATATTTACAAAAAAAAAATATATATATAAAATTTTAAAAATCGGAAAACAAATTAATAGATGAATTCGCCCGTTTCACCGGTTGGCAAAGCAGACACAACTAATCAATAAAATTTAGCATATAATCCATATAATCAAATTAATTGTTAAATTTGTTTTGAAATACACATTCTAATTTACTTAATAAAGTGTTGAGAATGTTTGATTCAATGTCTTAATCGCTGGCAGACATGCTTTTATTGTTATACACACACACACACATATATACAATATATATATATATATATATATATATATATATATATATTGGTACAGAAAAATTAGTACAATATTCGTACCGTCGGTTTCAAGCACAGAAGGACTTAGCCATCCGGCTCTCTTCAGCTTGAAACCGACTGTACGAATGTTGTACTAATTTCTCTGTACCGAAATAAATAAATATTACGCTCTAAATTTTTAATTTTAATTCTCAATCGTTAGTAGGTACGTGCAAAAATGATTATGCTTATTAAAAAGCGCTTATCATTAATTATTTAATTAGTTTTCATGTAAACTTTGATTGTGTTTGAAAGATAAAAGCCTAAACTTAATCTCTAAAAGGAAAAAAATATATATTTACGTGTGAAAAATAAATTATAATGAAATATGTTATCACGACAGCTAAAAAAATAAAAATTCAGTGAATTTTGAACTTTGAAAAAATTACTTGTAAAAATCTCTTGAAAGATAAATATAAGTTTTTGAGAACTATTTCAAAGATAATTATTAAATTAAAGTCATAAGATACTGAATTAAAAAAAAATTTCCTACGTTTTACTAACAATTAGCTAAATTATCCCTCCAAAAGTCGTAGTTTAGTAAAATCAGGCATTCAGTCAATCGGTAAACGACTATCGCTATGCAGAAATAATTTATATTTTTAACTTTATATATAAAAATGGTTTTGTAATAGTTTATAGAAATTGAAAAATTATTATACCTTAAGTACTCTTATTTTGTTGTAATAAAAAAAAGAAATGCTTATTAAAATATTTGTGAATGTACGCAATTAAGATCTTATTTATTTTTATCTAAAAAGATTTATATTTAACTTGGTATTAGTTTTTAATTTAGTAATACTCTGAAATTATTGATGACGTCTCTTTACCAATGTTTTTTCCTTTTTCCTTTAAAACTTTTAAATGTTAAAAATTATTTTTACGTTACGAATTGGTTATTTGATTTATTCTTAATGTGTTATAACGATAAATTATATTAATTCTTTTTAAAATAAAGCTAAAAGTGTACTTTTTTATTTTAAGTGTGAAAAAGTAAATTAAAGTCAATGACTACACTGAAAATTTATTCATTGAAATCAAAAAAAAAATTCAAACAATTATTTATTAATAAATAGAATTCAATTTTGAAAGAAAATGTCATTTGAATTCTATTTATTAATAAATAATTGTTCTAAACTTTTTAAATAATATTTATTAATGAAAAAATGACAAAATAAATACAAACTTACGTTTTATCTTTCCAAATAATTGACAATTAATTGTGAAATTAAGAAATTGTTGAATCTCTAAAAATAAAATTGTGAGGGCAGTGTGGGGGTGTGAGTGGTGGTTGGAGGGCTAATCCCACCTGTTTATTACAGAAATCATTAGTAGAAATTATCCAATTTAAAAAAATTTCTTCGTAATGATCCTGATCCTCATCTTTTTCAATTTTTTGTTTATTTTCAAGATTATAAAAAGAATTTCTTACGCTGATGATGACACGTTCATGTGCAAAAGGGAAATATAATTATATCACATTTTTAAGTTTCTAATCATTAAAATCACATGAAATATTTTTTACAATTATATTATTTTTTTGGTGAAAATATTGATTAAACAATGCTTTATTCAATGATAACATCGCTAATTCAAGAAATTAATTTTTCTTTGATTTAGTGATTTTATTAACACAGAATGTAGGGGCCTTTTTTGTAATATATATGAAATTTTTTTTTTTAATCTTAATTGTTAACATCTACAGTGCTTTATTTTAATTAAAAAATAAAAACAAAATTCATGCATTTTTTTATACATAATAATATAACTTTAGTAAAGATGTATTTTGTTTTCTACAAATAATAAATTTTCACTAAAATTCTAAGAAAAATAATGATTTCATTATATTTTATGAACGTTGATTAATAAATACTGAAAATTTCATTAAAATTGGTTAATTTCCTAGATTTTGGTGAATTTTTAAGTGAAGGGAGGGTCAAAATGTTTTTACATTTTGGGGATCGGCCATTGATTTTGTACGTACCTACTATATATAAATGCAAACATTGTTCAAAATAACAGAATTCGTCCATTTAATCATATCTTTTTTTTTTATTTTTCTGATGGTCTTTTTTGTATTAAAATCAAAAAAAATTAAGAACGTTTTCAATTATTCGTCGAATCATCCTTAATACAAAAAAAAAACATCAGAAAAATTGAAAAATATAAAAAAGGTATAATTAAACAGACGAATTTTGTTATTTTTAACAATGTTTGCATAAATGAGAAAATGCTGCCTAAATACACACAATATATATTTTTTTTTTCATAGTTTACTACCTAGCTCTACTTACGTAGCGAGCACTGTTGAAGAAATACTGAAAATTGATACATAAAAAATTATATCTCCTTATAAAATTTTATGTGGATACATGAAATAGTAATATATATACAGGGTGGGCAAAAATAAGGGTCCTATTTTTAAAAATTCATAACTTTTTTATTTATTGATTTTTTCATTTTTTTTTTTTTTAGAATAAGTAAAGGACCCCTTCCAAAGCAAGCATGAGCCGTATTAGCCCTAAGGAACGTACCCTCATTTAGAAAACATTATTTTTGCTTAAAAAACTCAAAACAGTGTAAAAAACAATACTTTAGTTTTTGTAAGTTTTAAGAAGTGTTTTTCGGCTAAAATTTGTTTTGTTTATTTCAAAAAATCTCGGAAGGGTCAGTCTACACACACATAAAGTTTGGTGAGTTTAACTTTTATTTTGTGGAAGTTATTCAAATTCAAGTTATTCAAATTTAAAGATAGGACCCTTATTTTGGCCCACCCTGTATATATATATATATATATATATATATATATATATATATATATATATATATATATATATATATATATATATATATTTTCAAGGAGCTTTAATAACAAGTAGTACAAATAGCTATATGCAATGATCCGACTCGTAGATCACTCGTAATTACTTGGTGGATAGTAGTAATTCTACTATTTACAGTTGAAATTCCCCTTTATTTACTAATTAGTTTCCAGTGGCCTTCGGGTAAGATCTTCGACTGCGAATCAGTGGCGATTTGTGTTCGGGGTTCGCGCCCGGTGACCGTTGGGAACTAGTTCCTAGACTGAAGATTGCGTTAGCATGAAACATCGATGTCTCTAGGTATATTTTAAATATTTAATATTTATAAAAAATATTATTGTTTATCAGCCCCCTCCCACAGAGGCTGGGCACTTTTCGAGGAGCTTTAATAACAAGTAGTACAAATAGCTATATGCAATGATCCGACTCGTAGATCACTCTTAATTACTTGGTGGATAGTAGTAATTCTACTATTTACAGTTGAAATTCCCCTTTATTTACTAATTAGTTTCCAGTGGCCTTCGGGTAAGATCTTCGACTGCGAATCAGTGGCGATTTGTGTTCGGGGTTCGCGCCCGGTGACCGTTGGGAACTAGTTCCTAGACTGAAGATTGCGTTAGCATGAAACATCGATGTCTCTAGGTATATTTTAAATATTTAATATTTATAAAAAATATTATTGTATATATATATATATATATATGAGAGAGAGACTTAAGATAATATATTACATATGTATATATATTTTTAATATATATTTCAACAATGCTCAGTACATGAGTAGAGTTCAGTAATAGTAAAAGTAAATATACCTATGACTTTTAACCAGCTATAAACTGACAAATTCTTTTGATAGAATGAAATTGCGTGTAGATCACTTGCTATAATTATATCTACGTTTCTTACAGACAGCTGTAAAACGCAAATGGCTTTAACAAAATGAATTCAAATTATTTTTTTTTTAAGCGAATTATTTTAAATCTTAAAAATACCAATAAAAATAGTTATTTAAAAGTTTAAAACTTTTTTTATATACGTCCTTCAATGAGATATTCTTTGATTTTATTTTTGTTTTATAAAACAAAGAAAATCTATAATAATAAAAAAAAAGTGAATTTCGTTTCTTTACGTTCTAATATATTTCAGATATTTCATGGACCTAACTGATAATTGCCCCTAGTAATCTCAGATGCATTCGAAGGAAAATTTCAATGGTGTCTTTAGATTCCTTTAAAAATGTAACCCTAATTGAAACTTATTTGAATGTTCTAACTGTTAATATATCATATATAACAATATAACAAACACTTTCTGTTTGTCATGACAGTCTGTCTTTCTGTCTGTCCATCAGCGGAAATTTTTCTAAACGCAAGAAACCGCGAACCTGACGCCGACTGCAGTCTTAGTCGTCACTGACTGAGCTAACTCACTGAACTTATGAAAGTCTTTCAAATAAACTCACTTAATTCATTGAACCCGCTTGGTTGACAGTGGAACTCTTCAGTCACAGGAGAAAGAGACGCGGCAGCATAGCTAAAATATACGATCACAGAGAGTATATTTTAGCTAGTCGTTACTATAATACTAGGGGTGGGACATAATAGGTGAAAATTTCAGATTCATGCGAGTCGTATTTTTTTTGTGTTCATTTATATATAAATAACACTAAACAATCGAACATTTTGAAAATTTTGCAAAATTCAGGTGCAGGCAAAAAATAGCCGTTAGGGCTCCACGGGACTCAAAATCCATCATTTTTCGGTGAAAAAGTGGTTTCATGCGACATTGCAGGTCCTAAAACATCCTCAAAAGCTATGAATGGATATAGATGGTTAAATCTGATATAGTACTTTAATTTAGGACCATTTTCAGGCTGTGAAAGGGTTTTCATGAATGTAAAATAGCCCAAAATTAGTGGCCTGCATCTTCTGAATTTTGCAAAATTTTCAAAATGTTCGATTGTTTAGTGTTATTTATGTATAAATGAACACAAAAAAATACTACTCGCATGAATCTGAAATTTTCACCCATTACGTCCCACCCCTAATAATACACAAACATTGAATTATATATATATAGAAAAAAAAATTTTAAAAGGTAGAATTCGTCTGTTTAATTAACAGACGAATTCTGTTATTTTTAACAATGTTTGCAAATATTTATATATATATATGTATTTGCAAACATTGTTTAAAATAACAGAATTCGTCTGTTTAATTATACCTTTTTTTATTTTTTCAATTTTTCTGATGGTCTTTTTTGTATTAAAATCAAAAGAAATTAATAAATGTCCTATAGGTTTCACAAACGTTTCCGATTCTCCATCGAATCATCAATGTCAAAAGCAAATGAACAAAAAAGTTGGAGAAAGAAGAGAATTTTTGAAAAAGACTGCGGAGAAAAGCACAGAGAACGTTTTCTGCATTGTTCCAGGAAAGTCGTTGACGATTTAAATTCAGCGACGCTGGATGGCATCACAGAATAAAATCGCATTACGTTAAGCATTTGCTTTTGACACCTGAGGATGATTCGACGAAGAATCGAAAACGTTCGTGATACCTATGGGACATTTATTTTTTTTTTTTATTTTAATACAAAAATAGACCACCAGAGAAATTGAAAAAATAAAAAAAAGGTACTCGGAGCTGTCCACAGCAACAGTAAAAGTTTTAAGCATCGATATTTTATACTAGTTGACTTTTTTTTGTGTTTCAGATATAAATATACCTATTGAAAGTTGCCATTCAAGTATGGCACGGACCGAAGAATTGTCAGAATTTCAGACAAATCATCATCAAACCCCAACAAACTGCAAGATTATACTTTCCACTGTTAACGGAGTGATTTTCCCAATTCATCAGCGAGGGAACATGATCAATATTATCTATCTTAGGCTCATCAGAATTCTCACAGCAGTCTTCATTATTAATGATGATAAGAGTGTCTATTTACTTTTTGCATTTTACTTCAGTCGAAGTTCTCAGAAATCAAGGGGAGGGGGGCCTTTCCTGTGGCTAACACTTGATCTCTACAGGGTGTCTCAAAAAAATGTACTCACTTTTAGAATGACGAGAAAACCTTTATTTACCTTGGTGCGCGTTATCAGCTTTGTTTGAACAATAATGGTCATCAGTTTGAACATTTGCGAACATGATTCTTCAATTACATCTGTCTCATGTATTCGATGCTATTTCATTTCACTCTATGTTCATAAATAAAAGTTTTCTCGTCATTCTACGAGTGAGTACATTTTTTTGAGACACCCTGTATATGCGATACATAGATATCCAAGTTAAAGTTCTCCTTCACCTCTCAAACGTGGAGTTAGTAAAAAAAAGTGTAGAACACTAATTTTCCTCTCCCTAATTGAATAGGTAACTATGTTATACTATATCTTTCTTGTGGTCTCTTGCTCTTACCGGAGGATTCCACGACAAGAATTCATCTAGTCTGGTGGAGTGTCCAGCTTAATGTTGTTACTTGAGGTAACATTACTTGGAGAAGGTGCACCATTCCTCGTATGAGTGAGTGTATAGCCGTGCTGAGGGGATCTTATTTGTGCTTTGAATACTAAGTTATTTTTAATATTTAAGCAGGGCTTAACTTGTTGTCTGGACAAACCCCTGTACAGAGAGAGACGTTAGACACTCGAAGATGGTGTCAAGCAGAGATTTAAGTTCTCTCCAGTATAAACTAGTGTGGTGTAGTCATACTGAGGGTTAGGGTTAGAATGTGCACCATTTCTCGTATAAGCTAATGTGGTGTAGTCATACTGAGAGTTAGGGTTAGAATGTGCACCATTTCTCGTATAAGCTAATGTGGGGTAACTATACAGAGGGGATCTTATTTGGGCTTCGAATACTATGTTATTTTGAATATTTAGTCAGGGTTTACTTGTAGGGAGAAGTATCCTCATGCCAGGTTGTCCTGACAAGCCCTTGCACAGAGAGAGACCTTAGACACTCGAGGATGGTGTCTAGTAGGCATTCAAATTATTTCCAGTAGGTATTCAAGTGTGTGTGTGCTAGTAAACCTTAGATGTCGACGGTGTCTCCAAAATTGATTGCCTCGCCTATTACTCATATACATTTTGTTTATTGATATAGATACAAGTGTAATGGGTCAAATATAACATTAAATTTTAGAAATTTGTAGGATTTTTTGGCCTTTTGGCTAAGATCAAAGTGTAGTATCTGTTCCGATGGATACTGCACCCCATAGACTGGTATTGTCTTGGCCTTCGGGGCTTGATTTACGCCAGTCTATGGGTCTGTCCTGTGCAGTTCTAGGAGGTCCACCTTCCCAGGCTTCGCCTCCCCTCTTTGAGGAGGAGTAAGTTTATTGCTTACTGCCTGAGGCGCCTCTACCGGGGAATGCCGACTGGGGCTGCCCAGGCAATTTTTAAACCCCACTTTCCCGACCCGACCTTGGGTCACATCTTACTTGTGGGAGTAAGATAAAAACTGGCCTTGTGCCTAACTCCTGGAGAGGAGTAAATCAATACTTGTAGGATAAAGTATCCTCATGCCATGTTGTCCTGACAAACCCCTGTACAGAGAGACTTTAGACACTTGCGGTTAGGGTTATTAAATAGACGCACCATCTTTTTTATATACTGTTTATGTAGATGCAATATCAGAGTCACAAGGTTAACTAATTAACATATTGGTTTTGAAAAAGGACATTTTATTAATTAACTATCATTTGTTATTGTTTAATTCAATGGGTGTTTTGATTTTAATATAACAAATAGTTCTATTTCACAATATTGTTTTATTTTCTGGACAAATATTTAGCATTTGTGTTTAAATGTTCCTTTCTTTAGCGACCAATTTGATTTTTTTTTTTTCTATAGATGCTAGAGTAAGCCGTGTCTGGAAATATCTGAGTGGAATTGAATAAGAAAAGGGTCACCATCTTCCAAGCAAAACAAACATCTCCACTAAAATATGAATCAACTTTATCCAAAGGGAACACAAGAGTTGTTACAAACAGAATGTGGTGAACTGGTGTTTCATCTCGCGTGACCACTTCTAGCAAAGAGCGAGAACAGGATAGTACGTCTTACCATGGCGAAATCTACTCAGGAACTGAATCAGCTTCAGCGCCAACTTTTTGAGTGAGGATTGAATCGTTGTGTCTGTGCAGGTGTACTCACGCCTACACAGTTATATAAGTCCAGACATCACTGTGCATGTGCCAAGCCAAATCACAACTCTACATGACTGAATACCTCCCACTCTACCATAAAGACTGACAAACATATGCACGGACTAGGAGTTTATGTGCGGAACACCCTCCTCTTGACTAGAGAACATAAGCTACAATTAGATGATCAAGTCTACATGTGCTTTAGATAAACGTTACAGCACTGCGTTAGTTACTTATATTTCTTATACTGTTCTCCTGCGTATTAAGTTCAAAGAAAACTATTGAATCGACTATACTTTGGATTTGCGTATAAAAAGGTGAATTAAGTTTGAAATTCTCCATTCCTTTTCAAAATGTTGAAACGTTGAAAGAGTTTGCAGTAAAGTACTTATATAATTGCTTACAAAAAATAGAAAAAACTATCAACAAATGAAATTGACACATAAGAGCTCCAAATAGTTGATAGGAAAATTCTTGGACTAAAAATTAATCAGAATCCAGAGAATGGGCTTGCCCACCTAAGCATAATAGAAAACCCCAGCCTTCTTATAAACCAACTTTCTAGGCTTCTGTCTCAGTTTATTTGGTTTGAGCTCAACTTGTTAAACAGCTGCACACTATATCTAAGAATTGGTATACAAAGCACATATATGGTTTCAGAATAAAATGAATTAACAAGGATTGAGCTGTCCTAAAATCAAACACAATATTTGAATATATTAAGCACTTGAAGCATAAAAATCTTTACCAACTTATATTCCCCTGAAAATAAAGATGAGATTCTACCTTTTTTTTAAGGCGATTATAACTAATTTGAATGGCCAATGAAAAAGGTTTCGGCATTCCTCTCAAACTCATTTTTTCCTGAAATCATATTTTAGTGGAAAAACAAACAAACAAACAAAAAAACACTATATTTTTTGGTTTAAAATTGTAATTAGAAATTTTTTCCGGTCAAGTTTTCATGTTGACGTTTCATGTGCTATAACTGACTGTTTGTTTGTTTTTGTTGTTATTTTATTAAATATTTACCGGAATGCATTGCAGGTCTTCATAAACAAGTCAGCCATTTTAATCTTTGTCCATTGCCAAGTGTGTGCGATTAGTTTTGTCTCACATTGCAACCGGTAGGTATACTCAATAAACGTCAAAAAAAAAAAAAAAAAAAAAAGCAGACAATTGTCTTTTGGGTGCTTGTTCAGTGCTTCGGCCATACGGAAAAATTATTTATTTATGAAAACACTTACTCAGTGGTATTTTATTGTTCAATGTTGAAAAAAGTAGGAAAAATTATCCGCTAGAAGTATTTTCCCATTTTACGTATTATAGCAATCGCTTCGATGAGTATGCCTCCATCTTGTTTCATTGGACACAATTCAAGGGCAGATAATTTGCAAATATTAGCGTTCACCCAAATTTACGGAAAACAATCGCATAGTTTTTAATTATTTAAGAAATTCATAATCGTGCATTCAGTGGAAACGACCGACGCCATCGTCGTGGCTTTCAAGGGAGATAACTTAAATTCCAGTAGCTTCTTTCCAAGAACCGCAAGCTTGTGGAACTCTCTTCCTGTTGACTGTTTTCCTCCTAACTATAACCTTGTTATTTTCAAGACTAATGACAATAGGCATTTCCTGTCTTTGCGATAATCATCTTTTGTTCTTGTTAGCTAAGTGTATTTCTTTCCTTTAATTTTTTTAAAATAATTTTTTAAAAAACAAAAAAACTACTGGATTGTTTTCTGTAAATTTGGGTGAAGCTATTACAAGTATTTCCTGGAGTTTTTCTGTTATTTTATTTTTAACTAGGGTTTGTTTAGGGTAAGGGTTAAAAAAAAAAAAAAAAAAAAAAGTATTTCTAGATAAAATTGAATTGAACCATGTTCAGAAAAATATCGTCTTCTGTTCATGCATCTATTTACCTAAATTCTTCCCTTCCGGTTTTAATGGGATCAATATTACTACAGTTAAGAAAGCAGATAACTAATTTTCAAATGTATCATTACACCGACACTTCTAACTGTAGTAACATTGATCTCATTATTTGTACACGCGCCACAGCGTTACTCACTACTGTTATCAGACATTAAAAAACAGTTTCTTCAAAAAGACTGGAGGAAATCGGCAGTCTTCGGCTATGTTGTAAGATCTCGACAATAAAAAAAAATTAAATTAAAAAAAATAATGTCCGTATTACCATGATTAGGGTTTAATAAACCGAAAATTCAGATTTTAAAAAATAATGTCTGTATTACCATGATTAGGGTTTAATAAACCGAAAATTCAGATTTTAAAAAATAATGTCTGTATTACCATGATTAGGGTTTAATAAACCGAAAATTCAGATTTAAAAAAATAATGTCTGTATTACCATGATTAGGGTTTAATAGACCGAAAATTCAGATTTTAAAAAATAATGTCTGTATTACCATGATTAGGGTTTAATAAACCGAAAATTCAGATTTTAAAAAATAATGTCTGTATTACCATGATTAGGGTTTAATAAACCGAAAATTCAGATTTAAAAAAATAATGTCTGTATTACCATGATTAGGGTTTAATAAACCGAAAATTCAGATTTTAAAAAATAATGTCTGTATTACCATGATTAGGGTTTAATAAACCGAAAATTCAGATTTAAAAAAATAATGTCTGTATTACCATGATTAGGGTTTAATAAACCGAAAATTCAGATTTTAAAAAATAATGTCTGTATTACCATGATTAGGGTTTAATAAACCGAAAATTCAGATTTAAAAAAATAATGTCTGTATTACCATGATTAGGGTTTAATAGACCGAAAATTCAGATTTTAAAAAATAATGTCTGTATTACCATGATTAGGGTTTAATAAACCGAAAATTCAGATTTTAAAAAATAATGTCTGTATTACCATGATTAGGGTTTAATAAACCGAAAATTCAGATTTAAAAAAATAATGTCTGTATTACCATGATTAGGGTTTAATAAACCGAAAATTCAGATTTTAAAAAATAATGTCTGTATTACCATGATTAGGGTTTAATAAACCGAAAATTCAGATTTAAAAAAATAATGTCTGTATTACCATGATTAGGGTTTAATAAACCGAAAATTCAGATTTAAAAAAATAATGTCTGTATTACCATGATTAGGGTTTAATAAACCGAAAATTCAGATTTTAAAAAATAATGTCTGTATTACCATGATTAGGGTTTAATAAACCGAAAATTCAGATTTAAAAAAATAATGTCTGTATTACCATGATTAGGGTTTAATAAACCGAAAATTCAGATTTTAAAAAATAATGTCTGTATTACCATGATTAGGGTTTAATAAACCGAAAATTCAGATTTAAAAAAATAATGTCTGTATTACCATGATTAGGGTTTAATAAACCGAAAATTCAGATTTTAAAAAATAATGTCTGTATTACCATGATTAGGGTTTAATAAACCGAAAATTCAGATTTAAAAAAATAATGTCTGTATTACCATGATTAGGGTTTAATAGACCGAAAATTCAGATTTTAAAAAATAATGTCTGTATTACCATGATTAGGGTTTAATAGACCGAAAATTCAGATTTTAAAAAATAATGTCTGTATTACCATGATTAGGGTTTAATAAACCGAAAATTCAGATTTTAAAAAATAATGTCTGTATTACCATGATTAGGGTTTAATAAACCGAAAATTCAGATTTTAAAAAATAATGTCTGTATTACCATGATTAGGGTTTAATAAACCGGAAATTCAGATTTTAAAAAATAATGTCTGTATTACCATGATTAGGGTTTAATAAACCGAAAATTCAGATTTTAAAAAATAATGTCTGTATTACCATGATTAGGGTTTAATAAACCGAAAATTCAGATTTAAAAAAATAATGTCTGTATTACCATGATTAGGGTTTAATAAACCGAAAATTCAGATTTAAAAAAATAATGTCTGTATTACCATGATTAGGGTTTAATAAACTGAAAATTCAGATTTTAAAAAATAATGTCTGTATTACCATGATTAGGGTTTAATAAACCGAAAATTCAGATTTTAAAAAATAATGTCTGTATTACCATGATTAGGGTTTAATAAACCGAAAATTCAGATTTTAAAAAATAATGTCTGTATTACCATGATTAGGGTTTAATAAACCGAAAATTCAGATTTTAAAAAATAAATAAATAAATAATTCATTTATTTGAAAAAAAATTTTTTTAAATAAAAAATCCTGCATCGTGTTATTTGGTTGTTTAACTGATTTTCAAACCTACTGTCTTTATCTTATTTTCTTTTTGTTAATCTACCTATTTGCCTGTTTAAAAAACTAGATCTCTATCAATTTTCGAAGGAAGAGCGAAAGCCATTTTCTGAATATTATTGCCTAACAATGATTAGTTCAACTAAATAAATTCCGTTGAAATAGGTAAAAAAATGGTTGTGTTTTCAACTAAACTTGACTGCAATTGTTGTTAAGAATGCCTGGTCACTGGGTCGAGTTTATCTGCTGACGTCACAGCGGTCAGTTGATGCTAAGCAGAGAAAAAAGACTCTCCGAAGAGGAAGGTTGTTACACGCCAACACATGGACACATATGACTGTGGCCATTTCTATTTGAAATCATTTAATCTTTGATCTAGTGATTGTTTGGTATTTAAAAAAGGATATCGATGATTTTGTTCGTGTCGTTTTCATGGTTGGAAATCTCATAGTGATTTGAAGGTAAAACTATTAAAAAAAAACTCATACACTAAAATTCAAGATGGTTGACAAACCTGTCTTGATAGAAAAGTTGGTGCTTCTGTATTATTGCGACAAATGAAATTTTTCATCTCTAATTTAGAAGAGCCGATGAAAGGGGGGATAGTTCAAAGTGTTTTCTCAATTCAAATTTCTCCGTAAATGGATATGTTTATTTTCTCATATAAGTTTTTAATAGGAAATCAAATAAAATTTCCGAGAATACGTAAAAATAAATTAGATTTATTGAAATAAAATTAAACGTTACATAAAAAAAAAAATATGTAATTGAAATTGAAATGAAAATTGCATGAAACATGTGAAAACAAGTTTTATACTAGATACAGTAATCTGTGTGAAAATAGAGTTAGGGTTAAATTGCAATGTTTCTCTGATAAGGCAGTTTGGAATTTTTTTAAATACTCTTTCGCCTAACGGAAAACCATTTTCTGCATGGGTATCGTCACATAAACCGCTCACTGCTTAATATGTTGGGAATATGTCGCATCTGCATCTCATAGCCACAGATACAGATTTCTGCATCTAAAAGTCTGTGCACTTGTAAAAAAATTTATTCATTTTTTTAAACTTAGTTCACCCCAAACGAGGCAAGTTGCCACTGTAGACGTAAGTGGCGACTGAGAATTAGGGTGAAAGTTTGTGGGATCATCCTAAATTGGGGGCTGTGCAGCGAGATGCTTGTTCACATTAGTTTAAAATTTCTGCATGTCGGTACAGTCGGAGGAAACAGGGAGAAGGAATAAAGTTCCAAAGACCGGCAGTTGCGGGCCTCTGGAACTCCTCCAGAGGCCGGCAGCTTGAGATAAGAAGCTATTGGAGTGTGAAAAGGCAATTAGGCAACAAATAACGGTCAGCACTTTTTATATCCGCCAGGATTTTTCTCACGCGGCTTAAATGAACCAATCAATCTTAATCATTTAAAAATAGAGAATCGTCTTCATTATTAAAAATAAACACGAATTGTAATTTCATTGCCCCCCCCCCCCTCTCAATGAATAGAATATTTTTCTTCTGTTTGTTTTACTTTGTTACTTTTATAAATAGAATTAACGTTTATGGATTTTCCCCACATTACTAAGTCTGCTCTCGATTTAAATAGTTTAAATTAAAGAAAGTTTTATTTTTGATAAAAAGGCAACAAATAAATGTTACCAAAGGCAAGATAAATTTCTCTTCTACCTACCTGTATAAGTTAATTTGTTTATTTTATTTTATTTTTTATAAATGATCTTTTTAATTATTTATTTATTTATTACATTAAAAGTGAAGAATCTGGTTTTTTTTTATCGTTTTATGGATGTTTAAACTCATAGTCTTTCCTTTTAGGTAAAATAATTCCCTTTAAAAAAAATATATTTTGTATAGTTATCACTTTGTAAAGAAAACGGATAGAATAATAATTCGATTTGTAAAATATTTTTTGGTGATAAACCAACAAAATAAAATACCGTCTGGCGGTAAGTAGTTGTAACTGGCGGCGATAAAAAAGTTCTGCCGCAAATAACTGGTCAATTGTCGCTGAACTTAAATATTTAACAAAACAAATTATTATTCCATCCGTTTTGTTTACAAAACGCTTTACTATAAAAAAAAAAAAAAAAAAAAAAAAAAAATCAAAATAAATAATAAAAAAGAATTTGTAAGCATCAGTAATAAAAAAAATATATATAATTTTTTTTAAAAGTTAATTATTTTATCTAAAAGAAAGAAAAAAGGGATTTTTGAATTTAAACATCTTAAAGCGATAAAAAAGAAAAGAAATGACAGATTCTTCATTTTTAGTGTATAAATAAATAAATAAATAAATAAAAAGATCATTTATATAAAAAAATAAACAAATAAACTTATACAGGTAGGTAGAACAGTAATTTATCTTGCTTTTGGTAACATTTATTTATTGCCTTTTTTTTTTTTTTTTTTTTTTAAATATAACTTGCTTAAATTCCAATGATTTAAATCGAGAGCAAACTTATGTGGGGAAAATCCATCAACGTTAATTTTATTTTAAAAAGTAACAAAATAAAAATAAACCGTAAATAAAACATATTGTATTCGGGAGGCGGGTGGGGTGGGGTGGGGGGACAATAAAATTACAATTCGGTGCTAATTTTTAATAATGAAGACGATTCTCTATGCGATTGATTGGTTCGTTTGAGTCACGTGAGACAAATCCTGGCGGATATAAAAAGTGCTGCCGACAAATAAATGTTACGAAAGGCAAGATAGATAACTAGCTAAGCTTTTTTTGTTGTGTTTTAACTTATTTTAAAGCGTTTTTCTTTTTTACTTAGTTCAAAAGGTAGTGTCGAAGAAGTCAAGTTAGAATGAAAAAAAACACAAAATGGCGGCTGCTGACGAGTCGAGACCTTGATAATCGTCCAGAAATCGGAAATTAAACAAAAATACAGCTACAGTAATCGGGCGAAAATTGTATTTTGAACAGAAGTATATATTTTATTAGCTGTATTTTTGTTTAATTTCCGATTTCTGGACGATTATCGAGGTCTCGACTGGTCAGCAGACGCCATTTTTTTTTTTATTTGTTTTCATTCTAACGTGACTTCTTCGACACTGCCTTTTGATCCAAGTAAAAGACGCTTTGAAATAAGTTAAAACACACAAAAAAACATAGCCAGGTAAGTAAAAGAGTATCTTATTTTGCCTTTCGTAACATTTATTTATTGATTATTTGTTTTCTTCACCCCTTTTTTCAACTGTTGGACAAAATAGGATAAGCCCAAACATTTTGGTAAGAACGCAGAATAACGGCCGACTGATTGGCTAGTGGGCCGTACGCAAAACCGGATTGGCCTTTTTATGGCCAAATTTCACGAATTTGGCGTTAAAAATTTTCTTTTGTGTTTGTTCTTAATTTTTAGTGAGATTTTTGCTAGAAAATGCACTTTTTATTTTTACTGTTTGTTTTTATTTCTTTGTGTTTGTTTTCATTTTAAAAAAAATCATTTTTGTGTTCTTCATTTTTAGCGAAGTGTTTGTGTTTGTTTTCATTTTAAGTAGGTACGTGCAAAAATGGCCGTCTCTTGTACGGACTATGCTTATTAAAAAGCGCTTATCATTAATTATTTCATTAGTTTCCGTGTAAACTTTGATTGTGTTTGAAAAATAAAAGCCTAAACTTAATCTCTAAACGAAAAAAAAACTGCATATTTACGTGTGAAAAATAAATTATAATGAAATATGTAATCACGGCGGCTAAAAAAAAAAACATTCAGTGAATTTTGAACTTTGAAGAAATTACTTGTAAAAATCCCTTGAAAGATAAATATAAGTTTTGGGGAACTATTTTAAAGATAATTATTAAATTAAAGTCATAAGATACTGAATTTTTTTTAAATCCCACGTTTTACAAAAAATTAGCAAAATAATCCCCCCCCCCCAAAAAAAAAGTCATAGATTAGTAAAATCCGGCATCAGTTAATCGTAAACGACTTTGTTTACCGATTGACTATCGCTATGCAAAATATATGGAAGACAAAATGTCATAATTTATCATTTTTAACTTTATATATAAAAATGGTTTTGTAATAGTTTATAGAAGTTGAAAAATTATTATCCATTAATTTCTTTATTCTTTTTAAGGTTATAAAGAAATTTAAGTACCCTTATTTTGTTGTAATAAAAAAGGAAATGCTTATTTAATTAAAATATTTGTCAATGTACGCAATTAAGAGCTTATTTATTTTATTTTTAACTAAAAAGGTTCATATTTAACTTGGTATTAGTTTTTAATTTAGTAATACTCTGAAATTATTGATGACGTCTCTTTCCTTAGAATTTGAAATAAAACTTTTTAAATAGTAAAAATTATTTTTACGTTACGAACTGCGTCAATTTTATCAAATTTTTTTTACATGATTTAAATCTTCAGTTACTCGATTTATTCTTAACGTGTCGTAACGATAAATTACATTGATTCTTTTTAAAATAAAGTGTATTTTTTTATTTTAAGTGTGAAAAAGTAAATTAAAGTCAATGACTACACTGACAATTTATTCATTGAAAAAAAAGTTAAAACAGTTATTTATTGATAAACAGAATTCAATTTTGAAAGAAAATGTCATGTTTGAATTCTCTTTATTTATTAATAAATAATTGTTTTTAACTTCGTACATATTTATTAATGAAAAAAAAAAGACAAAACAAATACAAATCTTTCCAAATAATTGACGATGAATTGTGAAATTAACGAAATTGTTGAATCTCTAAAAATAAAATTTTGCGAACGGTGTAAAAGTGAGTGATTGTTGGAAGGCTAATCCCACCTAGTTATTACAGAACGGGGCTACCATACCGATCAAAGTTCATCGTTAGTAGAAATTATCCAATTTTTTTAATTCTTTTTTTTCGTTAAGTTCCTGGCTCTCAAATTTGTCAATTTTTGGTTTATTTTCAAGATTATAAAAAAAATTATTGCGCTGATGATGCCACGTTCATGTATGAAAGGGAAATATAATTATGTCGCATTTTTTTTTTCCAGAAACTCTAATCATTAAAATCACATAAAATATTTTTTGCAATTATATTAATTTTTTTGTGAAAATATTGATTAAACAATGCTTTATTCAATAATAATATCGCTAATTCAAAAAATGAATTTTTCTTCGAGTGATTTTATTAACACGGTATTTACTGGCCTTTTTCGTAATATATACGAAATACTTAAAAATGTTTTTTAATTGTTAACATCTACAATGCTTTATTTTCATTAAAAAAAAAATAATGCATTTTTTTTATTAATATATAAAAATATAACTTTAGTAAAGGTGTATTTTGTTTTTAAAAAATACATTTTCAACAAGATTTTTAAAAAAATAATCGTTTCATTATATTCCGTGATTGTTGATTAATAAATATTGAAAATCTCATTAAAATTAGTTGATTTCCTAAATTTTAGTGATTTTTTAAGTGAGGGGGGGGGTCAAAATGTTTTTACATTTTGGGAATCGGCCATTGATTTTACACGTACCTAATTTTAAGCAATAGACATTTGATTTTTTTTCGATACGCCTGGCCGCGCATAAGTGAACTCCAGAATATTCATAAAAGAAAAGGCCAAACGGAATTTTTTTTATGGCCAAATTCGTGAAATTTGGCCATAAAAAAGTCAAGATACGTTACTTTTCAACCTATCTGGATAAGTTTATTTGTTTCAACTTATTTTAAAGCGTTTTTTTTTTTGTTTTTTTTTGTAAAAACAAAGTTAGAACGAAAAAGATGGCGTCGATAAGATATGCACGTGTAATCCTGATAATCGCTCACAAATCAAAAATTAAACAAAATAATATTAGAACATTACATTTTCGCACGATTGGTGACATTCATTGGATGTGTTTCTAACTATTTTATTTTCAATTTTTGAGCGATTATCAGGGGCATACGGGTACACGGGCATTGCTTATCGGCGCCATCTTTTTTCGTTCTAACTAAACACTATGTTTTTTACAACAAAAAAAACGCTTTAAAATAAGTTGGAACACAAATAAACTTATCCGGGTAGGTAGAAGAGTAACTTATCTTGCGTTTGGTAACATTATTACTTTTTTTTTTTTCACCCTTTTTTTTGTTGCTTTGGTCGCTCTTGTAATAAATGCCCGAAGAACAAAATAAAAAATGGTAAATTAGTCGTTTCCCAGACAAAGTGGCTGACAATGAATCGGCTGCTTTTTTCTGGGTTTTATTTCCTACCTCACAAATGACTAAGTAAACCCAAATAAATTGTTTTGAACTAATTTCCCAGCTGGTTCCTTTAAAATAATTTAAGATAAATTTGAAATTAGTTCAAAACAATTCATTTGGGGGGGGGGGGGTACTTACTCATTTGTGAGGTCGGAAAAAAGCAGCCGATTTATTGTCTGCCATTTTGGCTGGGAAACGACTAATTTACCAAAAATGTTAAAAACCTAAGAAAAAAAAAGAAAAAAAAGAAATCGAAAGAAAAAATCCCCCCCCCCCTCGCACAAATATGTCTACAAAGGACTCCCCCCCCCCCACACCTTATAAATAAAAATTGGTAACTACATAATATTAAAACTAATGTTATTATCACTTGCGCGTTGTTCTGTCTAGAAATTAGCGATGATCAAAACATTGGTGATCATTTTACGTAAAATTTATATAGGAAAGTCATCCCCCACTCTATAATCTAAAATATTGGGTAAAAAAAATAAAAATAACGGAATTCTCAAGCGACGTATTCGGTAAGTGTACACAGAAAAGAAAGAAGAATCCGTCCAATTGGTGATGAATGGCCAGAAAGTGGGTGATCATTTTACATTGAATTTATATAGGAAAGTTATCCCCCCATTTTACAATCTAAAATATTTTATAAAATAAAATTCAAAATCACGAATTATCCAGCGACACTATTTGTAATTGTACACAGATTTAAAAAATTAAAAATTGGTCCGTAAAAAAATGTTAAAACAAGCGGTGGGTAAATACCGAAAAAGCGCCAAAACAAAAAAACAAAAAAACGAAAAAAACAAGGTTGCGCTTTGAGTCGTGAAAGCGGGACGTCTAAAATACATAGTATACATGTTTTCAATTGAAATAGCAAAATATATAAGTATAATTGTTTTGTTTTCTTATATATTTTATAAAAAGATAATATTTTTCTTATATCTCTCTCTATATATATATATATATATATATATATTCAACGTATCTCACCTGTTTCCAGAAGGACTCCGAATATATACTTTGCGTGTTCATGCGTATTGCTTGTAAACTGAAACAACTTAATTAAAATGCCTAAAATTTTGAGACTGAATTGAATTTCTTTGTCACTTCGTGCTTAAATAAGATGTTAACCTTTTTTAAAATAATGGCTAATTAAATAGAAGGGTACTAAGTAAAGGATAGGCAGTTCGTTCGACGTTCTGACAAGTTTTTTTTTTCCAATGGCGAAGATTGAATGATGGGAAGAAGAAGAAAAAAAAATGCCGAATCTTTTTGAAATTGTTTTCACATAAAACGTCAACTTTAGAAATTAAGGATTTTTTTTTATTATTGGATTTCTTTTTTTAATCGACTGAAATTATTGTGATTTTTTTTAAAACTTTGAATGAATAGAACAACGTTACGTAATTCAACAATAATGATAATAAAAACAAGTTACTTCCCTTTATATATTTTTTAAAATGTAAATACCGAACGTTTCCCGGAAGATCTTTTTACTTTACTTTCGTACCTTCCTATCATTTTATTTGTAAATTTTTTTAACCTTTTGTGCATTTATAACGACAGCTGAAAGAACGAAAAAGTGGGTGAAAAAAACAAAAGCAAATAAATGTTACCAAAGGCAAAATAAGTTACTCTTCTACCTACCTGGATAAGTTTATTTGTGTTTTAACTTATTTTAAAGAGTTCTTTTGTTCAAAACAAACATGTTGTCCACTAGAACGGAAAACAAAGTGGCTAAAATTTCAGAGTTTCGATAATCGCTCAAAAAACGAAAATTAAACAAAATACTGTTAGAACATTACATTTTCACTCGATCGGTGACATTTATTGGATGTGTTTCTAACACTATTTTGTTTATTTTTCGATTTGTCATCGATTGTCAAGGATCCCCGTGTGCAGGGCTCTTGAACAGCCATTTTGTGTTTCGTTCGAACTGAACAGGGTTTGTTTTTTTAAACAAACAAACAAATAAACGCTTTAAAATAAGTTGAAACGCAAATAAACTTATCCGGGTTAGTAGAAGAGTAATTTATCTTGCCTTTGGTAACATTTATTTGTTGTATATTTGTTTTGTTTTTTTACCCCTTTTTCGTTGTGTTAGCTGTTGTTATAAATGCTCTATTGCTTTTTTTCTCTTTAGATTGGATTTTGAAAGTTAAATTAAATTATTAGGGTATTGTTTGGTCATTTTGGGTATATATATATAGGGTGACCAGAAAATTGGGCAAGGTAGGAAAATTAGGCAATTATGAATAAATAAATATCGATTGAAAATAGGGTGAATGAGTACGAGCATAGTACCCAAATGTGTCGGATGTAAACCGGAGATCACGTGATATTAATCGTACCGTTTTTACGTCCTTTACAAAAAAAGGACCGGAAAACATAGCTAAAGGTCAGAAGCGGTATTTTGAAAACTCCCCCCCCCCCCCCCCCCGAAAAAACGTTTTATTTCGTTTTTGTTTTTGTTGATTCATTTGTTCTTATTTGAAACTCAAAAGGAAAAAAAATCACTTTATTTTTATTTTTTCGTTTGCTTGTTTACTGTAGGTCCGAAAAAAAAATGTTATCCTTAATTTGAGGAGAGTCAAATAAGGGGGAGAGAACTCTAGTTTCAAGTTTCAATCACGATGTATCTTAAAATGGATCTCTCCTCCTTATTTGACTCTCCTCAAATTAAAGATACAAATAAAATAAAAATCGGACCTACAGTCCACAAGCACCCAAAAATTCTATTTATTTTCTTCAATAAATTAATTTTTTTTTTTTTAAGATTTTATATTTTTGTAAATACATTTTTTTAAATTTTGAAACTCAAAAGGGGAAAAATCACATTTGTTAAATTTTTCGTTTAAAAAAAAAAACTTTGTTTATTTTCTTTCATAAATTAAATGTTTTTATGACAATCATTTGTTTGTTTGTATTTCAAATTCAACGATCTGAATTTCAAAAAACGAACCGCCCGGTATGCTTTGGGGCGGGACGTAAAAACGGTGCGATTAATACCACGTATTTGGATACTATGGTCGTACACATTCACCGAAAATAGATTTTAGGACCGTTCTTGATTGAGATATAGTTTTAAATAGTGGCTACCCACCCACCCCCCTCCAAGAAAACAAATTATTTACTGTTGTTTTAAAGCAAATAAAATCGATTTTTCTAAGTTGAACGTTCGTTCTAAGAACATGGTTCTTGTATTATTTTTCCAATTATTATATCAATAAAAAAAGTAGCAAATTAAAATCTTATTATTAGATTAAATTCATCACAATGCATTTCGATAAGATAATATGTGATACGATTTATTTGAAAGAAAGAAAAACAAAATAGAGTTTTACTTAAACTTAGTGCTTGATATATCCAAAGCTTTTGACAAGGTCCGACGTAAAGGTCTTCTCATAAAAATTAATTCATATGGTATTACTGGACGAATATTCAATATAATTAGATCCTTCTTATCCAACAGAAAGATCCAGGTTGTCCTCGATGGCTGTTCATCCAAACAACATAGCATAAATGCAGGTGTACCCCATGGATCGATCTTTGGAACTTTATTGTTTTTGATTTTCATAAACGACCCCCTTGATGACATCGTGTCTGAGATGTATATATTTGTTGACGACACGTTCTACTCTCATGTGGGTAAAACGGTCGCGCACATATTCGAGGCAATGGCTGTATCCTTAGAAAGTGAACTCCAGTCTAGTGGAATGGGGTCATAAATGGGTGGTAACATTTAATGCTGCTAAGACAAAGCTCCTTTCTTTCAACAACTACAAGAAACCTCTTCAACCATCGATTGTCATGGCAAATAACACCCTACCTGAGAGTCCAGCGTTCAAATTCCTCGGCCTAACATTCACGGGTAACATGAATTGGAGCATATACATAGAAGACATTGCCAAGACTGCTGCAAAGAAAGTGGGCTCCTTCTAGCGTGCTAGAAAACTTCTCACACCTGTGAGATATACGCGACACTGCTGGCCGTACTTCCACTTTCTATCCACTCCGAAACGAATTTCTGCAACGTTTTTCTTCACTTTCTACGGATCCGACTTTTCTCCTATGATCAAACTTCTCTGTTCGCAATCTAACTTCCCACTGCCTCCTCCCCCAATCACTCCTCTTTTATCTCTTTCATTTCCAATCAGGAGCATCTCATTTGCATACCTCGTAGTCACCCTGTAGGCATTTAAAGAAACAAGTCGGCCATTCTTGTTTCCTTCTTCTTCACACGAGGTAAGCCACGCAAAAACGCGGTCGGTCGTTCTTGTTTTCTCTTCTTTTTCCTCATTTACACCACACGCCCCCCTTGATCTTCGAGATCAATAGGATACTTCGTAATCCTCCATCCAAGCAGGCCGCCTCCTCTCACGTCGAGGCCTCTGGGGAACAACTTCTTGGGGGTTAACATTTTCAGGTTCACTACAACGTGGGTCTAAGTCAGGTAGAGTCGCATCATTTGCTTCTCGGTGGCCCTCGATTTCCTCTTCTTTACTGCCCTCACTGCGTACCGGCAGTCTCATGCGACGCAGGTCTAGGATATGCCGGGGAACGCCGTTCACCATCACATTGTTCTTCGACCGCAATCCCGTTACGACCCCTTTTTTCCAACGAGTGGTACACTGTGCATTAGGGGGTTTCACCCACACCTCTTCACCTACTTTGATAGTGGCTTCCTCACTCTCGATTCCTGCTGTTTTGTTGCACGGGTGCCGCCACTTATATGTGAAAACGGCCCTATGAGGGACAGTTGTCTCGTCTTGTTTGGTTTTTGGCGAGATGTTGTACCAAAACACCGCCTCTATGGGTGATACGTTGCTTTTTTCCGCAGCGGCTTTAATGGTGCGATGATTCCTCTCCACTATTCCGTTGCCACTCGGCCGATACGCTGCTCTAAAAAATTGCCTTACTCCCCACTTATCGCATACCCCTTTAAAGGCTTCAGATCGGAAAGCGGGCCCATTGTCCATCAAGAGTTCCTCAACCGGCCCTCTCTCCAAAAATATCTCCTCGATGACCCCTCCGATCGCCCATGCCGCTTCTGCCCTGATTTCTCTCCAGATGGCAAACCTTCCCGGTCCACAGTCGACCATCGAGAGATACAATTTGTGGCGATAGTGCGTCACATCAATAGCCAATCGCTTCCAGTCCTCCGCAACGTGCAACTGTCCTGTTTCGTGTCTGGACGGTCTAGGGTCAATTGATTGGCACTCTCGACAGTTCTCCACCACTTCCCTAACCTCCTCCTCGGTGGTCTCCGGGTAAACCTCTCTGGCTAGGAATAACGTTCGTTCCCGACCAAAGTGGTGCATTTCGTGTGACTCCTTGACTTCTTCCCCTGCATAGCATACCGAGGAGACCTCCTTTCCCTCCTGCAGCCAGGCCTTCCTCACGCGTGTCATCGAATCCGCCTTGTTTTTTTCTGATGGGACCAACACGACAGATACTCTTAACTGGAACTCCGCTATTAGATCGGCGAGCGCTCCGAGTCTGCGCTTGATCAGCATTTCCGCAGCACCTTTGGTCTTAACTCTCTTATCGCCAGTTACTGCCGACCGAATCCACGATGCTGCCGTTGCCGAATCGGTTTTAATTTCAATTATTTTCAATCCCCACTTCAGGGCCAGATTGAGTCCTTTCATAACGGCATCTAGTTCTGCTACGTTGATATGGGAGAAGTCGTTGGTTTTTCTTAGCCATGCCGCATCCTCCACAGTTACGCCTCCCATCTCTAGTACGACGCCCAACGCCAGGTTACTGGCATCGCACCAAATCACACCCGCATCTCCGCTGCTGACATACCAGTCCCCTTTCACTGGGTCCTCATTCCTCACCCTCGCAATGATATCTTGCAGCATGTTCATAACCTCCTTCGTTACACGGCCCTCCCAGCCAGCAGTGCCTGCTAGTCGTTTAATAAAACTACATGCTATCCTGAGCCAGCCAGCGATAGGATAGTGCCCGACCAGCCTCCCGCAGACTGAGAAGAGTTCTCGCTTCGTCAGCTCAGATCCGACTTCGGGTATTACACTCCCTCGTTCGAAGACAAGGCTTTCTTTTCCATCTCGCCTTAGTTTCAACCCCAGCACCCGTCCTCCATCCAGGGCCTCCGCCGGTTTTGCAGTTAACCCATACTTCTCGACATGGCTTCTTACTTTCTCCGCTGTCACCTCTGCCTCCTCCACCAGAATGTCGTCAATGTACGAACTAGTGGCCTCCTCCACTGAACGGTCTTTGCTCAGCGGCAGTCATAATTTTGGGGGCTGAACTCAGCCCAAAGCCTAACCTCGTCAGACAATACACTCGCCCCTTGTACCGGACCAGCTGGTACTGCCAGAGTTTTTCATCTACATGGATCTGCAGATATGCCGATTTCAGATCGACAATTTTTGTGGCCCGTCCCATTCTTCTCCATTTCCTCATGACCTCCTCACATACGTCGATCCCCGTTCCAGTGTGGCAGGCTACGTGTCTGTTCAATTCTCTGAAGTCCAGTACGGGCCTAATCTTGTTTTTCGTAGGCTGAACAACCGCCAGTAGTGGCAACACTCCTTTTTCTTCCCCTGTCCACGGTTTCAGAATTCCTTCTTTTATCCACCTCTCCACTTCTTCCTCAAATCCTTTTCTTATTTCTCCTCGCAGGGTGTTTTCGTAGCAGCCCACTTTATTCTGTAGTTCCGGGGGTCCGGAGATCCATTTCCATTCCACCGTCCACCTCACGCCATCAAACTTTGCCAGGAAATCTTTGTCCTCAATGCAGCAAACCTCCGGTTTTGGTATTCTGATGGTTCTATCACCTTCCACTCCTGCCATCCCCACTGCGCCGAGACGTCCGAACGTCACTTGGCTCCCTCGTAACGTGGCGCCCCCCAGTCGGTTAATTGCACTCATACCTATAATCACGTCAACACCACCGACCAGATGATTCAACACTAAGGCTCGCAGTCCAATGGACACCCCTTGCACCATTACTTCCGCTGTCGTCTCACCTAGGCACTTCACATCCCTGCCATCCACGGTCCTAATAGTTCTGGTTCCGCTCCATGACCTAGCGACATTCCTCGCTAATAACGTTGTAGTACAGCCTGTGTCGACAAGGGCTATGGCTTTCTTCCCATTGACTACTACTGGTAACCGAGGCAACGTTCCATCATGCGCCATCTCCGCACAGAAGGGGTAACCACTGGCGCAATAGCTCCCCTTCACTCGTTTCCCTGGTGCCGTGCAGCAACACAATAGCGGCTAAGGTGCCCCACTTGTCCACATCGGTAGCACGTGATCCCCGGTCCAGGCTCTTTGCAGTCCTTGATCAGATGAGGGCCCTGGCACCGGAAACACTTGATTGCAGGTCTCCCCTCCTGTCGCCTCGCCGGCTGCCTCTCATTCAAGTGAGGCCTCATGCACATATTTCCACCCACAGCTGCAGCCACGATTAGGCTTTTAACATTTTTCACTAGGACTCTGGCGTGAACCAAGAGATCGTCCACTTCCATAGTATGGATCCCAGTGATTCTCTGCATGTTCGTAGAGATTTCCTCTGGGAAGCCGTTAACTAGGTACAGCTTTACCGTCATCTCCAGGCTCCTCCCCACGTAACCAGCCAACCCTGCCAGTCTCCTGATCTCTGCCGCAAAGACGTCAACCGACTCGCCGGTCCACCTCAAACTGGAAAGCTTACCAAGTGCTTCGAATGGGCCCTCAGCGAAGGCCAATTTCAGCCTTTGCTCCACTGAGGCAAGGTCTTCCTTGTCTTCATCTCGCATCTGCTGGTAAATCGTGAGGGCTTCCCCCTCTAAGTATAGCGGCAGCAGGGTGACCACATCTTCTATCTTTTGCAGCTTCGCCACCATCTTTAATTTCTCCAGCCACTTAATCAGGTCACCCTCCCCAGTAAAGGGTCTCAGCATGTGAGTGCTCAGTCTCCACTCAGCCATGGTAATTTGCTCGATGTGCCGAAATAGCTTGAGATATACGCGACACTGCTGGCCGTACTTCCACTTTCTATCCACTCCGAAACGAATTTCTGCAACGTTTTTCTTCACTTTCTACGGATCCGACTTTTCTCCTATGATCAAACTTCTCTGTTCGCAATCTAACTTCCCACTGCCTCCTCCCCCAATCACTCCTCTTTTATCTCTTTCATTTCCAATCAGGAGCATCTCATTTGCATACCTCGTAGTCACCCTGTAGGCATTTAAAGAAACAAGTCGGCCATTCTTGTTTCCTTCTTCTTCACACGAGGTAAGCCACGCAAAAACGCGGTCGGTCGTTCTTGTTTTCTCTTCTTTTTCCTCATTTACACCACAACCTGACAGTATCCTATATCTCTACAAAGCTGCCATACACCCATGCATGGAGTATTGTTGCCACATCTGGGCTGGTGCACCATCCACCAGTCTCTCCATTTTAGACAAGGTCCAAAAAAGAGTCTCTAATCTAATAGGTCCCTCACTATTCACCAAACTCCAGCCACTGTCCCATCGCCATGATGTAACATCCTTGTGCTTGTTTTACAAGTACTTCAATGGAATGTGCTCCAATGAACTTGCTGCTCTGTTGACCCCTCAACGTAAATACACTCGACCAACCCGACAATCAGCTAAATCCCATCCATTCACTGTGGAGGTCCCCAGATGCCGGAGAGCCTTCTACTCCAATAGTTTCTTTCCTCGATCTGCCGGCCTTTGGAACTCCCTCCCTGCTCCCTGTTTCCACGACTATACCGACATGCAGAAATTAAAAACTAATGTGAACAAGCAGCTCGCTGCACAGCTCCCAATTTAGGATTACCCTTAATATTTTCACCCTAATTCTCAGTAGCCCCCTTACAGCTCCAGTGGCAACTTGCCTTGTTTGGGGTGAACTAAGTTTTAAAACAAAGCATCTATTGTTAGCCAACATGACCACCAGCGATTAAATACACTGAATTACAGTTACATATAACCGTAAAGTGTGTGTGTGGGGGGGGGGGGAGAAAGTCCTCTCAAATCAATATTTCTTTCCATTCTAATATGCATACACGTCTGTATATATACTCATTTCTTTCCTCTGCCATAGATATACATTTTTTATTTATTTCCTTTGCTTCCCCCTCTCTAAACAAGGCACACTGCCACTGAGACGTAAGATTTTTTCATTCACAAAACTCTGTTCGTGTAAAATCTAGCACTCGCCATTTGTAAATAAAATTCAGTTTAAACAATTGGTGATATTTTAAATAAGGTCGTCCATAGAGTAAATGTTATATTGTGATAGACAAATGATACAAGAATGAAAGGAAAGGTGCTTGGCCGAATGGGTCAAAATGCGTCTAGTTAAGAGTAGGGTAGACATCGGACGACCCACCCCCCTTCCCCCATGAAAACCTTGTGTCTTATTTGTGACAACCGCCCATGGCCAAATGGGATTAGGCGACTGCTTACAGATTCAAAGTGTCTCTATGAACCGGGGTTCGCGCCCTGTGACCATCTGAGATTGTCAGTTCCCTGCACTGATGAGAGCCTAAAGCTCGAAACGACGTGTCTTATGTAGGTAAAATATTATAATATGTGTCCATGGATTACCTTTATGTACGTATAAAATTTGTGTATATATATATATATAGAGAGAGAGAGAGAAAGAGAGAGAGAAAGAGAGAGTGAGAGAGAGAAAGAGAGAGCGAGAGAGAGAGAAAGAGATAGATAGAGAGAGAGAATGGTAGTTTGCTTGAAGCATTGCTGGGAATAGTAGTAATATGTTAAGAAGGCAATGCAGAGTGCCTGATAGGTTGTAAGCTGGAAAGAACAAAAATGATAAATCTCAGTGGGGGGGGGGGGGACTTACTATTTATTTTTCTTAAAATCTTAGATAACAGCAAGTGTGGTGTCGGCTGTGTGTGTGTTGTCCGGATGATTATTGAAAATCATTTATTTAATATTTCGGGAAAATCTTCCCTTTGTCAAAAATAATAAACACCAAAGGAAAAAAATGTCTGTGTAAAGAATAACAAAGGGCCCGAAATATTAAATGAATGATTTTTAATCATCATTCGGACAGCATACAAATAGCCGACACCACACTTGCTGTTATGTAAGATTTTAAAGAAAAATAAATAGTAAGTCTCCCCACTTCGATTTATCATTTTTTGTGCTGCTAAAGCTGCTGTACACCACACTAAGTCAGAGGCCGATAAAGAGATTTTTCTCAAAATAAATCCCAAGTCAAGTGACATTTACAAGCTCGCAAAACAGATGCGCCGTGACAATCAAGATGTCTTGGGTGAAAACCGTATAAGGAACGACTCTGGTGAACTCTCATTGGATGATGAAGCGAAAAAACAGTCATGGAAACAGCACTACGAACGCTTGCTGAACGTTGAATTTCCATGGAACCCCGATGAGCTGACTTATGAACCTCCTATAGAAGGTCCTAGTACCCCCATTACCCCGGAGATGATCACTGAAGCAATCCGTAAAATGGGAGCTGATAAAGCAGCTGGGCCATCTGGTATAGTTACTGAGATGCTCAAACCAACCGGTGAACTAGGGGCCAGTTTGGTGCATGAACTGATTGAAGCCATTATCAGAGAAGGATGCATACCTAAGGAATGGGAAGACAGCATTATAGTAAGTCTGTACAAAGGTAAAGGCGATGCATTAAACAGAGGTAACTACCGTGGACTCAAGCTCATTGATCAGGTCATGAAAGTCCTGGAAAGAATTGTTGAACAGCTGATCAGACAACAAATACAGATTGCTGATATGCAATTTGGCTTCATGCCCGGTAGGAGCACCACAGATGCAATTTTCATCATATGCCAAGTCATGGAGAAACATCTAGCAGCAAACAAACCACTGTACATGACATTTGTAGATTTGGAGAAAGCTTTTGACCGTGTCCCCAGTGGTGGGCCCTGCGAAAGCTGGGTGTTACTGAGTGGTTGGTTCAGGTGATAACGTCTATGTACACCAATGTACGTAGTCGGGTACGAGTCAGTAACAGCTACAGCGACGAATTTGAGGTTAGAGTAGGCGTCCATCAGGGATCTGTCTTAAGTCCCCTTCTATTCATCATTGTACTCGAGGCTCTATCACTGGAATTCCATACTGGCTGCCCGTGGCAGCTGCTATATGCCGATGACCTAGCGGTCATTGATACTTCACTTCAGTCACTCAAGGAACGTCTGGATAGATGGAAGAGTAGCATGGAGGAGAAAGGTCTCAGAGTCAACATGGGTAAAACTAAGGTCATGATCGCAGGTTCAAACCTCAGCTTACTACAGAAAACAGGAAAATACCCATGTGCTGTATGTCTGAAAGGAACTGGCAGCAACTCAATCATCTGCACTCACTGTTCAGGTTGGGTCCACAAAAGGTGCAGTGGCATAAAGGGCTCTCTCAAAGCAGATCCTCACTTTAGGTGCTTTCGTTGCACCGGCATGGCAAGACCAATAGATGGCAGACCACTGACGGAGATGGATACTTGTGACAACAAGCTGGAAGTAGTGACAGACTTTTGGGGGGGGGGGGGCAGGATGGGTTTAATTTAATAATGAGAATAGAATTATAATTATAAAGTTATAACTGTCATTTCTATTGTAATAGGTGATTATCGTGTAGATAAAAATGTTTGATAATTTTAATTTAGGGTATTAATTGCTACTTTTGCATTCTATTTTAATATAATTATTTATGGCTTGTATAATGAGCTCAGTAACGGTAGTGAATTTTGTTGTGATAATATTTTTTAATTGTGATTATATTATACTAAAATTAATACTAGTGAAATTATTATATAAAAGAAGTTTAATGGTGTTACTATCTTTAGTATTAATAAAAACAATAACAATAACAATAATAATGCCAATCATACCTACGATAGTCGCAGTGACAATAGTATCAATAATAATAATAACAATAGTAATAATAATAATAATTATTATTATGATCCTGTTACTTGTGAAGTCATTGGACGAAATAAGTCTACAAGTAATGGTAGGCTTTTATAGTTCTACTACCAATAATAAGACTAAGCACCATTGAGCACTCTCATAAACCCGGTTTCAACTTCCTTCGGATTTATACCCCCAAGTTAATTATATATATATAAGTTAATTATATATATATATATATATATATATATAGAGATGGGCGGTTTTACCGAAAAACCGCGGTTTTTCGGTTTCGTCTCCATACCGAATACCGTATCGTTTTTTTTTTTTTAAACCGTAACCGTTCGGTATTGTATTTTTCCTACAGTAAGCCACCATATACAAGGAAACACGGTTGAAAAGATTTTCCGATTTGAATAAAATTGAATATTACCAAAAAATGTTATATTAGTAAGAGGACAAATTGAACAAATATATTACTGCAATTACTGCTATAAACACGAGGCGATTTTTGTTTATTTTCATTCTAGAACGAATTTTAAACATTTTAAAATATGAATATAGAAAATGTTGTTACATTTTTCGTACCCAACTAGTAAATAAATTAATCTTTCATCTTTTTTTATGCATTAAAATTATAATTGTACGTTGTTTTGTCTTTCGGTAATAGTAATTTTAAATTATCTTATCCTAAAAAATATTGTCCTTTTTTTGAGCGAAAGTCAACAATGGCTGCTAGTATTGCTGATATAACAATCAATCAGCAGCAGCGTCTTGTAAAGCGTTGTAAAATTCGTTTATAAACTTCTTTAAAAGTAATATAAAAATACTTTTTGTGCTTAAAAAAGTTAATCCTATTTGGTTCTTTTATAAAAAATACTTTAAAAAATACTGGTTTTCACTCAACTTTAGAACTTCTAGTAGTAATGAATTTCTAGTCGCCAATTTAAAAAAAAATTAAGATTCTACTTTTTTAGGCGATTACGTCTTAAAGTCTTGGCAAAAAAAATAAAAAATAAAACAAAAAATAGTTTAGAATTTAGAGTGGGGGATCAGTTTCGCATATAAATTTAATGTAAAATGATCTCCGATTTCCCGGGCATTCTTGCCTTTTAGTGAAATTTATAAAATAAATAATTACTCTACCATTAACTCTAGGTACGACTAACAAGCCCACCTCCTAAAAATGCCATCTTGAACGTATCGTACCATTAACCTTAAATATGAGTGGCAAGCCACTCCTAAAAAACTCCCTTAACCCTAACACTAAGTCCGAATGGCAACCTCCATCCAAAACAAAACCCCTTCCTTAACCTTATCACTAACCCTAAGTCCGAGTAGGAAGCCCTAATCCTACAAAAAAGCCCATTAAAACCACACATAATCGTCTAAAAAAAAAAAAAAGCAGACGCCCATAAAAAAAAACGCACAGGATTTATTTGCCATAGAAAAAAATTGATTAATGCCCTAAAACGCTAGAATGGCCCGGAAATGGTGAATTATTCTGCATTAAATATATGTGAAACTAATCCCCCACTCGAAATTCTAAACGAATTGTTTTTTTTTCTTTCTGCTAAGTTTTCAGGGTGTTCACACTTAATTGCCCCTAGCCCTACCACTAACCTGAAGTTCAAGTGGTAAGCCCCCCTCCTTCCACAAAAACCCTTATAATCGTGTAAAAAAAAAGAAAAAACAAGAAAAACGCACAGGATTTATCTCCCATAGAAAAAATAATTAACTGTCCTAAAACGCTAGAATGGCCTTGAAATGGGGGATTATTTTATGTGAAACTGATCCCCACTTTAAATTCTAAAATAATTGTTTTTGTTTCTTTCTTTCTGCCAAGTTTTTCAGGGTGTTAACATGTAATTGCCTAAATAAAAAAAGTAGAATCTCATATTTTGGGGAGGTAAGGGGGTGAGTTAGCAGAAGGTGTAAATCTACAATAATGCTAAAGAAATCTTGCAATATATTCATTTTTAAACAGTCCTAGTATTAGATTTTAGTTTCTTGTACATAAAATGTATTACAATTCAACTTTGAGTTTTCTAACTTCTTTCTTTTAATGGATTCATGGTATTTTTAAGGTATTGCAGCATATTTATGTACACTTAGTGCAGATTACTTGGAAACCATTAATTTCTGGAGATTTTCAGTGGCATATTCTGATTCCTTGTACAAAAATACACTTATATGGTAAATTTCATTGCTTAATCTTGTGTTTTAACAAAGATACAACACTTTTACTGAAAAATTAGTGTAAAAAATGTGACGAAACGCATATGGGCTTAAAGAGGGGAAAATATCCAATCGTGCGAGGCACAAAAATAGTCATAACTTCCTTATTTTTAGTCAGATTTAAAAAATTTAAAAAGATTATTTCTTAGATCAAGCTCTTTCTATATATGCCATTATTGAGATATTTTAAGCAATTTAAATTTTTTCATGTGTATTGCTACTTGTAGGAAGAAATCTTTGTTTACAGTTTGTTTATCATTAACATTTTGAATTTTCAAATGAAAAAAAGAGAAATACGACAGACAACATGACATCGTATTTTTAGCATAAACTATTTTCAAATGAAAAATAAAAAATAAAACGCGTTCCGTATGATGTCGAAAATCTATTTGATTCAACTCAAAATTGTAAAATAATTATTTGTTTGTTTCAGAGTTATCTAAAAAAATAAGTTATTAAAATGAAATTAAAAAAAAATACTTGTAAAAGTAAATAAACTAAAAGTAGTGAGTAAGTATAAACATTTAAAAGAAAAAAAGTAGTTGCCAATGCTAGTGTCACTTTATTCGGATTTTTAAAATTATTTTAAACATTAGGCATTTCATTGTTTACTTTTGAAAAGCCACTTCATACATAAATTGTAATTTCTAGAGAACTATCTCTCAACTATACCGTTTTCTCTCCCAAAAATGGGTTATTCAAAAAGTAGACTATGCAACGATTTATATTTTACTAAATTGTTAATATGGTATTTATTTAGAGTTGACAATTTATTCGAAAGTTTAATTATTAAACTTTAATCCAAGTCATGAATTCTATGACTAAAATTACCGTAAAGCTTAAAAAATGACTTTAGGTGAATTAATAATCTCTACTTTTTTTTAACCATCCTTCCTTTTCCCTTGGCACGGTTTTCGGGTGTACTACAAGTCTTTTACGCATGTCTATAAAATTTTATTACCCTGTCTTAAAAACAAATATTAACCCCAACACGCACCAGTTGACAGAACTTCGAGCACACAAAATGACAGACATCCCAACAGTCAACACCGGCAATTCGAGAAGTATATGGTGTGTTTATTTTACGCGACAAGACATTTTTACCTATTAAAAAATTAAAATTTTTTTCTGTCAAATAATTTTGACAATATTTCATTTTCATCATCATTTTTGCTTAATTTTATTTGTAAAATTATTTTGTTTGTTTAAATAAATTTTCGTTTTTTAATTTCTTGCATTTCTGAGTTATATTTTAGCTTCTGATGGGTTAAAGAATTAGATAGAATGTATATTCAAACTCAGTTTTATTCTTCAGAAATCTTTCATGAATCTTTGGTCACTGTTGTAACGAGTTAACTGTTAAAAAGGTATCAGAACTTTGATTACAACAGTCAACACCTTAAAACTTATGATTCATATCATGGAGAATGATTCAGTCACAAAATTATCGAAACAGTGGCATAATTCAACTAAACGTTGAATAATAACTAATCATCACACAAGAGAATGAATAGCTTCAATAGTAAAAAAATTTTTTTCCAAAAAACCGAAAAACCGAACCGTAAACCGAGGTTTTAAGGGAAAAAAAACGAAACCGATATCGAAACCAAAATTTCAAAACCGCCCAACTCTATATATATATATATATATATATATATATATATATATATATATATATATATATAAAGTGTAGGTTTGTAATCCGAGGCTGGAGCAATGTGATATAGGTACCGGAAGGTGGAGAAGGTGAACAAAAACAAACGAGAAGAGAAAACAAGAATGGAATCTCAAATCAATTTATTAATATTATTATTATTATTATTTTCGTACACATATATAAGAGAGAGAGAGAGAAAGAAAGAGAGAGAGAGAGAAAGAAAGAGAGAGAGAGCGAAAGAGAGAGAGAGAGAGAGAGAGAGAGAGTTTAAAATAAAGATGTTACACACTTTTTACCCTCTTCTACTTTGTTGTTTATGGCCCCGGGCAACACCGGAAAGCCCTGCTAGTGTATTTATAAAAAGTAGGAACAAGATAGATCCTATGACAGATCTTTGGCCGACTTCTGATAATGAATATTTATCCACTGAAAAAATTAATTGTTAAAATAGTAAAATACCGCGGGACATGACAATCTCGCACTAACAATTACATAAATGAACCTTTTGTATAAACTTTTTCAAACTTTTGAACTTTTCAAAAAATGAAATCAGTAATTAACCATTAACAAACCACTGTGAGTAACATTTTATTCAGCAAATGTCAAATATATTTTTAAATTCAAAACAATAGTCTACATTACGTAAACATCACTTATCAGTTACAATATCAAGAATACGGGGTCATTTTGGTGTCGAAAACTTTTAGCCAGGGATGCATAGATGTACTGAAATACATCTTTTTAGTAAATAGGAAGTTTAAGCGATGCCTTATTGATAACATCCGGTGGTTTTCCCTGGAATGTGAGTGACAAAAGTCTCCTCCAGATTCCAGTACTCTCCGTACCCTTCTAGTTAACGTCCTGGTAGTGCTATCCCTCAGTTTAAAACAATTAAAATATTTATAAAAACATTTATTCGATAAATAACAACAAAATAATAGTTAATCAATAAAATACCCTTTTTTCAAAACCAATATGCAATTATCAGGAAGTTTCATAGAATGTCCTGCTGTCTTGGCAGGCCGAGAGCAGGCTCGATGTGTTTCCACGAATGGCAGAGGCGCTCGGAAAGACAACTCAATTCAGGATGGCACATCATTAATAGACGAAGACTGTTGAGGAAGTTGCGTGTGGCAGGACCTATCGCTCCACTCGTCTCCATGGCAATCAGTTGGAACACAAATCTGTCAAGAAGACCGGCGCATTTTGATTACTTATGGTCCTCTGCTGACACTGTCCATGTCCATGGTTTGTTGCCAATTTTGTTACTGATGAGAGCGTAAAAGTGTCGATACAAGTCGCATCTAATTTCAGTATATTACCATTTGCAAAGAGAAACACCACCAGGCTGTTTGCCATCCCCTCTGTCGAGGCCAACTGGTTCAAGGACCAACAGGAAGTCAGCGATGTCTCAGGCCCGTCGGACGATATTGTTGAGAGCGCTGTGTCTAGGAAATCTGCCGGCACTCCTACATGAAAGAGTGTGAAATCCATATATGTCGACCGGGAGCAAATAACAGGGGCCATCGTAAATGGGCTTGGCTTTACAGGCGCCTCTCCATCACCACTATTCATGGAAACGTCTTAAGCCTGCTCTCGGCCTGTCAACCAATCTCCGTTCCAAGTTTTTAGACCAAGTGGCTCAGAGAATGTCCATTGCCAGTTAGAATTGTGTGTCGGCTAATTTACTCATTTAAAAAAAAAATTTTTTCCCTATTCCATATGTAATACTAAATTGATTTTAACACCAATATGTTCAGCATGTCATAATCTTTAAAATAAAATACGATTTTCAAGCTACTGCGTATCGTTTTCCAATAAAAGTACATGATTACCGGAAATTGTGCTATAGTACTTTATTTTTGGTATTTAACCTTTAAAAAGCAAAGTAAAAATGAATTATTTTTTTTATGTAGAATTAAGTCAATCAAAAAAATAGTATGGCAATATTACTTTTATAATAATTGCAATTTTGGAACACCATTGTTTATTTTGTGCATCGTTTCACATTAAAGAAAGTATATAAAATGAAAATAGTTTTTAAAGTCTCACGTTAATGTTTTGTTAATAAAAACATTCTTAATCTAATGTTATATTTACGATGTACCAACCAAGTTATGAATGAAATTTACGATCATATTTTAAAAGTTAGTCATGCTATTTTAAGACGAAAAACATTTGATACGACTCGTACATATGTTCTATCGCCCCACACCGTCCCATTTGTAACTTGCAGATTTTCATTATTTCTATCCCAAATCTTAAAAACTACTTTTTTTAAAATTTTATCTTACACACTATTTATTTCCGAGAAAGAGACACATAAATGGGGGGGGGGGGGGGATTAAATAACCTAAAAATATGACATAACTAGAAATTACGGCAGCCATGTTGGATACATTTTTTTGGTTTGGTTTGGTTTGGTTGGTTTGTTTTACGGCATATCAACCCTTTTCAGGCTATTTACTGCCGAATCAGGTCATTTTGGTAAAGGTTTTTATGCTTCAAGTTATTTATATCTTCAAGTATTTATTCATGGTGTTTGGTTTAGTTGTTTTGTTTTACGGCAGATTATTTAATGCCGAATCCGGTCATTTTGGTAAAAGTGTTTATGCTTCAAGTTCTTTGCATGTTCAAATATTTATTCATGGTTTTTGGTTTGGTTGTTTGGTAGAGGAAAAATGTTTTTATTTTTGGTTTTGTAGAACATGATTGAGTTTTGCAAAGGGAAAGGAAAAACACAATGGCATCAATGTTTGGTACATTTTTGGTCAGGAAGCCGGTATCTTCAGACAGCCTGATCTGGTAGCACTAGCACCTCGATTTTTTTTTACACGCCTTCAAGTTTATGAAACAAATTCTAAAATAAAAAACACTTATAAGAAGTTTTATAACTAAAAAGAAATGATGCAGGTCGATAGAAAAGTAATATTTCTTGCATTTGGTAAAAGTTATTTGTTGTGTATTTGTTTTTCCTCCTTTTTTTTGTTGTTACCTATACTACACTTTCTCCGATTTGTTTTTTTAATAAAAAATGTTTGTATTTACAATAATCATTAAACAAATAATAAACATTTTATTTTATTTTTAATTCAAATAATTCCTTGTCAATTAAAAATTGTTTTTAAATTTTTTTTTTAAAAAGTCAATTTTCTTGCATTTGGTAAAAGTTATTTGTTGTGTATTTGTTTATCCTCCTTTCTTTTTTCGTTAAATGTCATTAAACCTATATCAAGGTTTTCTCTTGAGGGATAAACTTTCCCTTTACCTCATGAGCTTTTTTCACCTGAAAGTCACAAATAACTAGTTTATGGTGTGTTACAAATTATTCACCAGATATTACTTTCACACAACTCAAGCGCTTTATGTCCTTTTTCTTTACCAACAGATAATCTACTTGAGTCTTTGCTGATACAGATTGTTATATCATAAGAATAACAATAAGTAAATAAGAAACCCAAGACAAGAATTGAAAGGAATAGGAATTTTATTAAGAATACTTAATTACAATAAGTTGGTCGCCATTACCGGCTCTAGGCAGACGTGCTAAGTGGTTTGCTAAGCGGTTCTCCTTAGTAAGGGATAAGGTGTCGACTTCATAGTGACCTGACGAATCCATTCTGTCACTATGGGTGAATCCGGATCAGTCCACAACAGCAAGGCATCTTTGGACTCTAACAGAATTCTTTTATTTCTTAGTTAAATTCATCCACCACCACAAACAGACAAACGAGTCTCGGACCTAAGCTGTTGACGCACTGACCTCCCCTCCTTTTCTATACCAGTCGACCCTGCTGTCAGGCTCTTTGTTCAGCCTGTCATCAACAGTATACATGTTAACTAACTTTTGTTTACGTCTCCGATGTTACCTCTGAGGTCAACTGCTGTGACTTGATTTCACACTCATCGCTTTCTTGGACAATACCATTCTTTTACCGGTCATCCTTTTTTACCTACTTACATCATAAACAAGGAATGTTTTCGCTTTGTTCATTTCTTTCCAATATAATTCTTGTTTTTTTTAAATTTTGACATCAAACCAGTCTGTAGATTCAAAGCCCACGTTCTACCCCATAACGTTACACTAGGATATTAATATGGAAGATAAGGTTTTCTCACAAGAAGAATCCTATTGTGGAACAGTTTAGAAATCTGAACGTTTTTAAACATCCCAGATGTTGTAATATTTTCAATTAAATAAAAAATTAAAACATTTTTGTTGCAATAACTATATGGATCCTGATTGAAGATCGTCAATTTGTTATGGGTTAACAATTTTAAATCGTAATCTCTCGTCGCCAATTTGTTATATCATAAGAATAACAATAAGTAAATAAAAAACCCAAGACAGGAATTGAAAGGAATAGGAATTGTATTAAAAATACTTAATTACAATAAGTTGGTCGCCATTACCGGCTCTAGATAGACGTGCTAAGCGGTTCTCCTTGGTAAGGGAAAAGGTGTTGACTTCATAGTGACCTGACAAATCCATCCTGTCACTATGGGTGAATCCGGGTCAGTGCACAACACAGATTCATATATAACAAGATGGCTTTCCTTTTTCTTAAAAACATTATTTGCAACCGAATTCTAAGATTCTGTCTCCTTTTGTATTCCAATCACGATATCCATTTCCTCCAGGAACACCTTTAAAACCACCAGAGGTCTTTCCAACGTGACCATTCAAATCTCCTGCTACAGAAAGTACTTTCTTTTCACCAACCTTACTAGTTAATGTAATAAGATTCTGTCATAAAACTCATCTTTCGCATATTCACTCAAACCATATTGTAGTGCATAAACAGATTGCTGCGAATATTTTCTCACCAACCATCAACTTCAACATTATAATTCGATTACTTAGACGATTAACGTCAATCACTTTATCTACCCATTTATATGCTATAAAAATATGAACACCACTTGCTCTTTTTCCATTTCCGATTAAAAACAACTTATGTCTTTCATTCTTTCCCCACAATCATTATTACAGATTTACCTCTCCATTGTGTTTCTTGGAGTTGAACATAGGTCAATACATCTTATCTCAAAAAACGCAATAACCTAACCTTCTATGCAAAGTTCCAACATTCAAACTGCACAACCTGAAGTCTCTGTAAAAAACATTTCATTAATTGAGGAAAAATTTTTATAAACCAAATGCTCTTCCTGGCGCCAAGCCAATGAGGTGATGGGGACCAATATTTTTGAGTGATCTCCCACTAAGACTAAAGCGTGCTTCACTTGCCTAATTGTAAGTCGAATTATTCACTGATTCTGTGCTTCGCCATCCGACGTGGAGTTCAACTTTGGTTGGGAATAAACCGGGGAGGGGGGGGGGGTCCAATCATCTTGGTTGAGACGAGGATACACAACCACAGCTTTGAATCGCTCAGATTTAGTACCCCAAAACTAATATTTAGTAACATGAAACAGTGATCAAGCCTCTTTTTTTTTTTTTCTTCGGCACGATAGACCCATAGCCACCACCTTTCAACATTTAAAAGCTACAGAGGGGAAATATGCCTGATCGGAAAAAAGATCAGGTTGAATAATATTAGCTTTTTTTTGCTAGGGCATGTCGTTACCAGCCGATTGGTCAGATTGGGCCTCTCTAACCTACCATCTAGCCCAATTAAGGACTGAAGTGGAATGCTGTAAATCATGTGACCATTTAGGCAACCAGAACACAGACTGACTGCTCACTCATTGGGCTTGCTTCCTTAGACATCATGGGTCGCCATTCATGGCCAACAGATGGCCCTATTGGGGCAGATGGGGTGGCAGGGTGGGGTGGGGCTTACACTTCTACAGTAATGCAGTCAGCATATTTTACAGCTGTGTATATCTATCTCTGTCTCTCTGCGTGTCTCTCTTCGGGCACTTATACCGGAAGTGAAGACATGCAACCAATTTTTGTTTTTGTTTTTGTTTCGAACATCAAACAGAAACAAAAAATATTAAAAACTGACCAACCAGAATCATATATAGATTTGTAGGAAGAAAGCTATCGTTGACAAAGAAACGATAAAGCGACCGACTTTACTTTATATATTAGATAAATATGATTAATTGAACACAATTTGCTATTTTACACAGAGTTGTGGAGAAATTGGTGTGGTGCATACCTTTGCCAAGGTTATTAGGATGTAAGTGAAAACAAAATAGGATTTGAAATTGGCAAAGTTGATTCCATACTCTCCAGCGGTATCCCATGCACGTCCAGTTGTTTCTATATTATAAAACGGATGGAAATAAAAGTACTGATTTTCTAGCTTAAATGCTATTTGAGTCTGACTTTGAAAATTGGACAAGATAACTGAATGCTAGATAAAGGAAAGTTGTACTTTCTATCTGTGTCCACCTGAAATTCAGAAACCACAGAATATACTTTTACAAACCGTACAACATCGAATTCAGTGTGATACCGACCTGGTGATGATGATAAAAAAAGTAATATTTATATTCTTGCAGGGGGGGGGGGGGCATCAGGGACTAAATTAGCCCCTTGAGAGGGGGGATCCGAATTTTTTATGGCACGAAAATTTACTATCTTTTATGATATACTGAACGTTTTAGACAGAACGGCAAAAATAATATTTTATTTAGGTCAAATAGCCACTGAGAATTATCTATTTCTACCTTTATTTTTATAATGTTAGAACAATGGCAAACAAGATTGAGAGAGGGAAGTAAAAACACGATAGTATATTTTTTATTGAAATATTTTATTTAATTTGTCCAAATGAATAAGAAAATTAAAATTATTCAAACTGATTAAAAGTTTAAATGGATAGTACTTTAATTAAAATAAATTATTGAATTACCTGAATTGTTATGTTCTTTAATTTCAACTTAGTCTTTCTTTCCTTTTGCAATTTTGCACATGCATGAGAGAGAGGGTGGGAGGGAGAGAGAAAGAGAGACAAAGACAGAAAGAGGGACAAAGACAGAAAGAGGGATAAAGACAGAAAGAGGGACAAAGAGCATCCTCTGTGACCGCAAGATCAGTGACCATCTAAAGTCGAAGATCTACCGGACCGTCGTGAGACCCGTCACTTCGTACAGCTCCGAGTGCTTACCAACAATGAGGAAGGTGGAGCGAAGATTTGCCATTATGGAAATCAAAATGCTCTGACCTCATCTGCAACGAGGATATCCAAAAGCACTACGGCATTGCGCCGATTCAGGGCAAAATGAGGGAATGGCGGCTCAGATGGTTTGGACACGACACTGTGGCGAAAATCGTCTTTGCACTAGAAGTCGCCGGAATTGACCGAGGGGTAAACCGATGATGAGATGAGCAGACACCCTACACAAAGATTTCTATGAAACCAGACTTCTCCCGGACCAAGCCTGTGATTGTGTCAAGTGGAGACAAAAAAATCCATCATTGCGGACCACCGCCATAGCTCGGGATTAACACATAAGAAAAAGAAGATATATATATATATATATATATATATATATATATATATATATATAAATTTGATTAGACAGACGAACAGCGCAGGTAAATAAATTTTTTTTTTTTTTTTTTTTTGTCTTAAATAACTAATATAAGTTAGCAAAACATTTATATGGAACAAAACGTAGATTTAGTATAAGGAACGTTTATGTTTTTGTCTTTTAAGGGAAGTGGGGTCTGATCAACTCTGCTGGGAAGCCATGAAATTAAATACTGTCTTGTTTTTAAATTCCCGAAACAGTTTTTCATGGTAAACAACTGATGATCCCTTAAAATAGTGTTAGAAACTAACTAATATAATAACTGTAAAAAATAAATTGACTTACATGAGTGATTTTCCACTGGAAGACTTGAGACTATAAGTTTTTGTTTTTTTTTTAATTTTTTTTTTTTATATAGTTTTAATGGTTGACAAACTTCCGAGACTATATATATAGTAAGTTATGAAAATATATCTATGGCAAATAAGCTACACAGAGGCTTCCGCGTTTCATCCCCATAGGGAATCGTCAGGCTAAAATGCATTTTAGCCTGACGATTCCTACGGGATTAAACGTGGAAACCTCTGTGTAGCTTATTTGCCATAAATATATTTTCATAACTTATTACCTAGCTCTACTCACGTATTGAGCACTGTTGAAGTAAATATTGAAAATTGCTACATAAAAGATTATATCCCCTTATAACATTGTATGTGGATAGATGAAATTATAATATATATATATATACAGGGTGGGCCAAAATAAGGTTCCTATCTTTAAATTTGAATAACTTGAATTTGAATAACTTCCACAAAATAAAAGTTAAACTCACCAAACTTTATGTGTGTGTAGACTGACCCTTCCGAGATTTTTTGAAATAAACAAAACAAATTTTAGCCGAAAAACACTTCTTAAAACTTACAAAAACTAAAGTATTGTTTTTTACACTGTTTTGAGTTTTTTAAGCAAAAATAATGTTTTCTAAATGAGGGTACGTTCCTTAGGGCTAATACGGCTCATGCTTGCTTCGGAAGGGGTCCTTTACTTATTCTAAAAAAAAAAAAATTTAAAAAAATCAATAAATAAAAAAGTTATGAATTTTTAAAAATAGGACCCTTATTTTTGCCCACCCTGTATATATATATATATATATATATATATATATATATATATATATATATATTGGGAAAATGTTTCGTTTAGATCATTTGATCTGCTTCCCCTACCTGTGTGTGTTTGTGTATAAAGTTGGCAGTGTAGAAAACAACTTGAAATGATAAGTAGTAAAAACACATTTAAAATAATTTGCAAAATGTTTAATTAGTGAAATATCAATTTTGCTAAGCAAAAGCAAACAGGCAAATTTACAATTAAGTTAATCAACAGATTTGTTTTCCAATCAGTTTCAACTGAGAAAGTCAAAATTAAGCAAAAAAATACCGAGTGTGCATGTGGAGGGGGTGGGTGGTGGTGGTGGTGAGACAGTCATTCTTTGATGAAACAACAGTCGGCTAACTCCCCCTACCTCATCCATGAATCGTTTTAAGTTTCAGCCTTTGTGACAAAATTAACGTTTTCAGAGAGCCGTATCATAAGAGGAAAAATGGAGGCAAAGCAAGATGGAGAAGCGGAAGAGAGATAAAAAAAAAGAAAAACAAGAAAAGAAAAAGAAACATAGCGATAGAGAGAGGAAGAAAGAGAAATGAAGAAAGAGAAATGAAGAAGGGGAAATGAAGGGGAAATGAAGAAGAGGAAATGAAGAAAGGGAAATGAAGAAAGGGAAATGAAGAAAGGGAAATGAAGAAGAGGAAATGAAGAGGAGGAAATGAAGAAAGGGAAATGAAGAAAGGGAAATGAAGAAAGGGAAATGAAGAAAGGGAAATGAAGAAAGGGAAATGAAGAAAGGGAAATGAAGAAAGAGAAATGAAGAAGGGGAAATGAAGAAAGAGAAATGAAGAAGGGGAAATGAAGAAGAGGAAATGAAGAAAGGGAAATGAAGAAGGGGAAATGAAGAAGGGGAAATGAAGAAGGGGAAATGAAGAAGGGGAAATGAAGAAGGGGAAATGAAGAAAGGGAAATGAAGAAGGGGAAATGAAGAAGGGGAAATGAAGAAGGGCCCATGAAGAAAGAGAAATGAAGAAGGGGAAATGAAGAAGGGGAAATGAAGAAGGGGAAATGAGGAAGGGGAAATGAGGAAGGGGAAATGAAGAGGTAATGAAGAAAGGGAAATGAAGAAAGGGAAATGAAGAAGGGGAAATGAAGAAGGGGAAATGAAGAAGGGGAAATGAAGAAGAGGAAATGAAGAAGGGGAAATGAAGAAAGGGAAATGAAGAAGGGAAAATGAAGAAGGGGAAACGAAGAAAGAGAAATGAAGAAAGGGAAATGAAGAAAGGGAAATGAAGAAGGGGAAATAAAGAAGGGGAAATGAAGAAGGGGAAATGAAGAAGGGGAAATGAAGAAGGGGAAATGAAGAAGGGGAAATGAAGAAAGAGAAATGAAGAAAGGGAAATAAATGAAGAGAAACGAAGAAAGAGAAACGAAAAAATAGAAATAAAGAAAGAGATAAATTCAGACAAATAGCGATGAAAAATGAAGGAGATAAGTCTGCTGATATTGCAAACTACGTAATGTATAAGGATGTAAAAGAAAATAAATATGACCTCAGAGGAAGATTAAATCTGGACAGTATCGGAAGATGTGTTTAAAGAATGGATAAGAGTGCTTGGGTCAGTGGATATAGAACAGTTCAGGTAGCGGGTTCAGTTCACAGGGGAAGGCCGATAAAAAAACATGAGAGGAAGTGATAAGAATGGACCTGAGGGATAAATAAAGACCTGGCTAGAGATAGGTTAGTTTGGAAGTCAATTTCTTAAAGCCGGCTAATACATGCCAACATGTAAAACGGACGTTAAATAGAAGATGAAGATGATTCAGTTTATTTTTATTTGATTAAATTTGTAAAATAATAACCTACAAGTTAATCTGTAAAAAGTCTATTTTACATATTAAAAAAAAAAAAAATGAAAAAAAATTACCACTTTTGATCAGCAACTTAAAGAACTAAAATTCTACAAATTGCTTACATTGTAAAAAAAAAGTCTCCTGAAAGATGAATAATATTAGTTTTTTTCTCAAACTATTTCAATGATAATAAATAAATCAAAGTTTTAACATCAAATTATCAAAAGTATTACTAGGCATTTATAATGACACCTAACAGAATGAAAAAATGAATAAGGGGTCAAAAAAACAAATAGTCAACAAATAAATGTTACGAAAGGCAAAACAAGGTAATCTTCTAATAACCTGGATAAGTTTATTTGTGTTTTAACTTATTTTAAAGCGTTTTTTTTGTTTGTTTTTTTTTTTTTTTTTTGTAAAAAAAAAAACCTGGTGTCAACCTGTTCAGTTAGAACGCAAAACAAAATGGCTGTTCATGAGCCCTGCACACGGGGATTCTTGATAATCGGTGAAAACTCGAAAAACAAATTAAATAGTGTTAGAAACACATTCAATAAATGCCACCAACTGTGGGAAAATATAATGTTCTACCAGTATTTTGTTTAATTTTCGTTTTTTGAGCGATTATTGAAACTGTAATTTCAGCCATAATTTTTTTCCATTCTAACTGAACAAGTGGACACCAAGTTTGTTTTGAAAAAAAAAATAACGCTTTAAAATAAATTAAAACACAAATAAACTTATCCAAGTTAGTAGAAGAGTAACTTATCTTGCCTTTGGTAACATTTATTTGTTGCCTATTTGTTTTTTTGGTGCTTCGTTACCCCTTTTTTGTTGTTAGCTGGCGTTATAAATGTCCGAATTACTTACTAAATTATTTTCTACTATTACTTTTATTCGCTCTATAGTTATTTTCATGATAGGTGCTCGACTGAGCTACAAACTCTGCCCATTCCCCGCCGCCCTGTAAAACATTTACAGAAAAAACTCGTCTCGCTACAACCACTGTAATAAAAATTTACTTTCTTCATATGTATCTAGAGCTAAACAGAACTTCCATGAGCAAAGTTTCTTTCCAAGAACTGCCCGCCTGCGGAACGCAATACTACACGGTTGCTTCCCAGCTGACTACAGCATGGTCGCTTTGAAGTCGAATGTTAACAAATATTTATTGATCTGTCCTCTTAAATAATCAAATTCTGTCCACATCTAACCATCGTCTGCAATCCTCAAGGTGTTTGTCTCACCATCCACCTGACACAAACCCATTAACACTTGTCCTCGAGTGGCCTTTGGCTCTTGATAAGCGATGGGGAGTTGGGCAGTTTGTCACCAGGTCACAAGCTGGTATTTGATCATTATCAGTTGGGTCGCACGGGTGAATGGGTTATGATGTTGCAAGACTTAAAACCTTTGATGACCTCAGATGTACATCACCAACGATGTGGCTCGGAGAATCTGAACGATGTATTTTACAATATATAAATATACTAGATCCCATCTTTTACAAAAGGGGTGTTGGGTGATAACGTATGTACGAACATGAAAATGCATTAGTGTATCATTATGTAGATGAAACTATTTTTGACTTTTGTTTTCTTGTTGGCACAGGTTAGCTACGATACCGAACTGCAGGCTTTGCAAGAAATTATACAACAGAAAGTTGTGCTCGACTGAGCTCCAATCTCTGGTTCGTTCCTGCAAAAGATTTACAGCAAAAACTCGTCTACCGAAAACTACTGTAAATAATTTATTTTCTTCTTCCGTGTACCTGGAGCTAAACAGAACTTTCATGAGCAGAGTTTCTTTCCAAGAACTGCCCGTCTGTGGAACGTAATACCACAGGGCTGCTTCCCAGCTGACTACAGCATGATCGTTTTCAAGTCCAATGTTAACAAATTTTTATTGATCTGTCCTCTTAAATAATCAATTTCAACCCAGATCCAACCGTCGTCTGCAATCCTCAGGGTGTTTGTCTCACCATTCACCTGACACAACCCCATTAACCTTTGTCCTCGAGTGGCCTTTCAGACTTGATAAGCGATGACTTATTAGTTAAAAACAAAAAAAAAACATTTTGCCACTGATTTATAGGGAGGAAACTGGGTGGGGAGTTGAGTATTGATTTACTCCTCTCCAGGAGTTAGGCACAAGGCCAGTTTTTATCTTACTCCCACAAGTAAGATGTGACCCAAGGTCGGGTCGGGAAAGTGGGGTTTAAAAATTGCCTGGGCAGTCCTGTCGGCATTCCCCGGTAGGGGCGCCTCAGACAGTAAGCAATAAACTTACTCCTCCCCAAAGAGGGGAGGCGAAGCCTGGGAGGGTGGACCTCCTAGAACTGCACAGGACACACCCATAGACCGACGTAAATCAAGCCCCGAAGGCCAAGACAATACCAGTCTATGGGGTGCAGTATCCATCGGAACAGATACGGTGGGGAGTTGAGTAGCAAGATGTGTGTTCTATTTCTTTACTCTACCTCCAAAAAGCATATCTTATCAAAGTTTCACTTGTCTACAAAAACAAAAATCAACAATTTTAATAACCAACTTTATTTTCAAACCTTTTACTTAAGTTTTTATTATTTCATGCAACGAAAGTTAAATAAAATATTTTTTCACAGAATTTTGTACGTATTGTTTAAAGGCAAAGTATTTAAATACTTTGCCTTTATACAACAAAAATATTTTATAACTGGGAATTCGTAATGATGTATGTGAAAGATATAATGGTTTAATCTGCCAAATTTGATATTGGGAAAGTTAAACTATGTTTTTGTTTAACTACATTAATTGAATACAAGTCAAACGGTGGGATAGTTTTTATATTTCAGTTGACTAATGATTCAACCATGTAATCTTTAATAAAACATTAAAATTAAACGAAAATAAAACTACTAATAATTTTAAAAAAACAAAAAAAAACGATGACTTAGATATACATCGAAGGCAGGGGGTGAGGGGGACGACCGGAAAGAAAGAGATAGTACTTTTAATAGAAATATCTAACACTTTTGCTCTGGGCAACTGGGAGAGGTGAGAAGAGGGGAAGGGGGTTGGGGCGACCGGGGAAGAGACAACTTTTGCCCTGGGCAACCGGGGAAGAGAGAGATTGTTATACTTTTGCCCCGAGTAACCCATGCTAATCTATTATCTTTTATTATAAAACATTAAAAACATTAAAATAAAAACATTAAAATTAAACGAAAATAGAACTTTTTTTTTTTTCAAGTAAAATATGAACTTAGGTTAACAGTTAGCCTGAAATATGTTCCTAACTTTAGAAAAAAATAATAAAAACAAGATGTTTAGTCAATGTTAGAATGAATTCTTTTATTTTTCATAAATTTTAGGCTTTCTTCTTTCAAAAAAAAAATGTCAAAGTAAGTCCAACTACAAGGTTTGAAGTTTCTCATAAAATGTTGAACGTCAGTGTGCATCTGCTGTAGTTAAAGGTTTTGGCCATACTTAGTATAAATTAAGGTGAATTATTTACGAAAAAAACAGAAATGCATTCTGGTGGATTTAATTTCGGAATTCATTTTTTTTTTAATAGAATTTTTTTAGTGCTTTCGTATTATTGGGGCAAATGACATTTTCATTTCTTATTTAGAAGAGTGTGTTGAAAGAGGAGATAATTCAAACTGTTTTTCTTGTTATTGTTGTTGTAACTATAACCCATAAGGAAAATCCAGAGAATTATTAAAAAAAAAAAAAAAAAAAATTAAATAAAAAAAATAAAAAATAAAAAATAAAAATTAAATTAAAAAAGGGTACTTATGCAGTTTACGAACCTGGCTGAAATAAGAACATTATAATTTAGAAAGCAATTCTTAACACAAAGAGGTTGATTAACTACTCTGTTCATTAAATTGTTAGGTGAAAGTACAAAATAGTTAATCAGCATCCCCCACTTCAATGCAGCCACACCCCCAGTGTCTTTTATTCGGTGATCCTTCTACCACTAACTTTTGCAGGTGGTTTTATTTCTGACAATCCACCCTGTTCGTTTTTCCTGACTAGGTGACTTGACTTCAATCAACGATTATTTTATTTTCAACAATCAATCATGTTATGGGGTTTTTTTAGGGGGGGGGGGATGTGTGTCCGTGTCAAATAACCTTTTCGGTACACCCGACCTGGATATTTAACAGTTCTATACTGGCAGTCCAGAATACCACTTCTTGTATATATATTCTTTTTCTTCAATAATATATCTTTGTTTCTGTAATCCCGTGTTTCCGTGTCTTTATTTCAGCCCCTAAGAGGGTCACAACAAAATGGAAGAAACGATTATTCCTAAGATTAACAAACGGTCATGTCTGGTCTTCTCTATTCAAGAAAAAAGGAAAAGAAAGATCCTTGAATACAAAACGAGCGACAAATGGCTACCAAATAGAGAGGTGCAGTTGAAAGACCGGAATAATTTAGTAAATTCACTATTCTCTGTCATCAGAGGTCTGCTATTGTATCGGTCTCATATTTCAAGACATTATTCACTCAAAGATATGACACATGAAAAATTTCTCTGAAATGATTAAAACTGCCTTATAATCTATTTATTCTATAGTTGATGGTTGGTGTGAGGGGATATCGCAATTTTGTTGAGTTGGCAGTGCCTGTATTCATCTGGCTGAGCAGGCTTGAATTGAAGAAGAAAATAGGGTCATCAGAGTTCCAAAGTAAAATACCGACATGTTCACTATAATAAAATCAATTGTATTATTTAACGTTTTATTAAAACAGGAACACAAGCATGTAAGGCAAGTTTGTTCGGCAGGCAGGTTTAGGCTACTGACAGAATATTGAGTTCTGGAGTTCCATCTCGTCTTGCCGTTACCTGACAAAGAACGAGACGATATTTTTAGGGTCTCGTTTCCACGGCATCTTGTTCAGGAATTGGATTGTGTCTTCCCGGCAATGATGCAGACAGAAATGGAAAACTGTGCACGCGCAGAAGTGTTTGAATTTCCCAGTGTATTTCTATGCAAGTTTTTACATGCTTGTTTCAGCCAACCGAACTACAACTAATCATTATACTAAAGATTATGTGTACATACGTGACTGAGATCTATTTCTTTCGTAACTGCTACAAAACTATCAGAGTAGAAAATTTTCCGGCATCTAGGGACCTCTACAGTGAAGGGGTGGGATTTTTTGACAGTAAGTTTATTTTCGCTGAGAGGGTACAAGTGCAGTAAGTTCATCAGAGCACAATCCGTAGAAGTACTTGCAAGACAAGCATAGGGATGCAACACTGTGGTGATGCGACAGGGGCTGGAGGTTGGCAGACAGTGCAGGATCTATTATATTAAAAATTCTTTTTTGCACCCTGTCCAAGAGGGAGAGGCTTGTGGTCAGTACACTAGCCCAGATATGGCAATAATACTCTATGCCCGGGCGAATGGTGGATTATTTTATTATACTAAAGTCGAGTTAATCAAAATTAGTTTCACTCAGGTCTTTTATCTCTATATTTTAATCACACAAGTCTTCATATTTGGTTTAACATCTGTTTTATATGCTCGCAGACATGTATGTAATTTAATCCAGGTTGGTCTTGAGTATGAATTTGTATCTCGTCTCCCGCCAGGAATTGTCGGGAGATGAGGAAGGCAATACAGCATCTTGTTAGACCTGCATTTCAGCTATAACTGAATTGTATTCTAGTACCAATCTAAGGCTGAACGAAAACAGAAATCTATCTGTTGTATTTCTATGCGAGTTTCAGTACGCCTGTTTTAGCCAACCGAACTACAACTAATCATTACGCAAGAGATTGTGCATGCATACAAAAGAAAAAAGTTGACAAATAAATGTTACCACAGGCAATAAAAGTTACTTTTCTACCTACCTAGATATTTTTTTTGCGTTTTAAAGTATTTTAAAACGCTTTCATTTAAGTTTTTTATCATTGCCTTCGGAGTCTTGTAAACCCCACGAATTCAGCATGCCGCCAGATTTTACTCAATGTGAAATCTAGATAATCGCTTAAAAATCGAAAATTAAACAAATACAGCTAATAAAAATATACAGATCGGTTTAAAATCAAAACTTTGACAGATTGCTGAGAGTTATTCACTGTATTTTTGTTTAATTTTCGATTTTTGAGTTGTTAATCATACGACGTTGAGATCTCACATCGAGTAAAATCCGGTGCCATGTTGAATTCATCAGGTTAACAAGACTCCGAGGGCAACGATAAAAAATGTAAATAAAAGCGCTTTGAAATACTTTACAATAAATGTAAGCAGCACCAATCTCAAACTCAAACACCATCAAACAACGAAATGGGTTCTATAATTAATCGCTGTTAATCAGCAAACTCATCATGGTGGAACAAAAATTAATATCAGAGCCTGGATAACCATCCCATACCACATGTTCTATTGATAAATATACACAAATAACCCAAAAATTCGGAATAAAGACACTCACACATAAATAAACTAGTAGATACCATTTCTATCTCTTTCTCACACTTATATATACATATTTCATATGCATACACTTGTTATGCTCATAATTAAGTTAATGATATCCGGTTAATTAATAATGTACTAATAATTAAATAAATGGGAATAAATAAATACATTCACACAGAAATTAAAAAACTAAAGAATATAATTTCCATGTTCTTTTTCTGACATATATTCACATATTGCATATACATACACTTATATAATCATAAATATTTTAATAATTATTTATCCATTAATAATACACACATAATTAACTAAACAAATATACATAAATACATTCACACATAAATAAATAAACGAGTTATATTATTTCCAACTCACTTTTACACATATTTCCACATATTGTAAAAAATGTATTGATTAATTAATGAGACACAAATAAAGTAATTAAATCAATAGGAATAAGTAATACATTCACACTTAAATAAATAAACTAATTAGTATTATTTTCTCTTTCTCTTATTTTGCCACAATTTTCGTTTTTAATCAAAATTTGCGTTTCAAAATAGAAAAACTCCATGTGTTTACATTCATAAAAAATAAATTATTTTTCTTTCTTCTTTCCTTTTTAATTTGAAACATGACTATAAGTTCGAACTTCTGCACCCCACCCCCTATCCACTATTGGGCACGCTCAGTTTTGACACAAATGACTCAGACACTATCTGTTTCCCTAAGCTAAAAATAGAAATAAAAATTAATAACTCCCAACTATCGAACCCATTTCCTTTTTCCCTTGAACTGTGTAAACTGCTGCTGATAACGGGTTAACCAAAATCGCCTTTTTACATTCACAGCCATGGCGAAACTCGAACGTTTTTAGGCAAATCAAAATTAATGACTATGATTTTTTTCTGCATTTTTCTTCATCCTGAGGAAGTCTACAATAAAGACGAAACGTTAATGAATACATAAATAATATAGTTTTGGCTTTCCTTTTTCATATATATATATATATATGTGTATATATATATATATGCATATATGTATATGCATATATATGTGTATATATATGTGTGTGTATATATATATGTGTATGTATATATACATGTATATATATATGTGTATATATATATGTGTATATATACATGTATATATATGTGTATATATATGTGTATATATACATGTATATATATGTGTATATATATATGTATATATATGTGCATATATATATATATGCATATATATATGCATATATACATGTGCATACATATATGCATATATACGTGTATATATATGTGCATATATACATGTATATATATATATACGTGCATATATATATGCATATATACATGTATATATGTGCATATATATATGCATATATACATGTATATATATGTGCATATATATGCATATATGTATATATATGTGCATATATATGCATATATGTGCATATATATGTGCATATATACATGTATATATATATGTGTATATATATATGTGCATACATATATGCATATATGTGTATATATATATGTGCATACATATATGCATATATACATGTATATATATATGTGCATACATATATGCATATATACATGTATATATATGTTCATATATATATGCATATATACATGTATATATATGTTCATATATATATGCATATATACATGTATATATATGTGTATATATATGTATATATACATGTATATATATATATAATAAATAAACAAAAACATTAAAAACACTAAGTTACAGCAACATTAATTGCATATATATATGCATATATGCGCATATATATATGCATGTATATATGCATATATATGTGTATATATATATATATGTATATATGTATGCATATATATGTGTATGTATATATGTATGCATATATATATGCATGTATATATGTATGCATGTATATATGTATGCATATATATGTGTATGTATATATATATATATATATATATATATATGTATGCATATATATGTGTATGTGTATATATATATATATATATATATGATAAATAAACAAAAACATTAAAAACACTAAGTTACAGCAACATTAATTGCATATGTTACATTAATCGTTCTTTCGGGTAATGCAATTTTTTTCTTCCTAGTGTATATGTGTTGCATTACCTGTTCTCTCGGGGTACCCTGTAAGATCCAACAAGAATGACAAAGAACAGAACGTATATGTAAAAACTTTGGTTATCTTTATTTCCTATCACCGGATGGTTTACGCCGGCTACGCACACACATATAAAAAAAATCTTTTGACATACTTTTGTCTCATGAAAGTCTTTTTCTTGCTGAGGTCACAGACATTGTTTCCGCTAGAAACTCGTTCATATATACATCCGATTGGAAAGCAATTTGCTCTGCATTGTCTATCCGAGTGTGAACTGAAGCAATTGTTCCACAAGCAAATCCAATTGTCTGTTTGATGAAATACAAGTCAGGGATTCCTTCACAGTACCAACTTGCTTATCAATCGCATTTTTAGTCAGCGGACACGAAAGCCTAACAGCAAGATGGGGTTGGGTACCATAGCCAATAAAGCTTCATCGGTACCATAAACATCGGTAAACTCCCATTCTTCCAGTACTTCGATACTCCGATCACCAAGCCCTCCGCGTTTTTGAAACCGCAGCCTTTCAAGTCTCGCTTGCACTGCAGAACCTTCTCCTTTTTAACAGTTATCAAGTCGCTTTCTTTCTTTCTCGACGTCCCACCCACAATGGATTCATTTTTGCTACTCTTCATTATCTTACACATACGTGAAGCGCCGAAATGAAAACTCACACGAAAAAAAGTAATCGACATCGTTATAAGCCAATAACGAGGATAAGGGCACATAACTCAAGTTCATAATGTTCTAGTTTAAGGACAAGGAACCATTTTTTTTTTAGTAACTTGCTATAACTTAGTGTTGTTAATGTGTTGTTTTTTGTTTTGTTTTGTTTTTTTACCAAACATGATTTAAGTAAAAATAAGTTATTTGGAAGTAATTCCCAGACCATTACACTCTAAATAATTTGCGTTACTCAAATAGGAATTAACCGTTTGAATAGTACTACGACTTCAAAACACTAAATTCGGTTGTAAATCAAAGAATAATATTTGGATGAATATTTTATTTGAATAAACTCATTTATTTATCTAATAAAATATTATTATTAATAGGTGCATTCTACACTTAATCTTTTCTGTCCTCGGTCAGTGAAGGAGAAATCCTTCTAGACTGAGGCAATTTAAATTCTCTTTCCCCCCCTTCCTAATCCAGAGTATCCCTATTTGAGGAGCTGGATTTTCCCTGCATTAAAAACCGACCTTATATCTAACTCTGTCCTCGTGTGGAGCCAAGTATGTACTAACGAGACACCACTTATTAAGGCCAAAAGGCCACTCGAGGATAAGGGGTAATGAGTTTGTGAGGAGGACAGTGAAACAACAACGTGGGGATTGGTAATGATGGTTGAGACTGGGCAGGCTTTGATTATTTAAGAGGACGGCTCAACAATAATTTGTTAACATTGGACCTGAAAACAACCATGTTATAGTCAGCTGGGAAGCAGACTCGTGGTATCGTGTTCCACAGACGGATCATTCTTGGAAAGAAACTTTGCTCATGTAAGTTCCGCACAAAAGAGGAAGAAAGGAAGATTACTTACAGTGGTTGTAGCGATACAAGTTTTTTGTAGCGAATATTTTATGGCAACAATTGAATGTAACAATTGCAAAAAAATTATCGATTACAAAAAGAAAAATTGGAAGCCTGTAAAAACATACTTTAATTTTAGCAGCTTAAAAGTTTTAATTCAAAACCAAAAACAGACATTTTGTATCGATCAGACGGAAAAAGATGCAATAACAAAATGGGTAATTAGATTAATTTAATATTTCACTTATTAATAAATTTAGGTGCTTATAAAGATCAACCCCTATGGCTACCCATATTGTCTTTGTAAAATATAGTAACGAGTTTATGGTTAATCACGTCGTTCCCCGACGCCTGTACTTTTATTGGAAAGGCAATATGCAGTAGCTGAAGAATTTTTTTTAAGATCATGACATGCTGAACGTCTTGGCGTTAAAATCAATTCAGTATTACGTATGAAATAGGAAAGATTTAGCTGTCATACTGGCATAGATCCAACGAATTTGGGTAAAATGGCACGGGTAAAAATGACACCCAAAAAAATGGCACGGTAAAAATATTAAAACTGGATAAATTAAAAAAAAAAATGGCACAAGGGAAAAATATAGATGAAAATCTCGCAATGAGTTTACCAAAATCTTGGATACAATACATAAAGGGGAAAAAAATAACAATTTTTAAAAATTAAAAAGACAATTATATCTACATTTTAAAGTAGATGAGAGATCCTCAGCGAACCCTTTTAACCGCCAAAAAATGAGATTCTACTTTTTTAGGCGATTACGTGGTGTGTATTGGGTGAGTAAACACTAGTATATAAAACGGTCAGTTGAAAAGAAAAAAGTAAATAAAAGTTCAGTCAAGTCAACTTGCTGAACTAGAGGTTAGGATTCCTTGACCGTGGATATTATCAGAAACGGATATGACGTCACATGGCTGAAGAGAGAGTGAGAGAAATCGTTGGTTCCTTGGAAGCATGCAACGTGTGAACATGATAAATTTAGATGCGCTGACAAGATATGATTAAACAGTGATTAGCAGTCTCTCTCTCTCTCTCTCTCTCTCTCTCTCTCTACTGGTCAGCGATTTGGAACAAAGATCAAGTCGAATAAACCTCTTCTGTCGTCCATCAGTGTTGTCTTGACTTAGTCCTTTTTTAAAGTATACATAAAGAAGCTTTGATTTCAGGACGACAAGCCCTCAGTCTGGAAGAATCACAGTAGGGGCTCGTACAAGAACAAGCAGTAAACAAGGTATGGATATTTTTCTTATTTTACTTCAGTGTAAAGTCTCAGAAATCAATGGGCTTCTTCCTAGGGCTAACACATGATCTCTATATGAGATACATAGATATTCGAATATTCTATTGAAGTTCTCCTTTACCTCTAAAACGTTGAGTGAGTAAAGAAATGAAGCACATTAACTTTCCTCTTCTCTATTGACCAGTTATACTATATCTTTCTTGTGGTCTCTTGGTCTTAGCGGATTCCACACAAGAATTCATCTAGTCTGGTGGAGTATCCAGCTAAACATCATTAGTTGAGGTAACATCACGAGGAAGAGGTGCACCATTCCCCGTATTAGCCATAAATACACTAGACCAACCCGACAATCAGCTAAGTCCCATCCATTCACTGTGGAGGTCCTCAGATGCCGGAGAGCCTTCTACTCCAATAGCTTCTTTCCTCCCTGCTCCCCCGACTGTATTGACATGCAGAGATTTAAAACTAATGTGAACAGATATCTCGTTGCACAGCTCCCAACTTAGGATGACTCTCTATGACTTTCACCCTAATTCTCACTAGCCCCTTATGTCTACAGTGGCGACCTGCCTTGTTTGGGTTAAACCATGTTTAAAAAAAAAAGGTGTATGGCCGTATCAAGGGGATCTTATTTGGGTTTCGAATACTATGTTATTTTGAATATTAGGTCAGAGTTTACTTGTAGGGTGAAGTATCCTCATGTCAGGTGGTCTTGACAAACCCTTGTACAGAGAGATCGAAGACGCACGAGGATGGTGTCTAGTAAGTTGCGAGAGGTTGTGTGCATGTGCCATGCAATTTTAGTTATGGAGAAGAGTGTTCTGAATAATAATAATAATAATAGTGTTTCATGCGTTTACGTAATAATGACGCCAACTTGCTTTTCAGGGCAAGGTTAGGAATTAGCGTTAGGGCAGACTCGTTTGTCGAAATCGCGTTTCTTGTTGAAATCGCGTTTCAATAAGTTTGAAAGTCTCGCTTCGGGCCTTTCCGGCGTTTAATTTAAACCGCCGAAAAGCACCGACGCCGAGGGACTTTTAGCGTGGGTCCCAATGTAACAAAGTACCCCTTTCTGCAATTTGACACAAGATTGAAACGCAACACATAAATATATTTGTTTTTTTTCTTGTTTCATTCAACATTAACGTTTCTATTTATTTTGAATATTTAAACTCTCAGCCTAGCTGAAGACGCGACTGTCGTCTATACCTCAATTCAAGTGCGGGTCCACGCTACAATCTAAAGAAAGAAGAAGAAGAAAATACACCATATTATGGAGTGAGGGATTTCTTTTCCTAATGCATTTCAGGTGGTAGGGTTAGTCTGGGGTAGTTGTCTAACCTGATATTTATATTCTCGCTTCTCCTCACCACTTGAAATGGTTTGGTCATGAGACTAGAAAAGGGCATCTGTTTTACCTGCTAACTTTTGCGTGGCGGGATGAAAGTACATGTATTTAATTATATATATGTTTAAATATACAAATAAATACACGTTCGTCTTTATTATAGATTGGAGAATTATTGAAACTCTGTTTGCAGCCCCCCCCCCCACAATATATATATATATATATATATATATATATATATATATATATATATATATATATATATATAATAGCCTGACGATCCCCTATGGGGATGAAACGCGGAAGCCTCTGTGTAGCTTAATTGCCATAAATATATTTTCATAACTTACTACCTAGCTCTACTTACGTATCGAGCACTGTTGAAGTAAATACTGAAAATTGATACATAAAAGATTATATATCCTTATAACATTGTATGTGGCTACATGAAATAATAATTATATATATATATATATATATATATATATATATATATATATATATATATATATATATATATATAAAAATAAATATATAAATAAATAAATAAATAAACGTTTTCTTTCAACGAAGTGAACAATTTTTATCGTTTTAATTAGATGATAAAATTCACTAGGAAATATTTTTGCTCCTAAACAAAAAGCCTAGAAAGAGTCTTTTTAAGTCAATTAAATAAAAGCTCAAATGTGTGCATGTAAAAATAAATAAATAAAAATTTTAAAAAAAAAACCGAAATCAGAATTTTATTACAGAAGGAATTGATAAGACCAAAAATTAATTTCATTTCAGTGAAAACTAAACGAAATAGATGCGATATTCTAATGGTCACTATGCTACAATTGATCCCCCCCCCCTCTCTAAAAATAAAAGAAGCTGGTCCTTAGACTTAACTAAGGTGTTTAATGTGAAGAGATTCAAATTCGTTAATTGTGAATTAAAAATTTTAAAATTTCTCTGTCTAGAAAGAGTTCACATCTGGACGAGGACAGAACAGATACTACACTTTGAATTATTTATTCGCAAATAAAAATATATTCCATTTACAAATTAGGCACAAGGTCATCAAAGGCATAGTCTGTCTTCCTCTCTCTATCCTACTCCTACCTGCCTTTTGGCTAAAATCAAAGTTTAGTATCTTTTCCGATGGATACTGCACCCCCATAGACTGGTATTGTCTTGACCTTCGGGCTTGATGACGCCGGTCTATGGGTTTGTCCTGTGCTGTTCTAGGAGGTCCACCCTCCCAGGCTTCGCCTCCCCTCTTTGGGGAGGAGTAAGTTTATTGCTTACTGCCTGAGGCGCCCCAACCGGGAAATGCCGACGGGGCTGCCCAGGCGATTTTTAAACCCCACTTTCCCGACCCGACCTTGGGTCACATCTTACTTGTGGGAGTAAGATAAAAACTGGCTTGTGCCTAACTCCTGGAGAGGAGTAAATCAATACTCCTAACTGGACGCATTTTTTTACCCATTCGTCCAAAAAGCACTGTTCCTTTCTGTCACCACATTTACTCTATGAACTACACTTTGATCCTAGTTTGATAAGCACTCAACTCTCCACACACACATTTGTAAAAATTAATTGAGCATTTAATATACCAAGAGCTGTTGCTAACGAACAAAAAAAGGCCCTATTGAAAGATTTACTGATCTGGTGCAATATTACAGTTAGCACGCCAGAAGTTGATCTTGCAGGATGAAATCCATATTACATGTCACTAAGTGGATTACTTTTTTTCGAGGTGATTCTCAACTTCTTCATTTATCGCAGATTCAAACAACTTACTCGCACAGGAGACTGATTGGTTTGTACCTGAATGGGAAGGGGAGGGGCGGTCAGATAAATCACAATTAGATTAAATCATTAAAATCGCATAAAGTGTTGTTTGACTAAAACATTTGCCGCAGTATCCATCATTTGTCCGTCACTTTCACCACAATACCACATTTACTTTATAGACAACACTTAGTTTTTGGGGTTTTTTTTTTAATGATATTTCATCCCAAACAAGGCAGGACGCCACTGTAGACGTAAGAGGCTACTGAGAATTAGGGAGCAAGTTGTCATTCTAAGTTGGGAGCTGTGTAGCGAGATGTCTGTTTACATTAGTTTTAAACCTCTGCATGTCGGTACTGTCGAGGAAACAGGGGACAGGGAGGAAGTTCCAGAGGCCAGCAGCACGAGGAAAGAAGCTACTGGAGTAGAAGGCTCTCCGGCATCTGGGGACCTCCACAGTGAATGGATGGGATTTAGCTGATTGTCGAGTTGGTCTAGTGAATTTACGTCAAGGGGACACCAGAGTAGCCAGTTCATCGGAGCATAATCCATTGAAGTATGTGTAAAACAAGCCCAAGGATGCTACATTGCGGCGATGGGACAGGGGCTGGAGCTGGGTTGACAGTGAGGGACCTATTAAGTTGGCGACTCTTTTATTTGGATTTTGTCTAAGAGGGAGAGACTAGTAGATGATGCACCAGCCCAGATGTGGCAACAATACTCCATGCATGGGGCGGATAGTGGCTTTGTAGAGATACAGGATAATGTCAGGTGTGAGGAGTTTACTAACACGGTAGAGGGAGCTCATCTTCTTTGCGGCAGCCTTGGCAATGTCTTCAAAGTATTTGTTCCAATTCATGTTACCTGTGAAGGTTTGATAAGCATCCAACCCCACACGCGCATTTGTCACACTTAGACTTAACTCGTATGGTAGAATAAACACAATGTAATTTTCGCACGCGTCTTTGTTATAATTTTCTATGATAGAAATGACAGGTGCACGTAAAAAAAAGTTTATGTTTGGTTTACAGTTTCTTTTGAACTTAATTCAAGCCGATATTTACTTTCGATTCGGCAGTTTTTATGATAGCTTTAAAGTTAGTTTTGAAACAAAAATAAAAAAAAAAATAATAAAAAAAAAAAATTTAAAAAAAACAGACGAAAACAAGAGAAAGGAGGTCGATTGAGATCACTTTGAGGCATTTACAAATAAACAGACATTAGAAATATACCCGTCCCTCTGCAGAATAATTAAAATAAAACAAAATATGCAAATCAAAACAATGTCAATTATATCGATATAATAAAGCAAGACGAATACCCGTCCCAGGACAGGTAAAATTAATCCCCCCCCCCCCCCGAACAGAAAAGTTTTCCACCACTTTTATGCTCCCTTACGGAGATTAAAATCAAGATATAATGATACTAAACCGTGTGTCTAGAATCCTTATTCCAATTTTGATCGAAATCCATTACATGATTTTCATTCTAGAAAATATCTAAAATGTGAGGCTTAAACTTAAAGAAATTGAAATTAGGGGAAATCTTGCTTAATTGGTGTTTAATGACTATAGATCAAATTTAATGCAAATCTGAAATATTAAACTTTTCAAATATGAGGATATGCTCATAGAATAACTGCCCTCCTCTAAAATCCTTTAAAATACTGCAAATAAACTGAAACTTGGGAAATATTTATTAATTGATGTCTAATATCTATTAAAATTGCACGAAAATCGGAGGTATCTGAATTTTAACGAAGGGCTTCAACCTCCTTCTCCCCTTCGTATAAACATAAACTAACCTAAATATATCCCACATTACCCACCCTTTACGTACAGCAGCTGTGTTTCAAAATTCATAATAATCGGTTAATTAGTTTTGGATTAGATCCTGTACATAAAAATATATAAACATATACAAACATCTAACTTTATATAAATAGATACGGTACCAACGTAGTGTGTTGCATAAAATATTCTTTTAGTAGCCTAATTATCAGTTATACGTTTATTTAGGAAATATATATATATATATATATATATATATATATATATATATATATATATATATATTAGCACCCCCCCCCCCCCGAGCAGCAATTACTGTAACAATAGTTTCGGTGCAATTTTACTTATAGGCCGATGCAGTTAATTATTTTCATGTAAAAGCATTATTTTTTACTTACTCAGTCATATTTTATCTCTCACGCCCCGAAAAAGAATTTAAAAATATCAAGCAGAACTTTAATTAGAACGATTTTTCCATTTCGATGTACAACTTGTATTTGTGAGCGAGCCGACATTTTGGGCTGTGAACGGTCGGTAGAATAGACAAGGGCATTAACTCCGTTTTTATTTTTAGAATTATAAAAAGAAAGAAACACATAAGCAATAGTAATAAAATATATATTTATTAAATAAAAAAAATAGAAAATTAAATAATTATTTTTACTTTGTTCACCGGGATACTTTCCACGACGTGCCTACCTAGGGGACCCAATTTCGCGACACTTATCTGCCCTTAGTTCACTAACCGGCCACTAGCCGGCCACTCCGAAAATGGCAGATTCTACATTTCATATCGCCCTTATGAAAATGGAAAAATCGTTCTAATTAAAGTTCTGCTTGATATTTTTAAATTCTTTTTCGGGGCGTGAGAGATAAAATATGACTGAGTAAGTAAAAAATAATGCTTTTACATGAAAATAATTAACTGCATCGGCCTATAAGAAAAATGTCATCATAGTTTTCATTACAGAAAAAAAAAGAAATAATTTCCATTTGACATATTGGTAATTTGGAGGAAAACAACAAAAATATGATTGTCCTAGTGTTATTTGATATATTCTAATGTTGGGGAATTTACTGTGCATGACCATAGTAAAATTTTATGGCTTAGAAAAAAAAACGTTAATTGATATGGTCTTTAAGATATTCAAAGACGAGGAATTTTATTTTGTTTCAGCATAAAAATGAAAATGAATTCCCCATTAAAAACTTGTTATATAATGAAATGAATAAATGAAAGACTGGAAAATCGATTGGTCAAATAAAATAATTTTATATTACTGAGTATTTCGAAATGGTTACTTTGTGCTTTTCGCCTTTATTATTAAAGACAGAAAAAAAAGAATTAATAAATAGTAAAAAAAAAAAGAATTTTTTTTGTAATTTAGAAAGATTAGGTCTTTTTTTTTTTTCATGGCAAATGTTAGTTATCATCATGAAGTTTTTCAGGATATTCAGATGTAATCGCCTAAAAAGTAGTATTTTTATTTGGAGGGGGGGGGGGTTCAATCTACAATGATACCCAAACTTTTAACATTTTTATTTATGCCTTAACAATAAGATATTTAATTAGCCAATTCGAAAGAAGTTATTTATTTAATTTTCACGGGAAAGGTAAACACAACTAAATAAATTAATTGCTTATAATTAAAATTTTTAAAGAAAGAGATGTATAGTTAAAAAAAAAATAAAGAATAAAGAGCCGCCGCTAAATCCTTTTCCCCAAAAATGAAATTCAGCTTTTTTAGGCGATTACGTGTGATGAGTAAACACTGTGGAACACAGAAAGACGAAAAATAAACAATTATAGAATTTAGAATCAACGATCAGTTTCATATATATTTAACGTAAAATGACGCCCCATCTCCGGGCCATTCTAACTTTTTAGGAAAATTAATTAAAAAAATATTTTAACCACTAACCCTAAGCTCGAGTGGCAAGGTCAGAAAACCACACGTAAAATAGACTCATCCTCCCTCCCAAAAAAAACACAACGGATTTAGCTCCCATAGCAACAACAACAAAAAAAGAAAGAATTTAGTTAATGCCCTAAAACGCTAGAATGGTCCGGAAGTGAGGGGATCATTTGAAATTAAATGTATATACGAAACTGATCCCTACTCTAAATTCTAAAATAAGCGTTTATTCATCTTTCTGCCAAATTTATAAGTAATCGCCTAAAAAAGAAGAATCTACACTTATACTATGAATCTTTTTTTGTTTTTTCGTAATTTGGACAGAATAGTAAAACGGCGGTTTGTAAAAAAAATATTAAATGATAAGTTGTTATTTATTTTTCACGGAAATTAAATGCTGAAATAATAAATAAATAAATAAATCTTTTTTTAAGCGTTTAGTTCTAATGAATGCTGCTATTTTAGGAAAACCTACGCTTTAAAAATGAGGTTTATAAAAAATAATTAGCTAAGTTAAAATAAAAACTTGTCAAGTGTTGTGGAGGCGGCGGGGGGGGGAGGAGAATTTGAAATAAATAATTTTTCGAAAGGGTGTTTCTATTTACTTGTCTAGAATTATATAATTGCGAAAAAAAAAAAACAACATACAGTGCATAGTTAAATAAATTGTTTTTGACTATCAGAATAATTTCCAACGCTATTAATAATGTTTACCCATTTATTTTTATTTTTTACCATCACTTATGTTTGAATTCATGTTTTGAAACATGACGTTAATCATAAATCTATTACGTCACGTCAAAGCTATAATTATTTTGTTACGGGAATGTTTTAAGATATATTCATAAGAAAGTGCGGACCAAGACAACAATAGGGACCCCAGATCATTAACACAAGACGCGGGACATATTTTGGAATCACCGGTTGACCTCGCAATACACACCTCGCAATACACGTGGTCTCTATTTACAAAACACTTGTAAATAGATCTTTTATTTATGTTAATAGATGCAGTATATTTCGGAATTTTTTTTTTCTTTTAACATGTTAATATTTATTTTAAGGCAAAGAGTTCATAAATAAAACAAATAAAATATTAACATGTTTTCTTTTAAAACATGTTTTTGTGTCACTATTTACAAAACAACTCGGGTTTTTTTTTCTTTTAACATGTATACGCTTTTTTAAAAATCGGCTGACTTGTAATCTGTCGTTTTGCAATAAACAAAACAATTTATCATTTTTTTTTTTTACTTTTATTTACTAAATAAAAAACAAATTTTAAACGCAATTCTATATTTCGTGTTGTGTATTTTAAGAAAAAGTGGATACTTTTTTTTCTTTTCGTAGGGAGGCGAGTAACTAGCGAAGTTTTATTTATTTGTTTATAATTGTTGCTTACAGAAAAAAAAGGAAAAAACTTCATAAATTTTAAATTGCTTCCGTTTGGAAACTGATTTTTGAAGTCTAACTTCGCCCTCATGGGGAGGCAAAAGTGTTGTATCTATTTTGATACTACACTTCATCATTCCTGCGGTCAGTGATTTTTTCTTTAAACATGTTAATATTTTTTTTTTGGGGGGGGGGTATGTATTTTTTAAAATGTAGGGTCCATTTTCTTTTTTCCTTTTATTTACTAAATAAAATATTTACGGTTTTCTTTTAAGACATGTTAATATTTTATTTGGGTGGCAAATAAAACATTGAAACGTCCTTTTTTTACAATAAGTTTTAATTTTTTGTTGTATTTATCCTCCTCAGTTTAGAAGGATTTCTCCATCACTCACCACAGAGAGGAGTGATGAAGTGTATTATCTAGACAGATACTACACTTTGCTCCTAGCCAAAAGGTCAAGGACAGTTTTGAAAAAGATATGTTCTGTGTGTTTTTTTAATACAATCCCATATATTTAACTATTTTTTAAAACATTAACTTTAGTAACAATAAATTAACATTTTTAAATTATTTTAAGAAATATTTAATTTTAATTTAATCCCATGATACCATCACGTGATCAAATTAAATAATTACAAATTTCAAAAGTTGGAGAAGTCAAAATTGTACGTGATATTTTTAAAAATCTAGGAAAAATTGTGAAAAAAATACGGTAACAAATGGATAAATTCATTTTCAAAGATGTGGTTTGTCCTTTGATTACAAAAGAGACTATATCCATAATTGAATGGATGAAGCAACATTATCTGCTTGCAAGTGCAATGCAGTGTGACTGCTGCAATGTCCATATGAATTGGACAAAACATTCAGTGGCCCTGGACAAATATGTCTGGAAATGCCAGAATAAAAACTGTACAAAATTTAAAAAACCGAACGTCAATAAGATGTAAGTCATTTTTTTTTAATCCAAGTTATCCTTGCAGACATGGATATTGGCTATATATCTATGGAGTCAAAGAATAAGCCCAAAACATGCCATGATGCAAATAAATGTTTCAGCGAAAACTATCAAGGAAGTGTATGCAGCATTCCGTGAAATATGCAACACATACTTTATGAATAACCCAATAAGACTTGGTGGGCCTGAGAAAATCGTTCAAATAGATGAATCATGTTTTTCTCACAAACCAAAGAATCATCATGGAAGAGGCCCTCACAAGCCATTATGGGTTTTTGGACTGGTTGACACAAGCAGTAAACCTGCAAGAGGCTATATGGAAATAGTCGAAAAAAGAAACAAAGAGACTTTATTACCAATAATAAAAAACATTGTTTTGCCAGGAACGACCATTCATAGTGAAAAGAGGGGGTAGAAAAGCATTTGGGATTTTCTCACTACACTGTGAACCATTCACGTTATTTTGTGAATCCGGACAATAACGTCCACACACAGACAATAGAAAGCTATTGGAATCGCCATAAACGATTTATTAAAGCAATGCTTGGGTGTAGAAGATCCCACTTGGACTCCTATCTAAAGGAATTCCTGTGGCATGAAAGACACACAGAAAACACCTTTTATAAATTGTGCGACACCATCTCTGCACAATATCCATTTCCTTAACTTTATTTTGTTTCAATGTTTTGTTCCCTACATTAAAAACCCACCTTGTGTCTATCTTTGCCCTTGTAGGGAGGCGAGTAAATAGCGAAGTTTTGTTTTTTAATAAGAAATAAGTTATAAAAAGATTTGTAAATAAAATTATGCATTTGTTAAATCTTATTTCATTTGTTGCTTACAGAAAAAAAAGGACAGAAACTTCATAAACTTTAAATTGCTTCTGTTTAGAAACTGATTTTTGAAGTCTAACTCCGCCCTCGTGGGGAGGCAAAACGAAAGATTACAAGTCAGCCGATTTTTTAAAAAGCGTATATATTTCGTTTATTTATTAAAATAACTTGCGTAATCATCCGTTTTGCCTCCTCAGGCTAGGAGCAATGTGTAGTATGGAAAAATCCTTCTAAACTGAGGTAAGATCCAGAGTGCCCCTTTTTGGGAAGCTTGATTTTTCCCTACAAAACGAAAGATTACTTAAGTACGGTGATAAATATTTCATACCCCCCCCCATTTCTGCCCTCGTAGGGAGGCAAGTAATTAGTGACACAAAAACATGTTTTAAAAGAAAACATGTTAATATTTTATTTGTTTTATTTATGGACTCTCTGCCTTAAAATAAATATTAACATGTTAAAAGAAAAAAAAATTCCGAAATATACTGCATTTAGTAAAATAAATAAAAGATTTATTTACAAGTGTTTTGTAAATAGAGACCACGTGTATTGCGAGGTCAACCGGTGATTCCAAAATATGTCCCGCATCTTGTGTTAATGATCTGGGGTCCCTATTGTTCTCTTGATCCGAAAGTGCAAATAGCTTAGTTAGTGCTTGGGTGATCCACCGATGACCAGTGAAAAGACCCGGTCAACAGGAAGAAGGAGACGGGAGGAGCTAAAGCTGGCCCACTGGGGATGACAGGAAGTTGGAGTTGAACTTTCAAGGTGGCAGTTAGCTTTCAGTGGTCCTTGGAAGCAATGGGTCTGTTGTGTCAGACAAGAGACATCTGCTCCACGACATCATGAGCAAACCCCCTACACCAGTCCGCCTCAAATCACGCTACGCACTCTCTCAGCACGCGCATCAGCTTCTGGAAACCGTCCCAGACACCACCTCAAAACAGATGTGGACCAAGAACCGCTGAAGGGAAGATTGGCAGCAAGCTGACCAACACCGACTGCACAGGTTCATCACCGACCCAGACGACATACCAGGGGCTGAGCTGCCACGAAGGCAATGGACCAACCTGAACCGCCTGAGAACTGGTGTGGGCCGTTTTTCTGCCACAATGAGAGACTGGGGTCTGAGAGAGGGTGCTGCCTGTGAATGTGGCCACCCAGAACATACAGCTACACACGTCATAGAGGAATGCCCGCTGTTCAAACCACCCAATGGCGAGCAGGGCATAGCGGACCTTGATGACGAGACGAGAACCTGGCTTGCCAAGACCGAGCTGCAGCTTTGAGGGAGCTGGCACAAGAAAGAAGAAGACTTATGTTTTAATTCACCGGGATAGAGAGATCTCATTTTGCAACCTTGCCATTCAACCCGGAACACGAGTATCATTTATATCCAACAAATACATTTGTTAATTGTTGATAGACTGGACTCGTGGTTGTTACTTGGCATCAAAGTTCTTTGTTGCAGCACTCATTGAGTGGGGTCCTACACCAACCTTTGGACCGGCACGACGTGTGGAGACGATTATGGCCAGTTCAGTAAACACACGAACAAACACGCATACGGACATGTTCACAAAGCCACTCGTGGATAAAGATTAATGAGATTGGTGGATTTTCAGTTGAATGATGAAAACTATTATGAGAGGATTGAACATTATGACTGGTGTTAACAGATGAAGACTGAAATAGATGAAACATAATGAAGGTTTTAATAACAAACAATTACACACATGAAATCTAATTTCTGATCCTCCACCTCGCGAGACAGGGGAAATAATTAGCTGTCCTTTGTTAATCGCAGTATAGTACTTAATATAGTACGACTTGTATAATTCGTAACAAATGGAATGGCATGGATAACATTTGAATTTTGGTGGTGGTGGTGGTGGGGGGGGGGGGTTATGGCAAATATTGGTTACACTTGAGGTTTGGTTTGGTAGTTTTGTTTTACGGCATATCAACCCTTTTTGGGTTATTTAATGCCGAATCTGGTCATTATAGTAAAAGTTTTTATGCTTCAAGTTCTTTATATCTTCAAATGTTTAATCAGCGTTTTTGGTTTGGTAGTTTTGTTTTACGGCATATCAACCCTTTTTGGGTTATTTAATGCCGAATCTGGTCATTATAGTAAAAGTTTTTATGCTTCAAGTTCTTTATATCTTCAAATGTTTAATCATCGTTTTTGGTTTGGTAGTTTTGTTTTACGGCATATCAACCCTTTTTGGGTTATTTAATGCCGAATCTGGTCATTATAGTAAAAGTTTTATGCTTCAAGTTCTAAAAATAAAATAAAAAAGGGGAGGGGGAAAGGGAGAGGGGCTGTTGTTTTTGTTTTTGGTTTTGTAGAACATAATTAAGTTTTACAAAAAAAAAAAGAAAAAAAAAAAAAAACGTCAATGTAGGTGAATTTCGTCTCAGGGAGCCACAGGGCAGCCTGATCTGGTATCACCAGAGGTTACACTTGAAAAGAATTCCCTGGTTGCAAAAACTGAAATGTAGTAGTAGTAGTAGTAGTAGTAGTAATAACAACAATAACAATAATAATAACAATAATAATAATAATAACAATAATAATAATAATAACAATAATAATAATAATAATAATAATAATAATAATAATAATAGCATAAGCTGTTCTAAACTACATACTCTACCAAAAACTCATGTAATTGCTCCACCCATCCCATCCCATAAACCGTTCATCTGTGAACCGACAATTGTTAAAATACGTGGCCATTGTGAACAGCGACTGAAGGAAAAAGTAGGTCAATATAGGTACGCACTGAATAATTTTATTCTCAATTCATCGCAGCCAAATGCACACAAAGGAATAAAAAAAACTAGGTACTCTTATAGCTGACGCACCCTGTTTCCGTGACTTTGCGTCGTCAACATTCGGGCAGGTCTCGGAAGCGCTCAAGAGTTGACGAAGCGAAAACTGACAAACGCTAAATGGAAGACTAGCAGACGATAATTTCCTACGATGAAATTCAAAGATAATTCATAGATAAAAAGAAAGATCGAACAAAAATCATGATTAAACAACTGTTAATAATTATATTTTTTTTTTGTTGTTGTTTTTTTTGGCACTTCTGCATTCTTTATGAAGTCGCAGATTTTCTGTCCTTCTACTGAAAATAAAGGGAAGTAATTCAACCGGAAGTGACTTATTTACAACCTAAAAAAAAAAAAATGCAAGACTGATTTGTTTTTGGGTAACAAAAGAAAAATGTAAAGTTTTGATTGGAGGGGGGGGGGGGAATGAATTTTTTGGTCAACATTGATTTTGCTTTTATTTTTTAAAAATATATTGTAGTTGAAAAGTTTTGTTTGAGATTTTTTTTATCTAAATGAAAAGTTTTCATTGGGGGGGGACTGTATTTTTTTGTCCTTTTTCTTTTATTGAACAGGATAATATGGGTATTAGTGTTTCGGCATTTCTGTAAGGGACTGTTACTAAGAAGCCAGACTTAGTGGCCGCTTCATAGCCACCAAATACCCACAGTTGTCGTCGGATACGGCCCGTATTGTTCTTTCTTCGTGAAAATAGACTTTCGTCTATCTCCACGAATAAATTACCAATGTCGCGAAGATTCAACTCATTTAACTCCATTTTCTAAAAACTAAATTCTACTTCAACTCCCGGTAAATTCAACTTCCGGTGAATTCTGAATGAATGGTACTTGGAGAAAAAAAAACGGAACTCTTCAATTTCGATTTCTTAATCGGCTGCGGCTTCATAAAGAATGCAGAAGTGCCTTTTTTTTTCTAAAACGAACCTTAGTTAATTAAATGTTTTGAAATAAATGTTTTGTTTTTTGTGCACCGGAAAGTTTCAAAAGGTTTGTTTTGTGGGGTTTTTTTTTAACATTAACGACAGGGTAGATACATTGACATTTATCGCATTTCTTTTTTTTTTTTTTTTTTTTCCGATACAAAAGACCTTTGCTGGCAGAACTCAATTAGTCTTTCGGGAGATTCAACGAGCTGACAGATTGGTTAATAGTTTCGTCAACTCTCGGGCGCTTCCGAGACCTGCCTGAACGTTGACGACGCGAAGTCACGGAAACATGGTGCGTCAGCTATAAGAGTACCGAAAATTAATTTAATTGCGTAAGTTTTCATAACAAAATGAAAACAAATAAAACGAGAGAATTTCCCGACCCCCCCCCCCCAAATAAAAACGCGCTAATTTACTTCTCCAGCTCAGAAAAAAAAAGAGAAAATTCTCCCTCTATAAAACAAACTAATTCTCCGACACTCCCTAAAAAAAATCAAAAACAAGCTAATTCGATTTTCCCTTAAAAAAATACGAGCTAATTCTCCGACTCTCCCTTAAAAACGAGCTAATTTTTCGACTCTCACTAAAAAAAACGAGCATATCTGATCCCCCCCCCCCCCAAAAAAAAAAACGAGCTACTTCTACAATTGAGGGTTGAAAATAAACCTCATATAAATTATAAGAACGCATTATAGTGGTATCTCTATATATAAAGTTAGGTATGTGTTTATGTTTATATGTTTCGATGTACAATATTCACTCTTAACTAATTAACCGATAATTATCAATTTTGGAACACATTTGCTAGGTGTAAGGGTGGGTAATGTGGGTTATATTTAGTTTAATTTTGTTTTATGCAAAAAGGGTAAAACAATGAGGTAAAAAGCCTTTTATAAAAATTCGAATACCTCCAATTAATGGGAAATGTTAACAATAGGTCAATTAATAAATGTTCCCAAATTTAAGTTTCTTTGAAGTATTTTAAATCTTCAATTTTAGACATTTTCTAGAATCAAAATCATGTAATGGGTTTTGATCAAAATTGGAATAAGGATTCTAGACATACGGTCTAGTAGCATTATATCTTGCTTTTAATTTTTGTAAGGGCACATAAAAGTGGTGCAAAACTGTTCTGGAGAATTCATTTTACCCGTCCTGGGAAGGATATTATTCTAGTTATTGCATACAAGTGAAATCAAACAAGTTTTCAACATCATGTAAAAAAAAAAAAAAATTTTTTTAAATGATTACCGATTTTCTGAAATTTTATCCATGTGATCTTATGTTAACGTTTTTATGGTTTCTATAATGGGCATCAGATTTCTCTTTCGTTCTAGTTGGGGGTCATCCCTTTTCAGCCACAGCCAAAGTGACGCCTTTACCACTGTTGTCAGTATTTCTGTTGTCATTCTCCTTGCTTCTTTTTCTTTGAATCCAAATCCGTTTTTGACTAGGTACAGAAATCGTTTTTTCAATGTACCCTCTTGCTCCTATTCCCATAATGGTAATATTCCACTTCCCATCCGTTGTCTTCGCAATCTTCAATGAGCTTTCTCTACCTTATTTATTTCCTGTTTTCTGCACCTTTGATGTTAGCTTCCCAACTTACTGTTAGCTCGATTATAATAAGTGAATTAAAATACTCGTTTCTTTCTCAGAACTAAAAGTCTCTTAAGTCTGATGTAGCTTCCCAACTTACTGTTAGCTCGATTATAATAAGTGAATTAAAATACTCGTTTCTTTCTCAGAACTAAAAGTCTCTTAAGTCTGATGTTAGCTTCCCAACTTACTGTTAGCTCCATTATAATAACTTTCCTCTGATCTTCACTCCATATTACCATATCCGGCCCTCGAGCTGTTTCAATCACAGGGAAAACAAGAGGCTTTCCAATATCAACATCGATTTTCCATTCTCCTTCCCAATTTATATCTGTCTTTGTCACCTTTCCATTCATTGTTCTTTTTTCCTTTCCCTTCTTTTACAACATTTATCTTCTCTAATTTTTCAATCTTTGGTCTTTTCCCATCATTTATTTCATAAAGAAAAAAAAACTTAATGTATGTAGATATCGACGAAGAAACTTAGCGTTAAAAGACGATTTGTAACATGCATAAGATCACACTTATCTTGTAATAACCCCAGTAGCGGTGAGCCTGAGACCTCTGCTATATATGAGATTTATATTCTCTATTTCCGAGGTTACATGAAAAGGATAATGGCTGCCTTAGCAGTTCTGGTTTTAGAAAAAAAAATATCGCTGTTAATAACGTTTTGTCGATGTTGAAAGCAAACATATTTCTTAAGGTTTTAAAGTAAGCTTCTTATTTCTCTTGGACAGACACGCATCGGAATTTTCAATGGAATCAATGTCTTTCTAAATATTTTGTTGCGAAGGATGTCATGGTGCCAGACTTAAAGAGAATGAAGAAATTCTAGCTTATTATCTAATTCTTAACCATTGTCGCTGAAAATCAAGATCTGACGAATTTATGGTGAAAAGCAATTGAGACAAAAACATGAAGCAGTCATGAAACTGCATACCTCCGCCTGGCAACGTAAGTATGGATCAAAATCTTATCTGGGCCTTGCTTGTTTTTTTGCTATTGTATAAAGTGTTCCTGAAGTTATGCCATGGAAACGTTGATAACTCAAAAAAACTATTTATTTGATCAGGTTGAATTGTTGCATGGTAGTCACTGTTATCAAAGAGCATCAGATCGATACATCGAATTTGGAAAAATCTGAAGTTGAAATTTCACCAAAATTTCAAACATGACCTAATTCATCAAGATCAAAGATCATAGTACCCGAAGTCTAAATAAGATTATCTCGACACGGCTACACACTGGCTCATACGAGGAATGGTGCACCTTCTCCTAGTGATGCTACCTCAAGTAACAGCACTTAGCTGGATACTCCACCAGACTAGATGAATTCTTGTCCTGGAATCCGGTAAGACCAAGAAAAGAACACACGAAAGATAAACTATAACATACTTAAGGGGATCAATTTGGGAGAAGGAAAGTAATATTCTCCACTGCTTTATCAACTCCAGGTTGGAGAGGTAGAGGAGAACCTTAAATAGACCATTCGGATGTATCTCATAAAGAAATAAAGTGGCACATTGATTTTTGAGGACTTACTGAAGTAAAAAATAAAAAAAGGAAAACATTGTGGTTCTAAAAACGAAATAAACATTATACCGGTTGTGGTAGAGTCAACTGGTTAAACCAAACCAAATCTAAAGAAATACTTAGACACTATCTCTGGTAAACCAAGTTGTTGCGAAGTCCAGACAGCGGCTGTCAAAGTAAACACGTAAGTTCTTAACTTAAAGAGTCCTTGGATATGCATGTAACTCATTAAAGAAACAAAAACATAAGTAAGTCGTGAGACTGCATTTCTCTGCCTGACAACGTAAGGATGAGCAAAAGTCTTATCCGGGACTTACTACTCTATATTATATGAAGTGTGCTTCCGAAGTTATGCTATGGAAATGTTGATAACTCAAAGACTATTTATCTGACCGGGCTAGAATTTTGCATGGTGGTCACTCTTATGAAAGAGCATCAAATCCATACATCGGAGGTTGAAATTCCGTCAAAATTTCGACCATGACCCAATCTATCAAGATCAAAGGTCAAAGTTATATAAGATGCAAGACTTCATTAGCAACAATATGGGCCAAGTAGTGAGTCCCTATGTTAAACAACACTGAAGTTATCACCAACAGTGTGACCGTTTTCTTGACTTTCACCTTTCACCTAGATATCCCAAAATTAAATCAGTTTTCATTTAGACCATGACTGATATTTTGACCCAGTTTGTGACGATTGGTCAAGCGATGTAGATGCTAGGCTGTAAACAAACTCGACAAAAATTTTGAAAATACCTCCGCCTTGACAGATGAAATAACGATAAAAGACATTTTTTTTAAATAGTTAACATTGTTTTATTCCTGATGACCATATTCATTTTCATATTTCTTTTAAATTAGGTAAATTTAATGTATCTCGTTTGTTATCTCCCCTTTTACTTGCCTCCCCACGAGGGAAGATTTAGACACAAAGGTGTTTTTTTACTGTGAGGACTCTGGGTTGGGACAAAAATTAAAATTGGCTCAGTCTAGTAGGACAGAAAAGATGAAGTATAGTATCAAAACAGATACTACATTTTGATCCTAACCAGAAGACCAATTTCTCTTGTAGGGAACCGATCCTCGTGGTGCAGAGTTGTTCCCCTTTGTTTTTATCCTAATGGGCAGAGCGTATTAAGAATTCACTGCTATCTGACCTCTCCCATGAAGCTCCCACAGTACGAAGAATATCTGTGTTTCCCCCATTAATCAACGTTCCTATCTTAAAGGTAGAGTAAGAACTGATGTTTATTGGTTTGTATAATGTACGTTATTATCTTTCATAATTGTCAACTGTAAATAAATGTGTTAATAGTATATTTCGTCTCAGCCTTTCGTTCTGATGATGGATATGTTTAGAATACTATTTCTATTTTAAAGTTAGAGTAAAAACCAAATATCTTTTATTGTTTTGTATAATGTACGTTGCTTGTCTTTCATAATTGTCAACTGTAAATAAATGTGTTAATAGTATATTTCGTCTCAGCCTTTCGTTCTGATGATGGATATGTTTAGAATACTATTTCTATTTTAAAGGTAGAGTAAGAACTAAATATCTTTTATTGTTTTGTATAATGTACGTTGCTTGTCTTTCATAATTGTCAACTGTAAATAGATGTATTAACAGTATATTTCGCCTCAGCCTTTCGTTCTGATGATGGATATGTTTAGAATACTATTTCTATTTTAAAGGTAGAGTAAAAACCAAATATCTTTTATTGTTTTGTATAATGTACGTTGCTTGTCTTTCATAATTGTCAACTGTAAATAAATGTGTTAATAGTATATTTCGCCTCAGCCTTTCGTTCTGATGATGGATATGTTTAGAATACTATTTCTATTTTAAAGGTAGAGTAAAAACCAAATATCTTTTATTGTTTTGTATAATGTACGTTGCTTGTCTTTCATAATTGTCAACTGTAAATAAATGTGTTAATAGTATATTTCGCCTCAGCCTTTCGTTCTGATGATGGATATGTTTAGAATACTATTTCTATTTTAAAGGTAGAGTAAAAACCAAATATCTTTTATTGTTTTGTATAATGTACGTTGCTTGTCTTTCATAATTGTAAACTGTAAATAGATGTATTAACCGTATTTGGTCTTAGCCTTTCGTTCTGATGATGGATATGTTTTGAATATATGTTTAATACATGAGCTTCAAAATAAAATAATATATATTCTAACACCCTATAATGCGAGAGTCAGAGGCAAACAAGAAAGACACCGAGTCCACACCAAAAGTAGTGATCGCTGGACCAATGAGAACGCTTCCTGTTCAATTAACCTAACCAAGTTTTTGTATCCTCTCGAGTGAAATAAAAGTAACAACTCGTTGACCAAAAAGAGAGTCTCCATCCAGCACCCCAACGCGACGATTACAGGATGTTGGGGACGATATCGCAAGTTTGAAAGAACAATAATCCAAAATGTTAGGAGTATTGTTATGGTGAAAGTATGCTAAATAACCAACCAGGTAAAAAGTACAGAATAGTTAACACTCGATAACTTGTAAACCCAGAAAAAAAAAATGTAATGCTCTACCTAACTAGCCAAGTTTTAACGTTTGAAACTTGATATTTAATAGTGGCCAATACCCGTAGGCATGTTATGGTAGCCTTTAAATGCTGAGTGTCGAGAGGACCGATTGTATAGAAGTAAATGTGTGAAAGTGTTATAAACGTTAAAACTTGGCTAGTTAGGTAGAGAATTTCAATCTAATCCGTTTTATATAAATTATATATTTTTGGGGATGGGGTACGAGTTATTGAGTGTTAACTATTCTGTACTTTTACTAACCAACCATAATCATAAATGTCACCCATGTGAAGATGGACTTTTTCCTTTCTTTTTTTACTGATGGTTCACCGCTTATCAAGGCCTGGGGGGGGGGGACACTCGAGGATAAAGATTAAAAGAATATCTGGCTGGACTTTGGTCGCCGTCAGAAGAGGATTGGAAAGAGTGGGTCGAATGGGTAGAGGGTTACTAAAGGGGTCTTTATTTTCCAAGAGAACAGCTCGACAAGTATTTGTTTACATTAGACTTGAAGATGAACATGCTGTAGTCGGTTGAGAAGCAGTCTTGTGGTATTTTGTTCCATTAATGGGATGTTCTACGGAATAAACTTTTTGAATGCTATGTGATGTGTATGTAATAAGTGTTCCGGGTATCTTTTACAATAATCAGCAGAGTCGCGGACGGGGTCCAAAAAACGAACGAGAACGGGGTAAAAAAAATAAATATACAAGTGATGGTGACCTACGTCGAGAATAGATATTTTCCTACTTACCTATGAAAGTTGTTTGTATTTTTACGTAGCATAAATGGGTTTTTATTAGATGTAAAAAAAAAATTCTTGTCTTTTTTTGTGCACAAAAAGAAAATGGCGGCCGGTCCTTATTCTCTTACATACCCCCTATAGATGTCAAGCACGAAAGAAAATCATGAAATTACAAGATGGCGTCCAACGATTAAGGCATTGCATTAAAGTTAAAATTTCAAGTATCAAAAAAATAAATTAGAATTTTATTTCGTGGTGAAAAATATAATCTTAGGCTAATTAATACGTTTCGTCTAACATGTGTGCGAAAATCCAACGAAATAAGCGAGATATTCAAATAATATATTGTAAATAAACTGTCCGTTTACCCCCCCCCCCCAAAAAAAAAAAAATTTCTATATTGTAAATAAACTGTTCGCTTTGAAAAAAAAGAAACACACATTTTAATTGATTTCAATAAATGTTCTATTAATTAATTATTTTTAATTATTGATTTAATATTACTTTACTGAATTCGTAATCTTTCATGTTTGATTTACTTTTAAGCTAAAAAAATCCAGAAAGATTTATTTTTTCAGAAATGAGAGCAACTCTTATCAAATTATTCAGCTAAAACTAATGATAAATAAATGTTCACATAAAGAATAAAACTCACTAAAAAAGGGGATTTGTCTTCTTCTTGTGTTTATAAACCAAGAGATATTTCCATGCAGTATAACTGATACTAGTCTTTTCATTCGATGTAGACCAGATTGTCATAACAATCAACTCAAACATTAGAAATAATCCTTATTATTTAAAGAATGAATATTAAATCAGACAAATTATTTTTCAAACAAAAATTTTCATGTTTCAAAAAATACTTTTTTTTTATCACAACACCATTTTATTATTAAGTATTAATTTAATGTTTGCTGTCTAACCTAAGTAAATTACACGAAATAATACATTTGTACTAAGATTTCTAATAGAGTAATGATTTGATTATATTCAGTGATCGTTAATTAATAGATACTGAAAATTTCATTAAAATTGGTTGATTTTCTGAATTTTGATGAATTTTTAAGTGAATGGAGGGGTCAAAATGCCCATAGTCTGACTGTGCTCGTTTGATACTTTCGAGCATTATGTCATTTTCCTTTATTACGATGGTCTGGGTATAGCGTACGCGTTATTCTCTGATGAGTTGGTCCTGGGACCTGATTTTTTTTTTTTTTTTAGCCTGGTATTCCAAATAGTCACCCATTTTATACTTACCAGGCTCAACGTCGCTTAACTTCGGTGATTCAACGAGAACCGGTGTATCAACGGGATTATGTCGTACACCTCTTTCCATTTAAAACTTCATTATTCGCTTTGTTCATATTTAACGTTCTTCACTTTGCTTACCCTTCTGCATAATAATGTGTTAGGGCAGAGGTCTTCAAAGTGGGGGTCGCGACCCCCAGGGGAGTCGCGTAACCATAGAAAGGGGGTCGCCAAAATTATAACTATGGAATTTTTTCACTCCATTAACTTATTTTTTATTTATAAAAACTTTTGGTGGGTCACGAAAAAAATTTTTTTCCAAAAAGGGGTCGCGACAAAAAAAAGTTTGAAGAGCACTGTGTTAGGGTCCCGGTCCTCAAACTTAATTCGTCCACTTTAAGGCTGAGGTGACGCTTTGCTGCTCGGCCTTTTTGATTATGAACAAAGTGTAGTATCTGTTCTGATACTGCGCTTCAGTTTTTCCGTCCTCGGTCAGTGAACAAGATATCCTTCTGGACGGAGGCAATTTTAGTTTTTGTCCCAATCCAAAGTTCCCCTTTTTGTGGAGACGGATTTTTTTCCACACATTAAAACGAGGCCTTGTGTCTAACTCTACCCTCGTGGTGAGGCTAGTAAATAGGGGCGGTTTGTCTAAAAGGTCCGCGTCTCTTAACAGATTTATCTAGGTTGAATTTTAAATCTCTTACAGTAAATCTTTTTTTTTTTAAGGGGGGGGGGGGTCAGATTGGATTGTCGCAGCTCCTACAAGATCTAAAGAAGTAATATAGCCGCCAGCAAGGTGCGGAAGGGTGGGGGCAATTAAAACCTTGTCGGCGGAAAGCGGCGTTAGGGTTAGGAGGGGGAAGGGGCTATTGCCTACGAAAGTATAAGATCAATGTTTTATGCAGAATGCCAGTCCCAGCCGAAAAGTGTTTGATCTTTTAATCCAAGGCCGGATTTGTTTACCCACCTCCCACAGAGATACGGTTAGACACAAGGTCAGTTTATAGTTGGGGTTTCAGCTGCCCTGGAGGAGGGGAAGGGGGCACTGTGGTACAGCTGCAAAAATTGGCTGGTCGGTCACGTCGGCATTCTCTCACGGGCCTCCTCGAGGGACAGGCAATAAAGAAGGTAATCCCTTTGCCATTTCAAAAAGGAGTAGGTAATGCCTGGGAGGTTGGCCTTCTGGGGACAGAACAGATACTACATTTTGAATTATTTATTCGCAAATAAAATGAAAAGTATATTCCACTTACAAATTAGGCACAAACTCATCAAAAGTATCCGGATGGGAGGGGGGGGGGTGTTGACCACCCTCTGGCTATCCTACTCTTAACTAGCCGCATTATGGCCAAGGCGATACTTAATACGTATAAATTTCGCCATGATTTTGACCCATTCGCCCAAAGAACTGTTCGTTTCATTCTTTCATTATTTGTCCATCACTTTCACTTTATATGATTGACATTTGTCCCAATCCTATAAAGTTGATTGACAGACCGACGGCGTAGAAAAAAACATAAGCCACGACCCCAAATTCCAGCTAAAACCAAAATCAGAATTTTGTTTAAAAAAAAAAAAAAAATCAGTTCCCAGGACCAACTCAGCATTTTTTTTTACAAAAAACAAAACAAAAATGGATGTCACGTGGCCTGCTCGCTACTACGTCCGCCACACCACGTGATTTAAATCCTATTTTTGCGCCAAATTGTAGGTTCTTCGTGAGAGCCGATAAAATACAATAAAAGCACAGATTTTCGCTGAGAAAATCATTTGCGAAAAATGTCAGCGAACTCGAGCATCTATATTACACTAAGTTGCCCTTGCCCTCTTAGGGGAAAGGGTCGGCTAATGCGGCGACTACTATTCAACTCACGCACGCACAAAGGTCTGCACGACTTATCAATTCTCACTCACACACGCGCGTGCGCACATACACACACTCGTACAACCACATACATACACACACACACACAGTCGTACACTTACGCACCCCAACAAATCTCAAGTCACACACATTTGTAGAACTACGCACTCATAAATCGCAGGCATAAACATTTTAATACTTCTCTGACTGAACATTTGAAATTAACAATTAATTTCTTGTATTTTGTATATATATATAAATATTGTGTTTCTTTAAATATTCTTTCTTCTTCCATTCATTCATGATTTTCCTTGTTTGTTGGTTTTTTTTTTACTGTTTAACAATCTTATAACAATTTTAATGAAAGCATGGATCTTAGCATTTTCTCTAAGATACGACATCTTAACAAGGAGGGGGACTTTTGTTTGTGTTTTTTTTGTTGTTGTTGTTGTTGTTGTTGTTTCATCATCAACTTAGCGTTGGAATGCATTAACTTCTGTCGTTAGTCAACGTGTCAAGCGCATGATAGAAAAATCGGTGTGGAGTGCACGTGCAGATGCTAAACGCTGTGTTACCTGACGAGCTCAGTTGTTTGACTGGAAAAGTTTGAGTGACACCTGAAGAGTCAGAGGTGACCCCCAAAACGGAAGTCGATGAAACCACGTGAGTTCCGGTCGGGGATTTTGAAGTCTCTTGGCTGGTGAGACTTCAGGGAGGAAAGACGTGTCTTTGTTGAGAGACAGGGGGCATGCACAATGTAACTAGGTGTAGAGGGGCGAGCTATTCGTCTATTTATCTCTCTCTATCCATCTATCTCTCTCTCTCTATATATATATATATATATATATATATCCATCTCTCTCTCTCTCTATATATATATATATATATATATATAGATCTCTCTCTCTATCTATCCCTCTCTCTATATATATATATATATATATATATATATATATATATATATATATATATATATATAGATCTCTCTATATATCTATCTCTCTCTCTCTCTATCCATATATATATATATATATATAGATCTCTCTATATATCTATCTCTCTCTCTCTCTCTCTATCCATCTATCTTTCTCTCTCTATATATATATAGATCTCTCTCTCTCTATCTATCCATCTCTCTCTCTATCTATCCATCTCTCTCTCTCTCTCCATCTCTCTCTCTCTATCCATCTCTCTCTCTCTCTCTATCCATCTATCTCTCTCTCTCTCTCTATCCATCTCTCTCTCTCTATATCCATCTTTATCTATCTCTATATCTATCTATCTCTATCTTTCTTACGCGTACAAAAGTAACCTGTTTCTCTTATGTTTCCTGTGACTGTTCTTCTCTTTGTAATAAACTTCATCAGCAGACGAATACAAACCTGGGTTCCCAACGAGTGTATAACTGTGTATACACGCATCGGGTAAATGAAAACGTAAAAGTTGTAGATAAATATTTCTCAGAAATGTTAAGTACCCTAGAAAAGTCAACGGATGAAGAAAAGGCAGCTACGAATGCAGATGTTGGTGTTTTCTTTATTGTATTACACATGTTTTTCTGGGAGTGTGTTTTTTTTTGTTGGGGCGCCTTGGGCAATTATCAATAAACTAACTCCTTCTCGGAGAGAAGGTAAATCCTGGGAGGTTGGACCTTATGGGACTGAACAGAACTAACCCTCAACCCGACAGCAACAAACCCACTGTATATTTCTAATCGATAGCAGGGACACACTCGTGAGTAACGACGGCGTTAACAGTGCGCCAACAAAGCCGCTTTCTGATGTAGTTTAACCACTCCCATGGCAACTATAAATTGCTCAAATAAGCGCCAGCCTCTTAAAATGATGTCTACATTTCATATCAGACGTTCTTGTATGTGTTGAAAAAAAACTCAAACCAACATTTTTAAGCCAATTGTACGATAATTTATTTTGCCCCAGAGCGGGACTCTTCAGGTACATTTTCGATGGTTTACCACTACCATATATATATATATATATATATATATATATATATATATATATATATATATATGGTAGTGGTAAACCATCGTACCTGAAGAGTCCCGCTCTGGGGCAAAATAAATTATCATACAATTGGCTTAAAAATGTTGGTTTGAGTTTTTTTTCAACACATAAGAACGTCTGATATGAAATGTAGACATCATTTTAAGAGGCTGGCGCTTATTTGAGCAATTTATAGTTGCCATGGGAGTATATATATATATATATATATATATATATATATATATATATATATATATATATATATATATATGTGTGTGTGTGTGTGTGTGTTAGTAGTAGTATTTCATGTATTCACATAAAATGTTATAAGGAGATATAATCTTTAATGTATCAATTTTCAGTATTTACTTCAACAGTGCTCGATAAGTAAGTAGAGCTAGGCATCAATATATATATATATATATATATATATATATATATATATATATATATATATATATAGGGTCTGTCGTAATAGTAAAATGATGAAGCGTGTACGATTGAAAAGTATACTTATTTTCAGAAAATATTAATAGCTACAAATCTTGAATCTTTATATATAAACATTGCAAGCAGCAGCAGCAGCAGCAGCCCATCTAACCACCCACCGTGGGGAGTGGCAACGTAGTAGTGTCAAAGCAATCTGGCTGACAGGGATCTGATGAAAATCCATGATGGATCGGCATCAGGATCCGTTGTCCTCCGGTCGTCTCTGCCTCTGCGTGTGGCAAGCAAAGAACTGCAAACTCAATTGAGTGAGAGTGACAACGTTGCTCCTATACTATTACTTTAAGTGTTCTGGGCCAAACCTTTCCCGACTTCGTATGCAACCACTGAGACTTACTGTTCTTGGTCTCGAGAGTAAAAAAAAAACACGTAATTTTGCAGGTTAACGAATAGTTGCGACTAACGAGGAAGACTTCATGGAGACCAAACAATCCTGAGGCACGATCTTTGTGAGCTCTATGCAGAAGGCTGACTCCATCATCATCAACATCATCGATTTATGACTATTTTACATAATGAAATGTGTTGGCGCATGTATTTTCAATAAGATAGAAATGCCCCTCTAACTTTGATTAACATAAATAATTTAAATTATATAAGTGACATTTTGAAAAAAAAAAAGACAAAAACAACGCATGATGCAAATTTAAATGATAAATCATTTATTCATTTAAATTTTTTTTTTTTTTGACAAGCTTTCGTTGTAAAACAACTTTGTCAGGCGAAACTGTCCTATAGTTCTTTCTTCTTCATTTCGATGGTATTATCCCCGAGAAGTCGAATCACGGTAGAGTCATAAAAACACGTCAAGAACCATCGGTTAATGAAAATACGAGAAATCAGTTAGAAACAAAAGCACGATGCAAAAAGATTTTTTTTTTTCAAATAAATGACAACTATTATTTAAATTAAAATATTTAGGCTTTCAAGCCTTTTTCAGTGGTATACAATTTTTCTTCTTTTTTTTTTCGTTTTCTTTCTTCATTGTCGAGATCTAACGACGTTGTCGGCCGTAGACACCCGACTACTCCCGATGTTATTCTCAAAAACATACTTAACCTTGTGTCTAAGTTCCCCTAGAAAGGAGGTAAATAATAACTCAGGAGTAGTCAGGTGTCTACAGCGTCGACGTCGTTAAATTTCGACAACGAAGAAAAAAAAAGAAAGAAAGAAAAATTGTCTACCACTGAAAAATAAAAAGCTTGTGAAGCCAAAATATTTTGATTTAAATAATTGTTTTCATTTATTTGAAAGAAAAAAAATCTTACATCGCGATTTGGTTTGTAAATGATTTCTCATATTTTCATTAACCGGTGCTTTAAATGTAATAATAATATTGCATTTAATACTTAAACTATATAGTTTTATCAATTTAAAAAAGAATTTAAAAGATATGTATTTGTAAATTTCATGTTAGAGGGTTTTATTTAGGTACGTGCAAAAATGTCCGTCTCTTGTACGGACTATGCGGCACTTCTGCATTTCAACCGTCACTTGGACTTAATAATTGAAGAGTTCCATTCATCCCACCTAGTCAAAAACCAATGTTGACTGTTGGATTTTCGTTTTAAATTATAAATTTTCGTTTTAAAAGATCACTGTTAAGTATTTTTATAAAATTTTAATTCATACAAAAAAAAATTCACTGACTAAAATCACTGACTATTCATTTTAATGATAAATTTTCATTATAAAATCACTGTTGACTATGTTGAGAAAGTTTTAATTCATACAATAAAAGAAAACACATTTTTATTATTTTTATGAATTTTTAATTATTAAATAAAATATTTTCATATTCAATAACGATACATTGTTCACTGTTATTATTGTCATTTTGAATAAAAACATCTAATTCGGTTACTTCCGGTTGGTTGTCTGCCCCTGCCTTTAAAAGAGGAAAGCAAATTAAGTAGAGCAAGACTACAATAAAGATCCCAGCTCAGTAACACAACACGCGGAACAATTTTGGAAGTCACCGGTGTCTTCCGGTTGACCTCGCAATACACGTGGTCGCTATTTACAAAAGAACTTGTGAATAAAACTTTTATTCATTTTAATAAATGCAGTATATTTCGGAATTTTTTTTTCTTTTAACATGGTAATATTTATTTTAAGCAGAGGGTCCATAAATAAAACAAATAAAATATTAACATGTTTTCTTTTAAAACATGTTTTTGTGTCACTATTTACTTGCCTCCCCACGAGGGCAGAAATGGGGTATGAAATATTTATCGCCGTACTTAAGTAATCTTCTGTTTTGTAGGGAAAAATCAAGCTTCCCAAAAAGGGGCACTCTGGATCTTACCTAGTTTAGAAGGATTTTTCCATACTAATAAACAAAACAATTTATCGGTTTTTTTTGTGTTTTACTTTTATTTACTAAAAAAAAAAAAAAATTTAAACGCAGAACATTCTATACTTCGTGTTGTGCATTTTAAGAAAAAGTAAAGGGCTAAATGAAAATACTTTTTTTTTCTTTTTGTAGGGAGGCGAGTAAATAGCGAAGTTTTATTTATTTGTTTATAATTGTTGCTTACAGAAAAGAAGGAAAAAAACTTCATAAACTTTAAATTGCTTCCGTTTAGAAACTGATTTTTGAAGTCTATCTCCGCCCTCGTGGGGAGGCAAAACGAAAGATTACAAGTCAGCCGATTTAAAAAAAAAAAAAAAAGCGTATATACTTCGTTTATTTATTAAAATGCGTAATCTTCCGTTTTGCCTCCTCGGGCTAGGAGCAAAGTGTAGTACGTAGAAAATCCTTCTAAACTGATGTAAGATCCAGAGTGCCCCTTTTTGGGAAGCTTGATTTTTCCATACAAAACGGAAGATTACTTGAGTACGGCGATAAATATTTCATAACCCCCCCCCCCTCATTTCTGCCCTCGTGGGGAGGCAAGTAAATAGTGACACAAAAACATTTTTTAAAAGAAAACATGTTAATATTTTATTTGTTTTATTTATGGACCCTCTGCTTAAAATAAATATTAACATGTTAAAAGAAAAAAAAATTCCGAAATATACTGCATTTATTAAAATGAATAAAAGGTTTATTTACAAGTTCTTTTGTAAATAGCGACCACGTGTATTGCGAGGTCAACCGGAAGACACCGGTGACTTCCAAAAAATGTTCCGTATGTTGTGTTACTGAATTGGGATCCGTATTGTAGTCTTGGTCCAATTAAGTCCAAGTGTCGGTTGAAATGCAGTGCCGACTATGCTTATTAACAAGCGCTTATCATTAATTATTTAATTAGTTTCCGTGTAAACTTTTATTGTGTTTGAAAGATAAAAGCCTAAACTTAATCTCTAAGCCGAAAAAACTGCATATTTACATGTGAAAAAGAAATTATAATGAAATATGTTATCACGGCGGCTAAAAAAACCAAAAATTCAGTGAATTTTGAACTTTGAAAAAATTACTTGTAAAAATCCCTTGAAAGATAAATATAAGTTTTTGGGAACTATTTCAAAGATAATTATTAAATTAAAGTCATAAGATACTGAATTAAAAAAAAAATCCCACGTTTTACTAAAAATTAGCAAAATTATCCCCCAAAAGTCATAGTTTAGTAAAATCTGGCATCAGTTAATCGGTAAACGACTTTGTTTACCAATTGACTATGGCTATGCAAAATATATGGAAGACAAACATGTCATAATTTATCATTTTTAACTTTTAATATAAAAATGGTTTTGTAATAGTTTATAGAAGTTGAAAAAAATATTATTTATTAATTTCTTTATTCTTTTTAAGGTTATAAAGAAATTTAAGTACCCTTATTTTGTTGTAATAAAAAAGAAAATGCTTATTTAATTAAAAAATATTTGTGAATGAACTAATAAAACTTTTATTAGTCCATACTAATATAGTGAAATGAGGTAACATTTAAAGAAATATTTTTCCAACGCTTTATATGCGACAATATCGGCTGAGACAGAAAGGGTTAAAATAGAAGTACAACACTTGTAAAGGATTGAAAATCCCGAAAAATTAAAAATATGAGACGAAAAAGTACATTTTAGGTGAAAATGCGATACTAAAGATTGATCAGGGACATTAACTATACAATAGACTGTTTGGGGCCGTTAAATCTGTAGGGGCCGTTAAAAATCAATTTTAACGTTTAAAGACATGGGAATAAAGTGTAGTATCTTTTCAGTCCTCGGTCAGAAGAAGAAATGCTTCTGCTAATTGAATTTTTATTTTTTTTTACAATCCAAAATGCCTCTTTTTGGAAGCTGGGGTTTCCTCACATTAAAAACGGACTTAGTGTATAATTTTGGCCTCGTGGAGAAACATATGTAAATATGGACGTCATGTTTCCCTTTTGTTTATTTTGTTTATTTTTTTGCTTTCTATTTATCTTCCTCCCACAGCGGTAAGATGTGACACAAGGTCGGGAAAGTGGGATTTGAAAAGCCAGCGCTCGAGAAGGTGAGCACTCTGCCCATTAAAAATTGCCTGGGCAACCCCGTCGGCATTCCCCGGTAGGGGCGTCTCAGGCAGTAAGCGATAAACTTACTCCACCCCAAAGAGGGGAGGCAAAGCATGGGAGGGTGCACCTCCTAGAACTGCACAGGACAAACTCACAGACGGCGGAATCAAGCCCCGAAGGCCAAGAAGATACCGGTCTATAGGGTGTAGTATCTATCGGAACAGATACTACACCTTGATCTTGGCCAAAAGGCTAGAAAAAAACGTAAAATAAACTTTTACTTCTTTAAATAAAGCAAAAAAAAAAGTCGAGAAGTTCTCTAGTTGAGCAAACAAAGTTTACAGGCCAGATATTTTTTCAGAAAGGCGAAATGCAATAGTTAAAAAAAAAATGTATATATTTTTTTTAGATTATGACATGCTGACTGTATTGAAGTTTAAATCAATTTAGTATTACATACGAAATAGGGGAAAAACAGTTTTTAGTAAATGTGCTAGTATTATCGGCTTATTTCCAATATGGCAATATGTTCCATTGGATATACGATAGTTGCTAAAACGGGAATCAAAACAGTATTTTGGTGAGTTATATAAAAAAAAAAATAATTTATTTAAAAAAATTAAAGTAAAATATTTATAAAAATATTTGTTTCGAAACATAATTCTTGTGTTTTCGCAAAACAAGGTTGTTTTGTTGTTGTTTTTTAAACAATGCAAACACAAGAATTCTGCTGTGAAAAATATTTTTATAAATATTTTGATTTTTTTAAGTAAATTATTTTTTGATATAACTCATTAAAAAACTTTTACTTCTTTTCATTGAACCTAGTTTTGGAAATAAGCTGATGTACTAACTCAAAGGATTAAAAAGTGTTGTTTTGTTTTCCTATTTCATACGTAATATTAAATTGATTTTAACGCCAATACGGTCAGCATGTCATAATCTTTTTCTTTTTTTTAAACTATACAATTTTTAGCTATTGCGTATCGCCTTTCCGAAAAAATGATCTGGCCCGTTAACTTCACCTTTGACCTGCGCGTGCGTGTGTGTAAAACATTCTTTGAATTGGCGAAATTTTATTTTTAGTCGTCACATTTCTTCCTTATTTTATTCACAAGAGAGGCGGGAATTTTTTTTTATTTATTTACTTATTTAATGGAAATCGCTCCAGACAAGGCATGAAGCCACTTGATGTAAAGAGCTAAAGAATAATACTACTTCAAAGTCAAATACTAGCCAACGATAAGTGGTAGAGGGATAGATTCTGACCTAGAAAACAGCAATTCTTCCCCCTTTGTCAAAAACATCGTTCATCGAATGTGAGGACTAAAGAACAAAAATAAGGGAAGCGAGAGTTACGAGGCTGCCGAAAGTAAACCCAATGTCCTCTTTATACTCTCATTTATTTTCTATAAACAAAGTTTCTTGGAAAAGAAAAGTGTCTAGCATCAGACATTTCCTCCGAAAACTTTTAAAACCTTTTTCCTCCAAAAAAAAGTTTTTCTTTGCGTGTCTTTGAAGTGTCATGTGGTCATATGACAGTTTTCCACTTTTTTTATGCAATCCTTTGCATTATTGCTGTACTCTGCAAGATCTTTCAAGCTGCACCGGTTGGGCAGTAGGTGACAGACAAGGAAGTGTTTCATCGTATGGCCCTCCTCTCCACATTCACAGATGGTTGGGTCAGTTTTGTAGCCCCATTACTCATAGCAACTTTTGATCAATATCTATCCCGTTCTCGTGCGGTTGAGTGTTTTCCACTGGAGCCAGGGTGCTTCTGGGCCGACAGGGGAGGAGGGTAGAAGAGGGGATCCCCATATCAGTAGGAGGGGGAGGGTATTCTTTAGCTGTCTGGTCCACAGCTGTAGTCTGGTCTCTTCCTGAGATGTTGTTAGTGGTTCGAAATGGTTGAGGAAGCTTCTTCTTGAGTTCATTCGTTGGCCCGTTGATTCATGTCCATGAAGGAGATGGCGTTCATCACTGATAGCCTTTGTGATCTCTACTCGGCTGGCAACTTCCCGTCTCACATCTGAAGAGGCAATGTCAGTGAGGAGATGCAGGTTGTTCAGGTTGGTGGGCTTCAAGCAGCCAGTGATCAAGCGACAGGTGTTGTTCGGTGCTGAGTCTAGGTTTTTGGCATGCGTTGATCTCTCCCAAACAGGACAAGCATACTCCGCAGAGGAATAGCACAGGGATAAGGCAGTACATTTTAGTGTGTGTTCTGTGGCTCCCCACTTGGAGGAAATATATGGTCATAAAATTTCACGGAAAACAATCGAGTAGTTATTTTTTATATATATTATTTAAGAAATTCACTTTTTTTTTTTCATTCAAATCAGTAGATGACTTCATAGCCGTCATTTTTTTTTTAAATATCAGGATGAGTAATCGCTTTTGGAGCGAAATTTATGTGGCGACAGAAATTCGATAAACTGAATATCTTAAATTAAAAAAAAAATAATAATTAAAAAAAAAAAAACTACTGGATTATTTACCGTAAAATTTGGTTACCGGTTTTTAAATCATAACAAGTATATATTTCCTTAAATTAGAATTTTATTTAACGTGTTTCTCGGAGAGTGTTATGTCAAGAAGCACCGAACAAAAAATGCAATTAGATTTAATAAACGCGAAAGAGACGGAGAAACGTAGAGAAAAGAACTCGCCATTGTGAAGTTATTTATCTACCTCCCACAAGGTAAGATGTGACACAAGGTTGAGAAAGTGGGATTAGATAAGCCAGCGCTCGAGAGGTGAGGACTGACCATTTAAAAATTGCCTGGGCAGCCCCGTCGGCATTCCCCGGTAGAGGCGCCTCAGACAGTAAGCAATAAACTTACTCCTACACAGAGAGGGGAGGCAAAGCCTGGAAGGGTGCACCTCCTAGAACTGCACAGGACCGACAACCCCCAATAGACCGGCGTAAATCCAGACCCAAAGACCCGAACAATATCGGTGGGGTCCCCTGGTTGGTGAAGTTCTCTCAAATGACTAACTATTTTGTTTTACCCCATGTCAACCTGCGAAACAAAAATTAAAAAGCGGTTTACATTTTTTTTTTGAAAAAATATGAACAAATTAAGAAATCAGATTAAAAAGAAAAAATCCCCCCCCCCCTAATCTTGCTGTACCTACCCGGCGTTGACCGGAAGTATTTTTACTTTCATTTTGAGACCCCCCACGAACCTTCTTTTTTTTTACCAAATTATTATTATTTTTAAGCTAATAGGATTTTGAAAGTAAAATTTAAATATAACGGTATCGTTTGGTCATTAAATTATTAATTGAACCAAATTGTAACAATACTTTTACTAATTAAAAATAATTAGAGTCTTATACGATTAAGACGTGGGCGTTAACGAGTTTCGCTCGTTCACATATTTCTGTTTCATTGGCAAACGAGTGCGCTCTGGGTTCATTTGGGCATCTTTTCTGGCTGTGCTCGAATGTGGAGGGGGGGGGGGGCATTGCCAGAGCAAAAAAGCATCCAGAAAGCAACAAAAAATCCTTTTATTGGGGGTGAGGAAGGGGGAGGCTTCCTACGGAAGGTAAAATAGTTGCATGTAAAAACGCAAGTTTCATCTGTAAATAGTAAAAAAAAATAAAAAATTATTATGTCGCCCTCACATTTTTAGGGACCAGAGAAAAAAAATACGCTAAAACATTAAATATTGTTTTTCGCATTTTTTTTTTATTGTAGAAAAGAAAATAACCGCCCCCCCCCCCAACATTTTTTTTTTGCCAGCGACCCCCCCCCCCCCTAAAAAAATATAAGCTTAGTTAACACACACCTCCTTCTATAGCACAGTTTCTAATTTTCTGACAAAAAATCGAATAAATGTTGGGGGGGGGGGGGGGGGTTACATGTCTCCATTTCCCGCTAATTGGTCCAAAAGTGGGTGCTCATTTTACGTTAAATTTATATAGGAAAGTGATCCCCCTAATCTAAAATATTTTTGATTATTTTAAATTCCTTGTTTGCGCACTAAAAAAAAAATGTAACAAAAATATTTTTTAGGGGGAGGGGTAAATACGATGGTGTGATAAAAAAAATACCATTTTTTTAGCGCACACATGGGTCACAAATAAGTAGGTAAACGAAAATAAATTGTTTTTGATTAATTTCAAAACTGTATTTCCTAGGAACGTACAAAATCAATGGCCGATTCCCAAAATGTAAAAACATTTTGACCACCCACCTTCACTTAAAAATTCAGAAAATCAACCAATTTTAATGAAATTTTCAGTATTTATTAATCAACAATCACGGAATATAATGAAACCATTTTTTTCTTTTTAAATGTTAGTGAAAATGTATTTATTTTTTTTAAACAAAATACACCTTTACTAAAGTTATATTTTTTATATATTAATAAAAAATAAATGCATTCATTTTTTTTTATATGAAAATAAAGCATTGTAGATGTTAACAATTAAAAAAATTTTTTTATATTTTTTATATATTACGAAAAAGGCCCCTAAATACCGTGTAAACAAAATCACTATAACTCGAAGAAAAATTAATTTTTTGAATTAGCGATATTATTATTGAATAAAGCACTGTTTAATCAATATTTTCACCAAAAAATAATATAATTGCAAAAAATATTTCATGTGATTTTAATGATTAGAGTTTCTGGGAAAATAAAAAATGCGACATAATTATATTTCCCTTTCATACATTAACGTGTCGTCATCATCAGCGCAAGAATTTTTTTTTTATAATCTTGAAAATAAACCAAAAATTTACAAATTTGAGACCCAGGAACTTAACGAAAAAAATAATTTTTTAAATTTAATAATTTCTACTAACGATGAACTTAGAGTGGTATGGTGGGATTAGCCTTCCAACAACCACTTACTTTTACACCGCCCTCAAAATGTTATTTTTAGAGATTGAACAATTTCGTAATTTCACAATTCATCGTCAATTATTTGGAAAGATTTGTATTTGTTTTGTCTTTTTTAATTAATAAATATTTAAGTTAAAAACAATTATTTATTAATAAATAAAGAGAATTCAAACATGACATTTTCTTTCAAAATTGAATTCTATTTATTAATAAATAACTGTTTTAACTTTTTTTTTCAATGAATAAATTGTCAGTCTAGTCATTGACTTTAATTTACTTTTTCACACTTAAAACAAAAAAATACAGTTTATCTTAAAAAAAAACCAATGTAATTTATCGTTACGACACGTTAAGAATAAATCGAGTAACTAAAGTTTTTAATCATCATGTAAAAACATTTAATAAAATTGACGCAGTCTCTAACGTAAAAATAATTTTTAACATTTACAAAAAAGTTTTATTTCAAATTCTAAGGAAAAACATTGGTAAACAGACGTCATCAATAATTTCAGAGTATTACTAAATTAAAAACTAATACCAAGTTAAATATGAACCTTTTTAGTTAAAAATAAAATAAATAAGATCTTAATTGCGTACATTCACAAATATTTTAATTAAATAAGCATTTCCTTTTTTATTACAACAAAATAAGGGTACTTAAATTTCTTTATAACCTTAAAAAGAATAAAGAAATTAATGGATAATAATTTTTGCAACTTCTATAAACTATTACAAAACCATTTTTATATATAAAGTTAAAAAATGATAAATTATGGCATTTTTGTCTTCCATATATTTTGCATAGCGATAGTCAATCGGTAAACAAAGTCGTTTACCGATTAACTGATGCCGGATTTGACTAATTTATGACTTTTTCTGGGGGGAGGGGATAATTTTGCTAATTTTTAGTAAAACGTGGGAATTTTTTTTTTTAATTCAGTATCTTATGACTAATTTAATAATTATCTTTGAAATAGTTCCCAAAAACTTATATTTATCTTTCAAGGGATTTTTACATGTAATTGGTTCAAAGTTCAAAATTCACTGAATTTTCGGGGTTTTTTAGTCGCCGTGATAACATATTTCATTATAATTTCCTTTTAACACGGTAAATATGCAGGGTTTTTTTCGTTTAGATATTAAGTTAAGGCTTTTATCTTTCAAACACAATCAAAGTTTACACGGAAACTAATTAAATAATTAATGATAAGCGCTTTTTAATAAGCATTGTCCGTACAAGAGACGGCAATTTTTGCACGTACCTAGTATTTCCTTTTAAATAATTTTTGTCTAGAATAGTAATTATTACCGGCACATACTATGGGCCATGAACGCCCTTGTGACCTTTAATAATGGCTACAACCCACATTAAACTCGACCTTCTGTCACATATCGCCCTCGTGGAGAGGCAAGTAAAATAAAAGGAATATATAAGGAATAAGTGCTTTGTTACATTAGGGCCCGAGCCAACTTTGATCCCGTGGTTAGGGTTAGCATTAGGGTCATGGTCAAAGTTAGCGCGGGTCCTAATGTAACAAAGTACTCAGGAATAAATTTGCAGATTTTTTTTTCTCTTTCGAGAAATTTGATAGATTTTTTTTCAGAAAACATCGTTAAATGTATCGTCTTCCTCTTCACACACACACACACACTCACACACACAAGCACACACCCACACACCATTATTAGAAGTCAATAAACATTCCACCACAAGCTTATATTATTTACCCCTTCCCAGGAGTTAGGCACAAGGCCAGTTTTTATCTTACTCCCAGTCCCACAAGGTAAGATGTGACCCAAGATCGGGTCGGGAAAGTGGGGTTTGAAAAGCCAGCGCCCGAGAAGTGGGCACTCTGGCCATTAAAAATTGCCTTGGCAGCCCCGTCGGCATTCCCCGGTAGGGACGCCTCAGGCAGTAAGCAATAAACTTACTCCTCCCCAAAGAGGGGAGGCAAAGCCTGGGAGGGTGGACCTCCTAGAACTGCACAGAACGGACCCATTGACCGGCGTAAATCAAGCCCCGAAGGACAAGACAATACCGGTCTATAGGGTGCAGTATCCATCGGAACAGATACTACACTTTGATCTTATACTAATATCTCATCCCTCTCTTTACAGCTGTATTGGGGTGAGAAAAACCTGGGCCATACGCAACAATATGCTGTTCACCATTAAATACATTTAAATATGCGCAAATTGAAATAATTAATCTCATCTCGATGGACGCACAACAACAAACAAACAAAAAATTTAATTTGCCCAGGAATCGTTTTACTTTCGTTTTCATTTAGTATTTCTTTCCTTTTTTTTAAATTTTTTTTTTTTTTACTATGCTATTTTTTATCAGTTTATTTTGGTATTTTGGTAAATTTGTCATTTCCTACCGAAAATGGCGGACAACTCTGACGTCAAGGAAGCCTCTGCTATTTTCCGACCTAACAAATAAGTAAACCCAAATAAATTGTTTGGGACTAACTTCAAATTTACCATAAAGTATTTTAAAGTGAATACAGTTGGGAAATTAGTCCAAAATAATTTATTTGAGTTTACTTGGGTTTACTTACTCATTTGTGAGGTCAGGAAATAGCAGACGGTTCATTAACGTCAAAGTTGCCTGCCATTTTAGGTTGGAAACGACAAATTTACCGGTATTTTTTAGAGAATCACTCACGCAAACTACCCGGACTTGGGGGGGGGGGGAGTATTATTTTTAACGAATATGTTATTTAAATATTATATTTTTCCTGTTACGGTCTTGTTTTGCGCCTGCACACTGAAGAAAGAAAAAAACACCCAATTACCTTTATTTTTTATATCGGATGTTAAAAATTAAATTTAATTATTATGGTATCGTTTGGCCGTTTGCTCATAAACGCATTAAGTGAACATAATTGTTATAAAACTACAACTAATTACTGGTTAATTAACTTTTAATTAAATGAAGATTTTCTAGGAATTTCAAGACGAGCACAAATGACTTTCTATTCGACAGCTTAAATGCTTACAAATGCTTTTACAATTTTGAAGGGTCACAAAGTAATTTGTTCTTTTTTTCCTCTTCAATTATTAACTTGAGATTAAAATGGCTGACTTGTTTACGAATAAACCAAATGGATTCTGATAATTTAATTAAGAAAATTAAATCTATTTCAATAAATGACCGATTAATAGTCAATAAAAAGTAATGTGTAAAGTCACGTAGAGACGAGAAATGCACACATACAGACACACGACAAGTTGTCTCATAATTTTATTAATATAGAAATTTATCTGGAAGAGGTTAATGCACTTCTTTAGTTTAGCTGTGAATCAGAAATCAATTTTGAAGAGTTACATTTCACTCCTGACCCAATTAACCGGAAGTAAAAATTATCTTTACCATTATTTTAAAAATAACTTTTCGTTTTATAAAGTTTTAAATTATACAAAAAAAAAAAAATCAATGGTGACTTTTGGCTCTCCAGAAGGGTTCGCGATCCCGCTGACTTCCGGGTTATCCTGCAGTAAATTTCATGTACGGATGATCATAAGAGAAAATTTAGAATTGTATTTTTAGTATAATAAAATAAGTTGTGAGCAAAACAAATTATCAAATATATGTTTGTTTATATTTTTATGAAAATATAACAAATCTTTAATAAAAAAAATCTGTTTTTTTTAATTGATATAAATAAAGTTTTGAAATGTCTAGCGCTGACAACGTCAACAGCTACCTTCAAGAATTTCTCTGGCGACGCCGAATAAAACAAAATTATTTCGGCAATATTCTTTATTGTATACGCTTTTATTATTCTTTTTAAATACTTTAAATTATGTTGCTGTTTCACAAAATACAAAAGACATTTGCTTTAAAAATCACTATTAAAATACTAAGCTATTTTATTATATTTTCATAAAAAATCAAAACACAAATATTATGTTGCTGTTTCACAAAATACAAGACATTTAAAAACTTTATTTATATCAATAAAAAGAAGACATTTCAACATATTTTATCCATAAAAACAGATTTATTAAAGATTTGTTATATTTTCATAAAAAAAAAAAAAAAATTATTTTATTTAACTAAAAATACAATTCTGAATTTTCCGTTAAAAAAAAGTTTCTTTTATTATTTATGATCATCCGTACTTGAAAATTACTGCAGGATAACCCGGAAGTCAGCGGGATCGCAAACCCTTCTGGAGAGCCTGACTTTTTGTTTGATAAAAAAAATCAGACAAACTCTTCGTTTTTATAAAGTTTTATTTAAATTATACATAAAAATCACTGTTGACTATTCGTTTCATAGAATTTTACATCATTAAATAAAATAAAAACACTGCTCGCTGTTTTTATTGTTCGTTTTATTTTTGATAAAAACTTCTAATTCTATATTACTTCCGGTTGATTGTCTGCCCCTTTTTTCAAAATTGAAAACAAATAAATTCTGATTCACAGCTAAAAGTGGCGAGGTTATTTTTTTTTTTAATGTAATTTCGTGATTTATCGCAATATTATTATTAACAGGATTACCAGAAACAGTATCATAGCAACTACTTTCTTAGGCGCATTCGATGTAACCCCTTAACAGAGGAATACAAAAACACTTCAACGAGGATTCTGGCGCAATAAAGGCCAGAACACAAAATATCCATAAAACAATTTAATATAACATCGTTTTCCAGTGAAGCCATAACAACAACGAAACCCTGCATAGTGGCAGCGGTAAACCCGCAGAATTAGAAGGAGAGAACAAAAACAACAGTATCTCGTTGATTTCAACAAAACAAACGTTTGTATACGCAGTTCCGTGAAGAAGCGACCATCAACAAAAACCACAACTAAAAACTGAAACAATACAAACAAATATCGCACTAAGAGCAACAGCTGGAATAACAATTGGGCAAAAATGTAGTATAGTTAACAGCCGAGAAATCATAAATAGGCAAAAAATACAACAAATAACTTTTACCAATTTTTTATTAACCTGCATAGTTTGGAACTGTAAGTTTAGTTATTTCAAAAATTATTTTGTTACTTTCATTTAGCCGATTTCGTCAGTTAAAAATGGCGGTCGATTTTTTTTAAGTGGTCGCTAATTTCAGGCTTAAAAGATTTTTTGTAAAAAGCTTACACTAATCATACTTGAAACAACCCCTCGACTTAGGGTAAGTGGTACCGTATACATATATTTTTTTTAACTATCTTTACTCTGAAATTAGCGACCACCTAAAAAACATCGACGGCCATGTTTGATTGACGAAATCGGTTATAAGTGAAAGTAACGGAATAAATTTTGAAATAACAAAACTTACAGACAGTTTCATAAGTTTGAAACTATGCAGGTCGATAGAAAATGAAATGTTCTATTGTTTGGTAAAAGTTATTTGTATTTTTATTTTATTTTTGTTGCTTATTTTCGATTTCCTGGCTGTTAAATATACTACACTTTTGCCAATAATGGATGCCCCAAACCAAGACGATCCATTTTACGTTAAATTTATGTGAAACTGATCCATCATTCTAAATTCTAAACAATTGCTTTTTTTCTGTTAAGTTTTTCAGGGGGTTCACACGCACAGTTAAAAATAATTGAAAAGTTCCATTCATTCAACCCAGTCAACCGGAAGTGCCAGACTGAATTTTTTTCTCTCCCAAAATGGATCTGAATTATCTCAATTTTCGTTTTTAAAAGATCACTGTTGAATATTTTGATAAAATTTTAATTCATACAATAATAATAAAAAATCACTGACTATTCATTTTAATGATAAATTTGCGTTTTAAAAATCAATGTTGACTATTTTGAGAAAGTTTTAATTCATACAATAAAAAAAAAAACAGATTTTGATTATTTTTATAAATTTTTAAATTATTAAATAAAATATTTTCATATTCAATAACGATAAATTGTTTGCTGTTATTATTCTTCGCTGTTAATATTGTCATTTTGAATAAAAACATCTAATTCGGTTACTTCCGGTTGGTTGTCTGCCCCTGTCTTCAAAAGAGGAAAGCAAATTAAGTCTAAGTGACGGTTGAAATGCAGAAGTGCCTAAGTTTGTTTTTTTTAAGAAAATATAACAAATCTTTAATAAATCTTATTTTATGAATCAAATATATTTAAATGCCTTCTGTTTGTTTGTTTTTAATGAAAATATCACAAATCTTTAATATTTTTTTATTTTTTTTATGAATCAAACCCATCGTTACGGGATTGTCAATCAAAGACTTACGCCAGTCTCTGTGCTTACGTTGACTTGCTGCCCTTGCAACGGCCACGAATAGATTATTTGTATGATTTGGCCAGTGTTATAGTGGCACGTTCAAAGAACGATCCCACCCGTACTGATTTAGTTTTTTACAGGTTGTGCAAACCAATATACTTATCATGAACACGTTTTTCACTTCCGGCCTGTAGATACATCCTCTAAGGCCGGGGACACTTGTATTGATTTACTCCTCTCCAGGAGTTAGGCACAAGGCCAGTTTTTATCTTACTCCCACAAGTAAGATGTGACCCAAGGTCGCGTCGGGAAAGTGGGGGTTTAAAAATTGCCTGGACAGCCCCGTCAGCATTCCCCGGTAGGGGCGCCTCAGGCAGTAAGCAATAAACTTACTCCTCCTCAAAGAGAGGAGACGAAGCCTGGGAGGGTAGATCTCCTAGAACTGCACTGGACAGACCCATAGACCGGTGTAAATCAAGCCCCGAAGGGCAAGACAATACCAGTCTATGGGGTTCAGTATCCATCGGAACAGATACTACACTTTGATCTTAGCCAAACTCAATACGTGAGTAGAGCTAGGTAGTAAGTTATGAAAATATATTTATGGTAATTAAGCTACACAGAGGCTTCCGCGTTTCATTCCCGTAGGGAATCGTCAGGCTAATTATATATATATATATATATATATATATATATATATGATAATTTTATTTACACAGACATGTACAAAATCTGCGACACTGGCATGTCGATAACATCGACATGCCAGTGTCGCAGATTTTGTACATGTCTGTGTAAATAAAATTATCATATATAAAGCTCTATTCTGATATTGAGCACTTTTTATAAACCCGGTTAAAATTCTCTGGATTACCACCCTGTGGATATTTTTCACCTGGATTATTACCATTATTATATATATATATATATATATTTAATTATGCTAATTATGGAAATTATATTTCAAACATGATGTAAAAGGAAAAACCAACATTATTCATATATTTTAAGACTTTCCCAAGATGACCGATTTGAAGAAATAACATAATTCTTATGTACAATAATTGAAAAAAAATAAGGCGCGATTATGACGTAAAAAGAATGCTTTTGTTCTTTATTTTCGAACGAACCATGACCGTTAGAATTCAAAATGTGTGGTGCGTTTATGAAGTGGAATGAGTGTTTTTTTTTGTTTTTTTTTGTTTTTTCGTTTTTTAATATCGATATTATGTACAACGTTTTGTTTGGGAATGTGGTGTAAAATAGCTAACCTGGATTTAAGTTCAAGTTTTGTCCAGTTAAAATAAGTTTGTTGATTAAAGGAGATAAATTGTAGAAGCCGTTATGTTGTTTAATTGTGTTAGAGCTCATAATGAATGTTGATTCAAGAAGTCTTTGGCGAGATTTATTCAAACTGAATTTAATGAGTCTAGCTTGTTTAAAGTGAAAATAATTCTGTTGTAATATATATATATATATATATATATATATATATATATATATATATATATATATATATATATATATATATATATATATATATATAATTTATATATTTTAATATTTTACCTCCGTACGACGTCGTTTCGAGCTTACTGTTCTCATCAGCGCAGGGAAATAACAATCTCAGAATCTGTAAGCGTTCACTTGGTCCCTTAGGCCATGGGAGATTGTCACGTGATAACGGAGAAATTAACTTATATTTAATACTGAAAGCGGCGAGTGTAAACATAAAGACATTCGATATCAAAAAATATAAGATTAAAGAAATAAAGTAAATACTGAAAATCGATACATAAAAAATGATATCCCATAACATTTTATGTGGATACATGAAACTCAACTTCAATATACTGATAGAAACTGATAGAACATTACATTTTCGCATGATTGTTGACATTTATTGTGCGTTTCTATTAGTGTATTGTTTAGCTTTCGATTTTTTTTATCGATTTTCAAGTCCAGGCCATGAGCGAGCCTCCATTTTTAATTTCTTATCGAGCAGTCAACACCGACTGTTTTGAACAAGAAAACCACCCTTTAAAATAGGTTAAAACACAAGTAAAATCATCTAGGTAGGTAGATGAGTGACTTAACTTGCCTTTGCTAACATTTATTTGTTGCACATTTGTTTTGTTTTGTTTTTTTGTTTTTTTTTTTTTCATCCTTTTTTCGTTCTGTTGATTATAGTAAAATATTCCCGAGCAATATTTGTAGTGCTCGGTACGGGGAAAATTGTGATTCGTAATGAATTCTGAGATTAAAAAAAAAATAAAATATAGTGAGTAGAAAATAGTTGCCAGTTTCACCGTTTTAACGTCAGATGTTACAAACTCTGATTATTTTATTGTAAACATGAAGAGGGGATCTCATACTTTTTAAAACGGTGCGGGGGTGTTGGTATATACCGTTCTCTCTCAAATGTTTATATACATTAAGATTTTGCAACGATAATCGCTGCGTTGCGAAAGTTGCCAATTAGCATAAAGAAAATAGTTTGGTGCTTGTGCATATCAACCCTGACATGTTAGACCGCCCTTAAGAATAAAATAGCTAAAGAAATGTATAAACTTTGTTATGTACTTACGTGGTAGATGAAAAAAAGACTGTACACCAAAAATTATGCAAATTCATCCAGTATTTATTTAATTATAAATAAAAAACGATTTTATCACTCGGTAGATATTTCCACCATTTTTCAGTGGTCAAGGACGATAACTCATATTTTCACGATTTCGGGGTTTGGGGTCTCCATTGTTTACAAAAATGTCAAAATGTACGTAAAATCATTTTTTTTTCTTTTTCTTACAATTTAAGAAATACTGGATGAATTTGCGTAATTTTTTCTGCACAATCTTATTTTCAGCTAACACGTAAGTACATAATAAAGTTTATACATTCTTTAAATATTTCAATGTCAGGGTTGATATGCACAAGCACCAATAGTTTTCTTTAAACCATTGCCGTTTTTTTTGTTTGTTTTTTTTTCTTTTTTGTTTTTAGGAAATAAATTTGAAGATTAAAATAATTGTAAATTCTGCAATTATTCGAAAAGATAGGTTGGTAAAACTAAAAACGAGCCTTGAAAAAAAAATGTAAGAAATACGTTTAAGAATAATTATTTCATTACAATATTCATACTTTTCTCGCTAAAGCGAAGAAACGTTGGATATTTCAAAATAATTTAAGTGCTTCAAAAATAAATAAAATTAAAAAAAACAAATATCCGGTCTGATTAATTATCAGGTAAAACGAAGATGAAAGGATGGGGTTAGGGTTAATATTTAAAATTTTCAATTCTATTTATTTTATCCGTTTTATTTTAATAAAATAAAATGACAACTTTTTTCTGGTTTCAATCCTGAAATTTATAAATAAAAATTAAAACAAATTCTAGGTCAAATGTTGCAAAAACGAATATTTTCGGTTTATTTGTTGCAGACGCTATTTCCCCAACCAAGGGTAAAAGTAGAATACCTAGTTTTTGGTATCAGTATTCATTATACCAACAACTTTCTAGGCTAAAGATAATTTGATATTTGAAGACGAAAAGAAAAAAGCGAAAAATCGACATATCCTAATACCCTTAGACACAGATTAAATCTGAAGAGGTTAGGGTTAGAGTTAGAGGTTGATGGGACGATTTCGTTTGTGTTTCATATAAACACACATATGTCGCCATTACAAGTTAGGATTAGGGTTAGAGGTTGATGAAAGGATTTCTTTTGTGTTTCATATAAACACACATATGCCGCCATTACAAATTACACATAGATATTTAAATTGCTATCATGAACAAATGGATAACAATACTAATACTTCAGGTTAGCTGCTGCTCATGCTTACTATGAACAAATGGATACGCATAGCAAGATAAACACATTTTGTCACTACAACTTACACATACATATTTTACCAACAACTTTTGTAATTAAATTCATTTTGAAAAGACAAAACAACAAAAACGTTGTGCCTTGTTCACAAACAATACTAATACTTCAGGTTAGCTGCTGATGATGCTTACTATGATGCCATTTGGTGAACACATGGATAGGCATATAAACATAAACACATTTTGCCAGATTTGCAAAAAGAAACAGATGTTTTTAATTACTTGCCTCCCCACGAGGGCAAAGTTAGACATAAGATCGGTTTTTAATGTGGGGAAAATCCGGCTCCCAAATGATAGGGCACTCTGGATTGAGACCAAAAAAATTACCTCAGTCTCGAAAGATTTCTCCTTCACTGACCGAGGACAGGAAAAATGAAGTGTAGCATCAGAACAGATACTACACTTTGCTTCTAGCCAGAAGGGCAAGACGTCTGTACAAAAACAAACAGTTGTTTACAAACTTGCTATGATATCGCTTGGTGAACAGACAAATACACATAGCAACATTTACAAACACGGGGGTGGGGGTGGGGTGAATAACCTACCATACACCATCCTCGAGTGTCTTCGGTCTCTCTGTACAAGGGTTTGTCAGGACAACCTGACATGAGGTTACTTCACCCTACAAGTAAACCCTGACCAAATATTCAAAATAACATAGCACAAATAAGATCCTCTCAGCACGGCTATACACTGGCTCATACGAAGAATAGTGTACCTTTTCCTAGTGATGTTACCTCAAGTAACAGCACTTAGCTGAGTATTCAACCAGACTAGATGAATTTTTGTCCTGGAATCCGGTAAGACTGAGAGATCACAAGAAAGATATACTCTAACATGGTCAATTGGGGAGAGGAAAATTAGTGTTTTGAACTTCTTTACTAACTCAACGTTTGAGAAGTAAAGGAAACTTTAATCGAACACACGGATATCTATGTATCTCATATAGAGATCAAATGTTAGCCCCTTTGATTACTGAGAACTTTGAGTGAAGTAAAAAAAAAAAAAAAGAAGACCACTACAAGACCTTAACAGAGCACTGCTGTCATATCTGGCAAGGTGCTGTACAGAGCCCTTTTTCCTGTCTTTGTAATCCCATGGGCTGCACACTCATGTTTAGACCGCTCACCCCAAGAGAGCCTCGGTCTTTATTATTAATAAAATAAAACAAACATTTACATTACAAATATCAGATGGAAAAAGAAACCGTGAAAATTATTCTAGAAATAAATCCAATCCACGATTTAGTTCCGGTTGATCTTTGTTGTTTGATATGCTGTAATAGTGCACACCTTATATTTATACGTTTATTGTTAAATACATGAATAGAGAGTGTTCTGTCTAACGTAGTATAGATCTATCATGTATCTCCCTTAGCCAGCCTTTGTTTTTTAGGGAATTCTCTCAGACTTGTCACCGGTGAGTTCGCTTCCAGTGCTTTGTCCCCTGATCTATTACCTCCCCCCTCCACGCCCTCATTGCGCAGTTTTCTATCTGTTTAAATATTCTGACGTTTTGAGCATTGTTATTTCACTGTACGGTCTCTGGGATGCGTATACGTTTCGTGAAAACGTGTGCAACCCTCAACAGTCAGATAAACTCTTATTCGACGTTCAATAAACCTGTGTCTAAAATATATCATGCCCCAGAGTCTTGATTGTCAATAGGAGTTTATTTGACTGAAGAGGTTTGCACACGTTTCCCTGAAATGTACACAGATTCCGGAGACAGTACAGAGCAGGGTAGACAGTACAGAGCAGGGTAGACAGTACAGAGCAGGGTAGACACACACAGGTTATTAATTAATTGAATAACAATAATTAGCTGTATCTACCCGCGTTGTCCGGATGGTGAGCTTAGAGAAAAATGATTAAAAATATAGTTTTGGTTTACAATAATAAAAAATTTTTTAAATAGCATTTAAAAATAAAAGTCGCTTTACTTTTCCTTTGTACTATTTTTGATTTCAAGAAATTTTCGATTACCAGGAAACAATGTGTTACATAAACACAAAGTTAGGTAAATGCGACAAACACGCCTGAACTTTGACCCCGTCGTCAGGGTTAGGGTCAAAATTAGCTCTGGTCCTAATCTGAAGAAGTACCCAGAGTGCCCCTTTTTAGAGTGATTTTCTCCAACTTACTTCCTTTTAACTCTTGTTTCATGAAACAAATCCACGTGGAAACTGTTTCTACTGCTTCAGCGATGTTTTTTGTCGCTTCCCTCTTTGAACTATTCCTATTTTCAATAGGGTCTCTGCCATGGCCATCCCTACTACAGGCCAGGCAATCGTGCAACTGGGGTCTTTTACTGGGGGCCATGTGAATTTTCTTAAATATTCGATATAGAAGTTGCAAACTATATCATCAACTGGTGCGGATCCTTTTTTTCTTTTTAACCACAATATACAAGTAATGATCTTTTGACATAAGTACAAATTCTCTAAAAAAAATCCCACATTGAAATAAAAATTCTTCATTGAAATATGCATTTGCCTTTGTTTATTCAAAATGACCTGTCTCTTCATTTATAGGAATTTGTCAATAATTGTAAAATTTATCAATTAGCTCATTGTGGTTCTTATTATTTGGTATGTAAAACACATAAAACCATCAAACTAATCTCACAGAGGAATTTTTCCTTTGTTTGCAACTTCTATATCGAATATTTAAGAAAATTCACATGGCCCCCAGTAAAAGACCCCAGTTGCACGATTGCCTGGCCTGTAGTAGGGATGGCCGTGGTCTCTGCACAAGGATTGACTCTGCGACCCCCCCCCCTACAACCCATTTAAGTTGGATCGTAATGCACCGTCTAATTGTTTTGTCGGCGGAACTTTATAAGTTGGTCGTATTTGTCTACGTTTCCTTTCTGTTGGCCAGAATAATAAAAATTTCCCAAATAATGCATTGCTACTGTTATGTATCTGTTTGTCCGCCTCGCTCGGCTCTGATGAAGTTGACCATGTTGACCTTTCGTGCTGGTTTAGTATTTAGTATTTAAAACAATAGTACTAATGTAATCGGTGCACGGACTGGCATGGTGGCGCCAGCAGACTAAACGGCCTGCAGCAGATTGCAAATATCATCAAAGTAAACGATTTTAGCAACATATTAACCCAATGCCCCCCATTTTTTTTAGGACAGCTCAAATAAGGATCTATATTTCTTATTTTTAGCTTTTTTTTTTTGTGACTACATGTCATGAATTTTATTGAAAGAACAAAAACAAAAACTAAAAACACTTGCAAGAAATATTGTTCTTGTTTTAGAAAGCATTGTTTATATTGTTAATTTGAATTATTAAAATAATAATAAGCAGTTAGAACGCCATACAATGCAATTTAGTTTTATTAACTTTGTTTTGTTTTGTTTTTTTCAATTTAATTTTCGAAGCTATACTTATTCATCAGAATTTCAAAAAAAAGATACTTTAAAATACCCTTTTATCTCCTTCTCCCCCCCTCCCCTTTTTTTTAAAAGAATGTATTTTACACGGTTATACTATTTGTGTACAACTAAATCAGGCACGACCACTCGCGGCTGCTGCTGCTTTTCTAGAATATAGGCACGTCAGCGGAGCAACCTTTTCGTCATATTCAAGGCCATCATCGCCCGTCAGATCGAATTGAACTGAAATATCTTGCGGTATTATTTTAAATAAAAAATGAAATGGATTTAGTCACAACTTTCAGTGATAACGATTATATGAAATCAAAAGTTTATTTTTGGTGAATTTTCGATTTTTGTTTTAATATTCCCTTTTAAACATGAGAAAAAAATTGTTTATTTACTTCTTACAAAAGTGTGCGTGGTCGTGCCTTATTTAGTCGTACATAAAGAGTAAAACCCGTATTTTAATGTATTTTTTTCTTTAAATTCTGATGAAGAAGTATATTTATTTACTCCTCTGCAGGAGTTAGGCACAAGGCCAGTTTTATCTTACTCCCACAAGTAAGATGTGACCACAGCTTGGGTCGAGCAAGTGGGGTTAAAAGCCAGCGCTCGAGAGGTGAGCACTCTGGCCATTTAAAAATTGCCTGGGCAGCCCCGTCGGCATTCCCCGGTAGGGGCGCCTCAAGCAGTAAGCAATAAACTTACTCCTCCCCAAAGAGGGGAGGCGAAGCCTGGGAGGGTGGACCTCCTAGAACTGCACAGGACAGGGTGCAGTATCCATCGGAACAGATACTACACTTACTCCTGATGAAGAAGTATAGCTTCGAAAATTAAATTGAATAAAAGTTAATAAAACTAAATGTCATTGTATGGCGTTCTAACTGCTTATTATTACTTTAATAATTTAAATTTACCCAAAAAAAAACAACTTGTTTTAGTAATGCAATATACAGAAATGTTAAAGTTATCGATTTTAAAAGCATATGAAATCGATTGTGAAAAATCTGCATAGAAAATTCCAATCACCTTACTACTAGTTCATTATATAACGACCTGGCTGGACTTACCCGGCGTTGCTCGGGATTCAGCGAAGTCAGCTTAGTTTTTTTTCCTTTTTATTAGTTTGCACATTTTTAGACTTACGCTAGATAACTCCTATTATATTCTTCAATTTAAAATGAGTTATCCACCCTTGCTTAAATTTACTTTTAGGCGATTATTTAAAAATGTTTCATATTAACAGTTGTCCGGGCTGGACTAAATCAATCGTAGCTAAGTACTTTATTATATTTATTACATCGCCAATAACGCGGTACAACAATTTTTGAATTTAGTAGCCAGTGGTCAACTGTCTGACCAGTTGAGCTACAAACTGAAAAGGACACTAAAAAAACGGTTTATCTAATGTCCCATTAGGCTCAAATCGACAAGTCCATTCTCTGAATTCTGATTGGTTGCTAGTCCATGAGTGGACATTCTAATAAGAAAATTCTTGCTTGAATTGAGCGATAGTTGCATATCAACTATTGGAGCACTTTATGCCGGTAAGTGTCAATTTGATTCTACAATAAAAATACGCTCGTCGGAAGCAAAGTTTGCTTTGTCAGCTTAAATGCTATTTGGGTATGACTGTGAAAATCCGACAAGATAACTTTATATATTAGATAACACGGTACAACAATAATAAATTAATAATTAACTTGTCAGAAGCAAAGTTTGATTTGCCAGCTTAAATGCTAGTTGGGTCTGACTGTGAAAATCCGACAAGATAACTTTATATATTAGATAACACGGTACAACAATAATAAATTAATAATTAACTTGTCAGAAGTCAAGTTTGCTTTGCCAGCTTAAATGCTATTTGGGTCTGACTTTGAAAATCCGACAAAATAACTTTATATATTAGATTGTGAATGTTCTCGCCAATACTGTATATGCATACAGAACTGGCCATACATCTGGTCTTAGATATTCATGTAACTAATAGAAACGTTCATTGTTTATGAGGGAGTGTCGACGTGCCAATACATGTATTTTTGTCCTCAATCTAGAATGCAGCTTTTGGAGGAGCTGTATTTTCGCCACATTAAAAACGCAAACAAACTTTTATCCTAACCAACTTTAACGTTGAATGTTGACACATCTCGGCCCGTGTTGAAAATCGCAAAAATACATATTTTTAGATGCATTAAAGTCTTCGGTGTTGCACAGCCGCTTTCGGTTTCTGCATCAAATCAGCCCAGACTGCAACCCCAACCTGACTCGGGAATTCTCAGGTCGCCTCCCCGAAAGCTCTGTGCTACGCAGATCTATGTTGCAACTCATGTTTAACGTTGCTTGCTTTATCTTACTTAACCCTCTCGTTTTTGACAGAGTTTACACACCCCCGAGAGTCTTCTGGACCTAATGTGTCACCACATGTGATCGGACTTTGAGATATACGTGTTGATTTCATCTAATAATTCTAGCGTTATTCTGTGGAATAATTGAGTATTGACTTTTAAGAATAAAAAAGAATTATGTATATATTTTTTTTATTAAACCCCAAGAATTAAACTACAGTGACTTAAATTTTATTCATAACTTACCGATTCCGAGAAACCAATCGCTATTTAAAGAGACAACAGTTTTAGCCAGCGAAGCCCTTTGATCTTACCAAAATAAACCTAGGTGTTTGTTCGTAATACTTGTTGTGACTCTTAATATGTATATCTATAAATAGAATTCCTTTATGTGTGGCTGGTGCTACCAGATCAGGCTGTCTGAAGATACCAGCTTCCTGATTTAAAATGCACCAAACATTGATATTATTGTTGTTTTCCTTTCCTTTTACAAAACTCAATCATGTTCTGAAAAGCTAATAACGAAAACAACATTCGTCCTCTACAAAACAACGAAACCAAACACCATGAATACGTATTTGAAGATATAAAGAACTTGAAGCATAAAAACTTTTACCAAAATAACTTGATTCAGCATTAAATAACCCGAAAAGGGTTGATATGCCGTAAAACAAAACAACCCACTCTTTATGTGTGACACCATGGGAAATAATTCAGTATATATTAAAGCGAACGTAAGCGTCAGCAGAAGCTAACTGAAATATTAGTATTGTTTATAATGTGAAGACAACTTTTTAAAACGTGAATTTAATCCTCTGAGTGCCGAATTGTTTTTGTAGAAATTCTTTTTTTTACACCTATTTTTAAAATGACTGTTGGCTTAACCTTTCATTCTATGCCCAACCAATGTGTATAACATTTGTAGCATATAAGTAAGATTATCAAAATAAATTGTGAAATTTGGATAATTTGCATATTGTGATGGCAGCCATCTTGAATTTATAATGAGATTGACCATCTGCTCATGGAAAATTATAATTTTCTCATGCACATATTAGTCAATTGCTGAATTTATTGTATATACAGGATGGGCAAAAATAAGGGTCCTATTTTTAAAAATTCATAACTTTTTTATTTATTGATTTAAAAAAAAAATTTTTTTAGAATAAGTAAAGGACCCCTTCCGAAGCAAGCATGAGCCGTATTAGCCCTAAGGAACGTACCCTCATTTAGAAAACATTATTTTTGCTTAAAAAACTCAAAACAGTGTAAAAAACAATACTTTAGTGTTTGTAAGTTTTAAGAAGTGTTTTTCGGCTAAAATTTGTTTTGTTTATTTCAAAAAATCTCGGAAGGGTCAGTCTACACACACATAAAGTTTGGTGAGTTTAACTTTTATTTTGTGGAAGTTATTCAAATTCAAGTTATTCAAATTTAAAGATAGGACCCTTATTTTGGCCCACCCTGTATTTGTGCTGTTGTGTCTCATATTGCAAATAAAACTAGTTTTACATGTAGTATCGTCTGCTAGTAGGGGTTGTAGATTTGTCGCAATTTTGTGACAGGCGCGCTAAGAGGGGTAATTACAAAAGTAGTTGGGAACCAAATTTTGTAGAAAAAACGGGAGTTTTATTTTGTTTCACGATTTTTACAAAAGATTTGTTTTTATTTGTGGGTAAGGGTTAGGGTATGTAAAGTAAATTCTCTATATGTGATGTTTTCTTTACCAAATGGTCACTGCTTATCAAGGCCCAGGGGCCACTCGAGGATAAGGGTTAAAGCGATCGTCATTTGGCCGATGATCGCCTTCACGAGAGAACCGGAAACAATGGATGGGATGGGGAAAAAGATAACTTAAAATGAATTATCCAAGGGGACGGCTCAACGAGTGTTTGTTCACATTTGACTTCAAGACGACCATGCTGTAGGCGGTTACAAAGCTAGCTCGTGGTATCCTGTTCCACAGGCGGGACGTTCTAGGAAAGAAACTTTGTTCATGGAAGTTTTGTTTGGTTTTAGGTAAGGAGAGAGAGAAAGGAAAGTTCTTCACTGGTTGAAGAAATACGAGTTCTTGCTGTGAATGTTTTACGGGGTGGTGGTACCAGCTGTTGGAGCTCAGTCGAGCATCTACCACGAACATAACAGTAGAAAGAAGCTAGCAACATATCTTGTGTGTGAAAGAGGCTGTATGGACGAGAAGAGATCATTTTCTATTAGATTTCAGAATCGATTTTGTACTCCGTCAAGACAGGAAAAGGTGTTCTGTACAGCACCTTCCCAGATATGACAGTGCTCCATCTTACGGTCTTGTAGTGGTCTTTTTTTGTTGTTGTTTGTTTCATTTTACTTCAGTCGAGGTTCTGGAGTTGAAGACTTCGATCAAGACTCACACGCAGGCCTCACCCTTTTATAGAGGACTAATCAAAGGCCTGTTCAAAAATAAATCGGATGAAAAAGAAGTATGACTCGACTGAGGATTGAACTATGGTCTCTCAGCCCATTAGCAAACACCATAACCATTATGTCAAATGCTTACTTCTCTGTAACTGAGTGGTTAGAGGCATGTCGTCTCGTTATAAGGTAGTCCTTTAGGGGCATAGATACAAATTCTGTCATCAGATGTCTTCATTTTTCTTCAATGTTCATTTACTGTGCATCCTTTTACTATTATTCATTATCATACTGTTGTTTACAAACTTAGATCCTCGCGACCGCCGAGCCTGGAGTTGAAGACTTCGATCAAGACTGATAGACAGGCCTCACCCTCTTATAGAGGACTAATCAAAGGCCTGTTCAAAAATAAATCGGATGAAAAAGAAGAAGAAGAAGAAAATAGAATTAAGATAGATAAAATACGAGAGTACATAATTATTCAAAGAATTGTCTTGGAAACGATCGTACGCTAAATAATCGTTGTGTTTGAATTCTTGGAACCGATATAAATAATGTTCTAATTTTGTTTATCTCAACTTATATATATATATATAAGTGTTTTAAGGTCATTTTTTTTAAAGCATCTATTGTTAAATTTAAGAAGGAATAGGTAAAATAAATACCTTTTGAAGCATTAAGATGCGATATCAATTTTTTTTATAAAAAAGAAAAATAATAAATCGAAACCGATTTTTTTTTTTCTTTTTTATAAAAAAAATTGATATCGCATCTTAATGCTTCAAAAGGTATTTATTTTACCTATTCCTTCTTTATATATATATATATATATATATATATATATATATATATATATATATACACACACACACACACACACTAGTGGGATCCGTCCAACGTTGTCCGGGGAAAAAGTGAGCAAACCAAGCAACTCCTGCTCCCAGCCCAGAACCATATGTTAAATATGTTAATATATTTATATTGTACTTTCTGCAAATGATAATAAATAATTTATAAATAAAATTATGTAAAAAGTTTGGGGGGGGGGGCTTTGGGGGGGAGGGGTCACAGAATAAATTTACATATAGTTATTCGCGACAATTGGGAGGTGGGGGGGAAGAATTCGAAGATGACAACAGAAAGGAGTGGGATACTAAAGAAGGGAAGATTTTAATGCACATAAACGTTGAAAAGAGAAAAAAAAACTTTCAACCCCTTTTTATTTTTTCATACATTATCGAAAACTAGCAGCATCTACCCGGCGTTGCCCGGGTTAACGGCTTAGAGAAAAATAATTCAAAATATAGTTACGTTTACATGTTTTGTTTATATGTGATGTTTTAACATTCTATGTTTTATAATACATCTCGAAACGATCATCTCTCTATAAAAGGATGGTGATTCTACAGAATTTGAACCGAACTGAGTTTATTTTATTATTACCCTAACTTTAACCTAACCCTAAACTAACCATAACCTAAATTTTAAGTTTAGTTCGGCAACGGTTCGGTTCAAATTCTATAGAAGCACCTAAAAATCAAGCCATATAACGCTTTACATTATAACATGTTTCTAGAATATTTCGTATGGACATCCTGTGAAATTTCCATGGTCTCGATAGTATGTATAAGTTTGTTTTTTTTTACAGAAATATCTCGTTTTGACATACATATTTATTAAGTGAAAAAAAAATTTTTTTTATTTAACTATAAATAATAACAAAATAGACGTGCGTACGTTTAGATCAACAAAAAAAAGAAATTATCTTTGCCGTTCAAAAGTACATTTTTATGCGGAGCCGACATAAAGAGGCGGTA
>OY744550.1:52813678-52836178 GCA_963556195.1 Sepiola atlantica
AAAAAGATTTGTTTAAATTATTTATCGATCCCAATACTTCAAGATTCATACGAGACATGGGACGGATGATTGCCACTTGTAGGAGCTGGTCTCGAGAGACCGCTTGGATGATCCAGCGCATCCCCCTAGCTATCATCCGAGGCGACGCCATGTCCATTATGACGTCCTTCCGCAACATCCAAGTCTTGATAAAGAAAACAAACAAACAAGAAAATTGGCCTCGTGCGGAGGGAAGTAAATAAGGACTTATTGAAATGCAAAAATGGGGTCCATTTCTTGCACTAACGTTAAAGTCAAAACGTTGGATTTCAAGTTAATTCTAATTTACACAATAGACGCACCATCTTTTTATATACTGCTTATGTTGCAGATTAACTAATTTGCATATCTAAAAGGGTCAATTATATAATCGACCCTTTTATTTCAAAAGAACAAAATAAACCCACAAGTAATTTATAGAACATAATTTATGCCCCTATAAAATATTTTTTTTATAAATGTTAAATAAAGTTGATAAACTTTGAGATAAATTTTTAACTTTATGTAAACCAATGCAAACATGTCAACTTCCTATAAAGGGTGTGATGCTGATGATTGAGGCGTTTAATAGGTTAGCCTGAATCAAATATCGAACACATTGCTATCTGGGTCTGACTTTGAAAAGCCGACAAGATAACTTTATATGTTAGATGCTGATTAATAATGCGAAAATTGGGTCCATTTCTAGAACAAAAGGTAAAGTCAAAACATTTAATTCAACTTTACACAATAAACACACCATCTTTTTTTTATATATTGCTTATGTATCTGCAATATCAGTAACAAGGTTAACTAATTTGCATATCGGTTTCGAAAAAGGACAGTTTATTAATTAACTATTATTTGCTATTGTGTTTTTTTGTTTTTTTTCTGTTTTTTCAATTAAATGATTGTCTTCATTTTAAATATAACAAATAGTTTTGTTTCACAATATTGTCTTATTTCCTGGACAAATGTTTAGTATTTGTGCTCGAATATTCATTTCTTGCTATTTGCTTTCCAATGTAAGTATTTCTAATGCTTTTCTTTATTATTAATTCAGAAATGATACGACTGAACTATCGCGAGTTGAAAAAAGAACACGAGTCATTTCTAATGATTTTTTTTTTAAATACACCAAACTTGACTTCGTTTTTGTTTTTGTGTTTTTTTTTTTTGTTCTTCCCTTAATTATTGGGGGGTAGGGCATGGCCACCGAGAGTTAACAAGGCCAAGTAACTAACTTCTTGCCCCCCCTCTGACGTCATTGTGGTTGGTTAACTTAATTTTGCGCCTTTTTAAATTTAATTTCATAATTCACAAAGTTAAAATGCCTACTGCATGCGCCGTTCCCCATTGCCAGGGCAATTATAAAAAATAAACTGAAAGTCTCAGTGTTTGGATTTTCAAAAGAAGAAGAATTACGGCAAATATGGATACACGCAATAAAGCGAGATATGTTTACACCAACTAAATATAGTGTAGTAAGTTTGAATTTTTTTTTTAATTATATAAAAAAATCAAAAGTCTGAATTACTTATTCATTATTTGATAAAAGAGTAGTGTATAGCCAATAATTATTGTTTCCATTTTTTTTCGATGTCTTATTAAGTGTAGTAACTTTTGTAGATTAAATAAATGAAATAATAACGGCATATTTAATCAATATTTTCACAAAAAAATATTGATTAAACAATGCTTTATTCAATGATAATGTCGTTAATTCTTCGAGTTATAATGATTTTATTAACAAGAGTGTAGGGGCATTTTTCGTAATATATACGAAATAGTTAAAAAAAAAAAAAAGATACATTTTCACTAAGATTTGTTTTAAATGGTTTCACTATATCTCCTGTGCTTGTTTATTAATAAATATTGAAAATTTCATTAAAATTGGTTGATTTCCTAAATTTTGGTGAATTTTTAAGTGAAGGGAGGGTCAAAATGTTTTTACATTTTGGGGATCGGCCTTTGATTTTGCACGTACCTATCTCTTAATAGCAAGATAGGAGTTGGTGATTCCATTATCAAACAAACAGTTAACATTGAACTTTTTTTTGTACATTTTTTAAACAAATTTCAAAGTCTGAATTACTTCCGGTTGATTGGGTTAGAAGTTTAAATAATGGTATCGTTTGTATTTTAAATTAACAATTTTCTTATGTATATTAAAAGTAAGTTCAAGTTACTAGTGCAGAAAGATATCACAGTATCTTTACTTGTTGATGAAATTCATCTAAAACCTTATTTTGATTATAAGGGTGGTAATGTTGTTGGCTTAGCCAACAATATCAATGAAGCTGCAACAAGTGCATATGCTTTTATGCTTAGCAGTGTATTCTCACAATATAAGGATGTTGTGCACGTTATGCCAACTAAATGTCTTCGAGCTGAGAACTTATTTGACATAATCAAACGTTTAATAATTGGTTTAGAGAAGATAGGCTTTAGAGTATTATCTGTTATAACAAATAATAATGAAATAAATAAAAAGAACTATGTCTTTCTTTTGTAGCCAAGCAAAACTTTCAATTGTATATCCACATCCAGTTCTAAAGTCTAGACCTCTTTTCTTCTTATTCGACTCAGTACATATATTAAAATGCATTAGAAACAACTGGCTTTGCTAAAAAGGTGCAAGCAAATGCATGATGTTCCCAAAGTTTTGTCATAATGGAAATCATGAATTAGATAACATCCAAAGTGTCCCATTTTCTAGCTAACACAAACTTTATGATCTGGAATCTCAATCACTTTTGAAATATTGTTACAAATTAACTTCAAAGGCCATTTCTCCCACTAATCTTGAAAGGCAAAATGTTACTTTGGTTCTGCAAATTTTCAATGAATACACTATTCAGGGATTGCTGACCTTAGGAAAACAGAAATGTTTGGCCAACTTTGCGGAAACTGCAGAATACATGAAGATATTTTATATTTGGTGGACAATAATGAATGTAAAAACACCATATAAAGGTTGTCGACTTAACAATGAATATGCTAATCCACTTAAATTAAATGAAGAAAATTATAGATTTCTCTCTGTATTCTGTGACTGGTTAGAATGTTGGAATAGTATTCCTGGAAGAACTGGGAAATTAACAAAGGAAACATACACTGCTTTATACTATATCATATATGCAATTCTTGAACTGACTAAGTATTGCATAAAGGAGGTATGGTTTGGTAGTTTTGTTTTACGGCATATCAACCCTTTTTGGGTTATTTAATGCCGAATCTGGTCATTATAGTAAAAGTTTTTATGCTTCAAGTTCTTTATATCTTCAAATGTTTAATCATCGTTTTTGGTTTGGTAGTTTTATTTTACGGCATATCAACCCTTTTTGGGTTATTTAATGCCGAATCTGGTCATTATAGTAAAAGTTTATGCTTCAAGTTCTAAAAATAAAATAAAAAAGGGGAGGGAGAAAGGGAGAGGGGCTGTTGTTTTTGTTTTTGGTTTTGTAGAACATAATTAAGTTTTACAAAAAAAAAAAAAAAAAAAAAAAAAAAACGTCAATGTAGGTGAATTTCGTCTCAGGGAGCCACAGGGCAGCCTGATCTGGTATCACCAGTTGCATAAAAGAAATGAACATGACGTATATATTACCTGGCAAGTTTCAAACAAATAACCTTGAGGCCAGGTTTGGCCAGTATCGGCAACTTAGTGGGGATCAGTATAATGTCTCTATACGTCAAGTGTTTGAATGTGAGAAGAAATTCAGAATTAATAATAGTTTCCTAATTCTACAAGTATACAAATATTATGAACGCTGACTCGAAAAGCTTAATTAATTAAATGTTAATTACTCGAGCACCCCTCCCCTCCCTCTTCTGTTTACAAAAATTCCCCAGCACGGACAGACAGACAGACTGACAGACAGACTGACAGAGAAGTGCTCGTTATATTATAAGTTGTCGGTATTAAAACTGAGCCTACCACTTAATAACCGAACTATTATTTGAAAAATTTACAAGAAGCTAACTGGGATGAAATGGCAAAGAAGCGACAGTTAGATGCTTCTAAGTTTAACATAGATGTCACAGATGATGATGTTAATCAGTGCAGAGAAGTACTCCCTGTTATACAGGGTGGGCCAAAATAAGGGTCCTATTTTTAAAAATTCATAACTTTTTTATTTATTGATTTTTTTTTTTTTTTTTTTTTTTTTTTTTTTAGAATAAGTAAAGGACCCCTTCCGAAGCAAGCATGAGCCGTATTAGCCCTAAGGAACGTACCCTCATTTAGAAAACATTATTTTTGCTTAAAAAACTCAAAACAGTGTAAAAAACAATACTTTAGTTTTTGTAAGTTTTAAGAAGTGTTTTTCGGCTAAAATTTGTTTTGTTTATTTCAAAAAATCTCGGAAGGGTCAGTCTACACACACATAAAGTTTGGTGAGTTTAACTTTTATTTTGTGGAAGTTATTCAAATTCAAGTTATTCAAATTTAAAGATAGGTCCCTTATTTTGGCCCACCCTGTATTATACTTAGCAGGTTATTGCTGTTATGCAGTTTTTAAGAAAATGAAATGCAATAGCTGCAAGATTTTAGTATCTGGAAAAGCTGATGCAGAAGAGGTAAACCTGTATTTTCAAGGGATTAACAGAGGTTCTCTGTTATATCCCAGTGATGTAACAAAGAATTTTGTTATTTATAATTATATTGTTATATGTAAACTTGTTCAAAATTCTTCCTTTCTTAAGTCGGTCCATCAGAGAAAATTAGCTATGTTTATAACATTGAATGTTTTGGCAGATGCTAATCTTCTTTTTCATGTTGACTCTTGTGATGAGGGTCACAATATTGAAAAAATAGAAAGAATGATTATCTGGAGTTTCTCCAATTCTATACTGAACAATTTTTGTGATATGAAAAATGATCACATCAGTAAAAAAAAGCTAAACAGAAAAAGAAAATTGGAAACATTCTACTAAATATTTTCTATAAGTTTGACTTAAAAAAATAATTCTGCACTAGTAAAAAATATTTCTGCACTAGTAACTTTGTTTGTTTGTATTTACATTATTTGTTTGAATTTATTTTGTTTCAGTTTTTTTGATTTATCGTTTGTTTTCATTTTTAAAACTAACTTATCGTTTGTTTTTATTATTGTTTGTTTACATTTTTTACATTATTCATCGTTTGTTTTTAATTTGTTAGTTTATTTAATTGTTTGTTCCCGAAATTCATAATTCAGCTTTTTGCAGTATTTGATCGTGAATTATTATTTTCTTTAAATTTATATTGAATAAAGATCAGTTTCAGGATAAATCGAATCGTGTTCCTTTTTTTTTTTTACATGCAATTTTTAAAGTTTTCTAATGCTTTGTTTTAAATATTGGCGAATGGGTATAACAGGTGTATAAGCTGGCCTCCGGTGGAAACGGGTTGAAGAAAGTGTCTACAGATGCCTGAAAGTGATACAACAATTTTTTTTTTTATATTAATTTCAGACTTTTCTTTTTTTTCATATTAATTTCAGACTTTTCTTTCATCATATTCTAATAATTAACATAATACAGACTATTTGAAAAATAATTTATTTGATTGTTTTCAAAACTTTTTAAAAAATTTTATTGAAAAAAATAAACAAAATAGAATAATTTTTTTTTTCAAGAAATAATGTTTTTGAGCAACGGAATGTGATTTTTTTTTCAATGTTGTTTGGAAATATTTAGTGAAAATAATGTTTTTTGCCAAATATTATTATAATAATAACGTATCCAATACAGTATATTGCCGAAGAAATTTGTTTTCATTCGGCGGCGCCACAGAAATTCCTGTAGGTGACCCTCGAAGTTTTCCGGGCTAGTCCCGCTCATCACTTTAAATTTTAACTTGCAATGAGCCCAGCTTCCTTCCACACTGTTTGTGTGGATTGTAGGGTCGTCCGGATCCACAAAGTTGTATGTGTGGTTGACCACAAAATGATTCTGTAGGGCATGATAGGCTCGTCAGCCATCCGTTATGATGCAGGTACCTGGGCGAACATATCGCCGAATTATGGGTAAAAGAGTTTCTGCATCTCTTGTCGACTGGTACCATCATCGTCGCATTCGTTTCTCGTTCGACCATGCCGAGAACCCATTGACCTTCTCGAAATCTACCGCGGTTATATTTGCGGTTCATGAATTTACTCTCGTCAATTTCAACGGTTCTACCAGGTCCACCCATCTCAACGGGATTGTCGACCAAACACATGGTGCAAATTTCACGCATGAAGTTGTACCAGTCCAGCAAACTCCGCCTGCATACGCCAGTCTCTTTCGTAACATGTACTTGCAACTCTTGCAAGCACCACCAATACATGACTTTCAAAATTTTGTTTGACGCTAAATGGGCACCATCAAAAAAAGAGCCCACCCGTGCACATTTTTTTTTTTTTTACATTTAGGGCAAGCCCATATGTAGCCGTCAATTTTATCTTTTCTTTTGTGTAGATTCATCCGCCATGGACGAGGACATTTCTGGCACATTAAACTGTTGCTGATCAGTCCGTGGCGTGCCAACCACTTTATTGTGTTCAAATTATTAGTATATTTTACTGTTAATTCTTCCAAGTTTATGTTCATAACACACAATTCAGCGGCTGGCATAACGTCATACACGATTTTTTCCATAGCTGTTGATAAGATTAGCAGAATGAATTTCCAGAAGTTAATCCATTTCCAAGAAAAAAGGTTTTCACTATTATTAAAAAAAATGATTTGAAAACAATCAAATGAAAACAAATAAATTATTTTTCAAATAGTCTGTATTATGTTAATTATTAGAAAAGTCTGAAATTAATATGAAAAAAAGGAAAGTCTGAAATTAATATGAAAAAAGGAAATTGTATCACTTTCAGGCATGCGTAGACACTTTCTTCAACCCTTTTCCACCAGAAGCCAACTTATACACCTGTTATGTCCATTCGCCTAAATATTTACAATATCGTATGGTCAACATGTTTTGATATTTTGGATAACTTTAGTAAAGGTGTTTTTTTTGTTTACAGGAAATAATACATTTGCACCAAGCTTTATAATAAAGTAATGGATTTATTATATTCCGTGATCATTAATTAATAAATACTGAAAATTTCATTAAAATTGGTTGATTTCCTGAATTTTGATGGATTATTTAGTGAATGGAGAAGTCGAAATGCCTTCTTATTGTTATTACGACGGCCATTGTTTGACACGCAATGCAGTGACGTCATTTTCTAGCAAGCAGGCCTGTAGTAACACTCGGTGGGCATGGGTAGCCCCTACCCATGCCACCGAGAGTTACTAGACATTTTATTTTTCCTCCCAATATGTCTACCCTACATGTATCTGTACTTGCATGACATTTTTCTCTATTTTATCATCCTGATGAAGTCTTATAAATAAAGACGAAACGTTGATGTACACATAAAAAACATCCATTTTTTGGTTTTCCTTTTTCATTTTCCCATCACGTCGGATTACCTTCATCCTTCTCTTCTCATATATATATATATATATATATATATATATATAGTGTTTGAGCTATTGCACGTTTATCAAACTATTTATGAATAGAAATTGCATTAATTTGTAACGGAGTAAAAAAACAAAAAAAACTTTCCATCAAAAAAAACACGTGACCTCGTGTATAAAGTGTTTACCGGCAAAACTTTAACAAAAGATGTGGGTCGATCATGAAACAGCTTTCACGCAACCATGTCACGTGCTAAAAATAGAACTTCGTATTCTGATGAGCTAATAATAAAAATGCTGAATTTTAATTGAACAACAAAAAAAAAGGCTAAATACAAGTAGAGCGAGGCAATAATAACACTAACACAGGTTCGCTCAGTAAACAAACAAAAAAAGTTTCTTTTTTTTGTTGTAATTTTTTCATCTAAGTATTAAAAAAATCGGCACCCCAGAAAAATATCGACTTTGAGTCAGCATGCCGCCATTCCGAATTCACAACAGCAAAGTCGCAATCAATAGATTTTTTTTTAAAGTCAAAATCTTTTTCATGTAAAACTTTATAATTAAAACTTGAAAGGAAAAGTTTTGTATTTTTATTTTAAATAATTTCTTTTAGAAAAATAAGTAATCAAATAGGTGTTTTGGGTTTTTTTTTTTTCGAAACATTGAAATATGAATTTTTTCTACCAATCCGATCGCAGATATAAAAAAAAAAAAAATTTATTTAAAAAAAAACAAAAAAAAAAAACCAGCAAATTTTAATTATAAAGTTTTACATGAAAAAGATTTTGACTTTAAAAAAAATTATAACCGGAGAGACAGTCTATTGATTGCGGCTTGCTGTTGTGAATTCGGAATAGCGGCACGAGTCGAATATTTTTCTGGGGTGCCATAAAATCATAGAAATGCTAGGGATATTTCAAGTAGATTAAGATTATAGAGCAAATGTGGCATTGTGGTGATTGTGTTTAGTTAAGAGTATAAAATAGACAAGAAAGAACATCGATCCTCCCCAATCCATAGAACTCTTTCGGTCTTGCGCCTAATTCATTAAACGTATGTAAATTTAATTTAACTTTAATGGATAAAATAAACAGTTAAAATGTCGAATGAGAAATTTAATTATAGATAAAAATCTATAATGACCAGATGTTTTTTTATATAGTAATGACTCATCATTTATCAAGGCCCAAATGCCACTCGAGGATAAGAATTAATGAGATTGTCAGTGGGACGATGAACAATACTATGAGAGGATTGAAAACGATGGATGGAAAGGTCAAGATTTGATTACTTAAGAGGATGGCCCAACAAGTATTTGTTTACATTGAACTTGAAGACGACCATGTTGTAGCCGGCAGGGAAGCAGTCCGTGGTATTGTATGTCACATATGGGAAACTTGGAAAGTAACTCTGTTCATGGAAGTTCCGTTTTGGCTTTAGGTACGTAGAGGAAGAATGGGAAGTTATTTGCAATGGCGGTAGGCAAAACGGACAGACAACTAAAACAACCAGAGAGACAGAACGGTCTATACAAATGCAATTACGTTTCAGCACCTTGTGCTTCGTCAGGGCCGAAAGATAATGAAAATAAAATATTAAAATGGGTACAAAAGAAACAGAACTTACAAAAGACCAGCTCAATATTTAGTATTAAACAGAGTTTATCAGATATATTTATTTCAAGATTTATTATTATGTCATTTTGTAATCATTTATACCTAAAGCAAGACATTGGATTTACAATTGTTAAAAAAAAAATCTGTGTAGCAAACAGAAAATTCAGGTAGTTTACCATAAAAGACAGATTCTTATCAGAATCCCGGGACAAAAATGTAAAAAGAGAAAAGTGAAATTCATCAACTGGGGAATGCAAGGTCCGAAAAGAGAAAATATACTCTGTATGGAAGCAGTAACAAACAGATATTTGCTTTTGAATTTTTCTTTAAAAAAAAATTTTTTTTTACATCGGGGGGGGGGGGGGATTTCAAGGCGATCTTTCAGCTTGACGTCGTAAATTATCGAGGAAATTGTTGAGCTCGTTAGGCCACGCCCACGCCATATTTGGAGTGCCCATATATGAATTGAATGCTTGTTTACGTTTTGATTTTTTTTGTGGATTTTTGGACACAATATATTTTAAACATTATTCTTACACCATTATTTAATTATTCTTACACCATTATTTAATTATTTTTACACCATTATTTAACAAAATAAATAGATTTTTATACGATATTTTAAACATAACCAAACAAATAGATTTTTATACGATATTTGAAACATTTTTACTTACCGTGATTTCAAAAGTATATCAACAGATTTTTACACGAAATTTTAAATAGATTTGTATACGATATTTGAAACATTTTTACTTACCGTGATTTCAAAAGTATATCAACAGATTTTTACACGAAATTTTAAGTTTCCAAACAAAATACCTAGATTTTTATACGATATTTTAAACATTTATTTACAATGTTACACGATATATTGTTGTGATATACAATGCAACATTTTCTGGAAACATTTACCGTATCGTATAAAAATCTATTTAAAATTTCGTGTAAAAATCTGTTGATATACTTTTGAAATCACGGTAAGTAAAAATGTTTCAAATATCGTATATGGCGTGGGCGTGGCCTAACGAGCTCAACAATTTCCTCGATAATTTACGACGTCAAACTGAAAGATCGCCGTATTTCAAGATCTTCTTTTAGAGGGAATTATGAACAGGTTTCTAAACTGTCTATGTGTTGTTTTTTTTGTTTTTTTTTGTTGTTTTTTAGAATCTGACTCTTCTCAGTTGACGAATGGTACTTCTACGAGTTTTGGGGACATACAATCAAGGAGTTGGTTCCGGACATCACCATATCTTTGCCACTGTTCCTTCCTTAACTATATAGCGTTTTTTTTTTTGTTGTTTTGTTATTTTTTCAAAATGGTGCTTATCTCACGTGAAAGCAGCTAACGATTACAAGTCATCGCATTAAATTTAAAGACAATTAAATTTGTTTCATTTCAAAACGATCCGAAACTTTAAATCTTGCAAATCGCAACTTCGTAAAAAAAAAATTTTTTTAAGCGTCAACGGTGTTTCCACTTCTCAAACAGCAAGTCGCTAATATTGGACGCAACTTGTCTCGACAATTTTGCACCCTCGTCAATAACGGAATTGACAACAACCCTTGGACATGGGGCAGTGGCAGCGGTGGGCTTCAAGCGATAAAATAAAAAATTTAAAAAATAATAAAAAAACGTCGTTGTTCTCGGCAGATTCGTATTCCAACAGATCGCCATGGAGACAAATGAAGCGTTTGGTTCGGCAAATAGAAATAAAATCGTTACTCGTTCCGTCCTACGACATGCGGTCAAGAACTATGTGATCTTTTTACGTTAAATTTATATAATAAAGTGAAAAAATGGCATCAATTTTTAAAATACAAAAATGGTTACTCGTCCTGTCCTACGGTGGGTGATTAATAACACTTTCTTTATCGACGTCGCACCACATCGGGGACTATCATGAGTTGACTTGGCTCTACGAGCGCCTCTCCATCTCTATTATTCGAGGTGACGCTTAGGGCCTGTTCTCGGCCTGTCAAGCTAGCAGGATATCTGATCACATTTCCTGATATTCCGGATATATCCAAAAAGGCTTCTTTTTTTTAATGTGCCAGTTGACACGAATTAGGTGTTTACATTTAATTTTATACACATTTATAAATGTTTATAAATTTGAACTTTTAATGAACGACGAAATAGACACGATAAGAAACATATCTTCTTTTTTTTTAACGGTGAATTTGACTATGTGAATTTTCGAATGATCGTATCATTTGGTTATTATATTAGTACATAAGTCTTAAATTAATAACCTTTCTGGATGTGTACCATAACGAGTATACACCCTCTGTCAAAAAAAAAAATGCTTTGCTAATCTTCGTATAATATTCATATAAAACGTCTGAATCGGTGAAGTTAAAAAAAAGAAAGAAAAAGGTAAACGTCTCAAGCTGGAAAGTTTAAAAAAGAAAAGATAACGTATACTCGATATAGAAAGCTAAAAGAAGAAAAATACATAAACCATCTCATTATGGAAATAGAGTAAAGGCGAGGGGGCTGACTGACTTGCTATCTCAATTCCCCTAGATCGTCCCGGCAATTCCTTTTACTCGCTAACTTGTATGTCAGGACATATATATATATATATATATATATATATATAATGTTTGTATAACAGAAGATCAGAACATCGGTACCGTCGGTTTCAAATCTTAACAAAGGAGACCTAAAAAGGCCTCTTTATCGGAACTCTCTTCAGCCTCTGTTTCACTGACGGTACCGATGTTGTTCTGATCTTTGTAATACAAACATTCATAAATATTCATCTCTTTTTTTTTCTTAATAATCGCGCACTCTGCTGGGGATTCTCACCCACTAACCTAATATATATATATATATATATATATATATATATATATATATATATATATAAGCAAGAGTGTTACGCTTAACTGTCATTGACTATGATTAATTCTGCTAATGATGGCTTCTATACCTAATTCCCAGGTTGAGCGATTTTATTCTGAAGGCATGATTAACAACCCGCTGTGCTGTTGTTTTTTTTGTGTTTGCTTTTGTTTGTTTTTATTTGTTTTTCTTATCTACCCATTGTTCGAATTTATTTTTTCATTATTATTTTGGGGGTTCCGAGGAAGCGTTAATTTGCTGAAACGCGACTCCAGTTCCGTTAACCAAATTAAATGTTTATATAATAAATATTTATAAAGCTCTGCCTAGTATTGAGCATTTTTGAAAAAAATGTGGGTTTTAAGTTCATTTTATCAGTATATTTGAACTTGTTTAATTGATATATATATACAGGGTGTCTCAAAAAAATATTCCTAATGACATGTTTCGCGACGTTTGCGAATCCCTTGGTGTGCGTTATCAGCTTTGTTTGAACAATAATGGTCATCAGTTTGAACATTTGCGAACATGATTCTTCAATTACATCTGTCTCATGTATTCGATGCTATTTCATTTCACTCTATGTTCATAAATAAAAGTTTTCTCGTCATTCTACGAGTGAGTACATTTTTTGAGACACCCTGTATATATATATATATATATATATATATATATATATATAAAGAGCAAATTTTAAAACAAAACTTTTTTTAATCCGTCTCTCCAAATTAGCTGCCCTATAAAAAAACTGTTGCATCGGAAAACTTTCCAAAGAAATTGTAACTGTAACCCTTCTCAGTCTTGGTACCTCCAAGATCGTGAACAATTCCGCATTTCCTTGAAACAAGAACTTTCAGAGTTTCAACATCATTTGAATAAAAATAGACAAATAAACGTCATCGTCTACAGAGCTACACATATTATAGTTTGCCCTCTGCAATCCTCCGTACAACCCCCAATAGCGCCGCCCCCAGATAGTCGACAACAGAAAGAAAGAAAACAAATGGCCGTGCATGTAGTGTACCATTATGTACTGTTAGCTGTATCTACCCGGCGTTGTCCGGGAGTCTTTACGTTCATTGTTTATTTCGCTTCTTTTCTTTTTTCTTTTTAAACTACTAGCAAATATATGCTCCTTATGGTCGCATACTTTTGCTGGGCCGGAAGAATTATATAATTATGAAATAACTACATACAGTACGTAGTTAAAGAAAAATAAATTGTTTTTGGACTATTAAAATAATTGCGAACGTTATTGAAAATATTTATCCATTAATTTATTTATTTTTTATTATTATCATAATATGGGGTGACTTTGACCACCCGGGGTGAATTTTTACTGAAAAATGGAACAAGAAACCCACGGATCTTACATGCACTAATTTGACCAAATCATTAAATGAAGCATTCGGAAAATTCAAAAAAATAAAAAAAAGTCTTATCGAGCAAAACACTCCGTGTTATTTAATAATATTTGCCTAAATACACACACACACACATTATATATACAGGGTGGGCCAAAATAAGGGTCCTATCTTTAAATTTGAATAACTTGAATTTGAATAACTTCCACAAAATAAAAGTTAAACTCACCAAACTTTATGTGTGTGTAGACTGACCCTTCCGAGATTTTTTGAAATAAACAAAACAAATTTTAGCCGAAAAACACTTCTTAAAACTTACAAAAACTAAAGTATTGTTTTTTACACGGTTTTGAGTTTTTTAAGCAAAAATAATGTTTTCTAAATGAGGGTACGTTCCTTAGGGCTAATACGGCTCATGCTTGCTTCGGAAGGGGTCCTTTACTTATTCTAAAAAAAAAATTTTTTTTAAATCAATAAATAAAAAAGTTATGAATTTTTAAAAATAGGACCCTTATTTTTGCCCACCCTGTATATATATATATATATATATATATATATATATATATATATATATATTAAAAATAACCGACAATTTTTGTCTGGTTATTTTAGTATTGATCCTTTCAGTTTTCCGGATTAAAATCTTAATCTCGGAAGAAAATTGGCTGATGAAACTGCCGTAATGTACATGTTGGTCCAAAGTACTTTCTGACCCGTCTGGGTCCATCGTCAGTGGAATAATGACAAACAGGTAAAGACCTGGAGTGAGATTTATAATTAATTATGGCGGGAAAATTTAAATATGAAACTATATTTGTTAGGTATTATAAGCATTTAAGTATATTAGTACTAGTGTTAAAATTAATCTTGTTAATAGCAAAAACATTCATTAACAATGTTTTCTTTGACAAAATAAATTTTAAAAAACATTAAAAAAACATTTACATGAATATATTTTTTTTTTTAACTCAGAGATCTTTTTTATAGGGATAGAGAGTATTCGGCATCAGTTTAAAGCGAATTATCTTTGCTTAAAAACATAATTTCTAATGTTTTTTGCCAATAAAAACAAATATGTAAATGCATTCATCTTAGTTACTTACTCTCTCATACGAATGCGAAATTGCATATTTTTCCACGAAATTTCAAAAATGTTTCGGTACTCTTATAGGGAACGTCAACGTTCGGGCAGGTCTCAGAAGCGCCCGAGAGTTGACGAGGCGAAAACTGTCAAACGCTAAATTGAAGACTGGCAGACGATAATAACAAACCATAGCTAGACAACTGTTATTAATTAGATGTTTATTAATTTATTTATTTTGTCAAAGAAAACATTGTTCATGAATTATTTTTTTTAATATATAAGATGGTTTTGTTTGATATTTTAAGCAAACATTTTTTTTTCCAATGATTTTTTTTCAATTTGCAATGTTTTGTTTTTTTTTTTACATTTTTTGTCAATGTGTTTTTTTCTTGTTAACATAAACACCAAAACAACTGTTTCTAAGCAAATGTTTTTGTTTTTTTTTACATTTTTTGTCAATGTGTTTTTTTCTTGTTAACATAAACACCAAAACAACTGTTTCTAAGCAAATGTTTTTGTTTTTTTTTACATTTTTTGTCAATGTGTTTTTTTCTTGTTAACATAAACACCAAAACAACTGTTTCTAAGCAAATGTTTTTGGTTTTTTTTACATTTTTTGTCAATGTGTTTTTTTCTTGTTAACATAAACACCAAAACAACTGTTTCTAAGCAAATGTTTTTGGTTTTTTTTACATTTTTTGTCAATGTGTTTTTTTCTTGTTAACATAAACACCAAAACAACTGTTTCTAAGCAAATGTTTTTGGTTTTTTTTACATTTTTTGTCAATGTGTTTTTTTCTTGTTAACATAAACACCAAAACAACTGTTTCTAAGCAAATGTTTTTGTTTTTTTTTACATTTTTTGTCAATGTGTTTTTTTCTTGTTAACATAAACACCAAAACAACTGTTTCTAAGCAAATGTTTTTGTTTTTTTTTACATTTTTTGTCAATGTGTTTTTTTCTTGTTAACATAAACACCAAAACAACTGTTTCTAAGCAAATGTTTTTGTTTTTTTTTACATTTTTTGTCAATGTGTTTTTTTCTTGTTAACATAAACACCAAAACAACTGTTTCTAAGCAAATGTTTTTGTTTTTTTTTACATTTTTTGTCAATGTGTTTTTTTCTTGTTAACATAAACACCAAAACAACTGTTTCTAAGCAAATGTTTTTGTTTTTTTTTACATTTTTTGTCAATGTGTTTTTTTCTTGTTAACATAAACACCAAAACAACTGTTTCTAAGCAAATGTTTTTGTTTTTTTTTACATTTTTTGTCAATGTGTTTTTTTCTTGTTAACATAAACACCGAAACAACTGTTTCTAAGCAAATGTTTTTTTTATTTTCTTAACGAACGAACTGTTTTAAAGCAAATGGTTTATTTGTTTCTAATCTTTTTACTATGTTTTTTTCTTTCTTTTTTATGACAGTTTCTGGGTTAAGGTTTAGGGTTTAGCTGGTCCAACAGTTTTCTTGTGTACTGGTTCTGTTGCTGGCAGAACTCAATTAGTCATTCGGGAGATTCAACGAGCTGACAGCGATGATAATAGAAATTCATTTTTTTTATTATTAAACGCGATTAATTTCTGTGGCCTGATTGATTAATGTCTGTTGCAACCTGATTGGTTAATAGTTTCGTCATCTTTCGGGCGTTTCCGAGACCTGTCTGAACGTTGACGACGCGAAGTCACGGAAACATGGTGCGTTCCCTATAAGAGTACCCATTTTTTTTTTTTTTTTTCGTACTAGCTATAAAACTGTAGAAGCTAGATAAATATGGAAACCGATATACCCAAGTATTGTACAAACACCGATCAAGGAGCGAATATGAACTAGTACAAACTAAAGTAATAAGAATTAAATGACTACGGCCTTTTGGCTAGGAGCAAAGTGTAGTATCTGTTCTAATACTACACTTCATCTTTTCTGTCCTCGGTCAGTGAAGGAGGAAATCCTTTTAGACTGAGACAATTTTGGTTAAATTCTATCTCAGCACTTTTCTGTGGCTTCCGTTAAGTGCTTAATTACTCTAGTGGCGGTGAATGCCCTGAGAATGTCCCTCGTGATTAATGATGTTAACAATTCTTTACCATAGCCGGAACTTTTTTTATTACATGTTTTTATTTTATAATTGAAAATGTATGAAGGTTTCCTATTTTCCAAATACTTAAACGAAGTCGTATGTTCGTCACAAAATATGTATTTTTAATAAATAATATTATAATATATCATTTTTTATTATTATTATTATTATTATTATTATTATTATTATTATTATCGGATCAAGAATACAATAAAGACCCCAGTTCATTGACGCAATACGCGGAACATATTCCGGAAGTCACCGGCGTCTTCCGGTTGACCTCGCAATACACGCGGTCGGTCGCGATTTACAAAACAACTTGTAAATAAACCTTTATATTTCGGGATTTTTTTTTCTTTTAACATGTTAATATTTATTTTAAGGCTGATGGTCCATAAATAAAACAAATAAAATATTAACATGTTTTCTCACATGTTTTTGTGTCATTATTTACTTGCCTCCCCACGAGGGCAGAAATGGGGGGGGGGGTATGAAATATTTATCGCCGGACTTAAGTAATCTTCCGTTTTGTAGGGAAAAATCAAGCTCCCCAAAAAGAAGCACTCTGGATCTTACCTCAGTTTAGAAGGATTTTTCCATACTACACTTTGCTCCTACCCGAGGAGGCAAAACGAAAGATTACGCAAATAAACGAAATATATACGCTTTTTAAAAAATCGGTTGACTTGTAATCTTTCGTTTTGCCTCCTCACGAGGGCGGAGTTAGACTTCAAAAATCAGTTTCTAAACAGAAGCAATTTAAAGCTTATGAAGTTTTTTTCCTTTTTTTCTGTAAGCAACAATTATAAACAAATAAATAAAACTTCGCTATTTACTCGCCTCCCTACAAAAAGGAAAGTATTTTCATATAGCCCTCCACTTTTTCTTAAAATGCACAACACGAAATATAGAATGTTCTGCGTTTAAAATTTGTTTTTTATTTAGTAAATAAAAGTAAAACAAAAAACGATAAATTGTTTCGTTTATTGCAAAACGAAAGATTACAAGTCAGTCGCGTGTTGCGCCAATGAACTGGGGTCCTTATTGTATTCTTGATCCTTATTATCATTATCATTATCATCATTATTATTATCATTATCATTATTATCCTTATTATCATCATTATCCTTATTATCATTATCATCATTATCATCATTATCATCATCATTATTATCCTTATTATCATCATTATCATTATCATTACAAGTTCCGGTTAACAAAATTCGATTATTTGTTTAAGATATGAAAACGTTGATTATTTTTTTAAAAATTCTTAAAATATTTATAAATTCTGAAAGATAAAAAAAAACTTCGTTTTATTATTTTTGTTTTATTTGTATTTGTTCACAAAATTAAATAATTAATAAAATCTATAAAATCAATCTGAGTATTTGCTTAAACTATAATCAGAAGGGACATTCGCAGGGCATTCACCGTCAATCGAGCCATTACGAACACACCGGAAGTCACAAAAAAGTGCCCAGCTACAATTTAACCACAATTTTCATTTTAATCGAGAGTGCCCCCCTTTTTTTTGGGGGGGGGGGGGGTCTGGATTTTCGCCACATTAAAAACCGACCTTGTGTCTTAATGTCCTCATGAGGAGGCAAGTTAATAGGGGTAATTTAATGTGTAATAAACATTCTATTTTTAGTTTCTTGTTTAATGGTTACCATGGTAGTACGTTCATCGAGGACATGTTTTTCGGCGATTTCTAGAATAATTTGTAAGTGTTCCGCTTCAGTGCATCTTCGACGATAAATGTTTTCTTGGTTTCATCATCACGAAACCCTTGAACATTCATTGTCCCGACGTTAAAAACTGACTTTGTTTACGGCCAATTGACATTTCCTCAAGAGGCATAGGTTGTTGCGTCTGTTGACGTCACCAGAGCAGTCCAGTGGAATAGGTGTGCACTGTGCAATGTACATATATAACTATATTGCTCAACAGGAGCCATATGGCACCCTATCGTGCTATGAGATATTTTCACGGTCCAGAAGGCAAAATTTGAAAAGGAGTCAAAGAAAATTTATGCCACAAAATATAGGTATGGAGTTGTTGTGAAGGGGTGCTTTTGGTGGTAAGAAACGAATATGAAGAAATAAAAAAAAACAATGAAACGATCTTATAGAGATCAACAATATAAAATTATTTATTTCACAATTTTACAACTGAAGTACATAACTACGATGGCAATGGATTAAATGTCTATAGCTCAGCCGATTTCTGTAGCATCCTCCATTTTGATGTTCCCCTTTCTGTTATAATCATGTGATCCGTCAAGGGCAGATAAATCTAGCTTCAAAATATCTTCCAAATGTCTCTTGGCAAGAGAGATAATTTTCGATTTATCTCCCTTTAGGTGGAGTATTTATCCATCTAACAGGATAGTTTGTAATTAATAATTATTTATAATTTAAATATTAAATATTAAGTTAAATAATTACATATAATTAAATAAGGACATTATTACACAACGAGCTTTATATACAGTGGAAATATTTTACTAATACATATAACGTGCGACCAGGGCACTCCACACGAGGACATTATTACACAACGGGCTTCGTTAACAACTGAAGTACAAAATCAAGCGACGACAAAAAAGAGGGGAAAAAAGTCTATTATCCTGATGACGGTTTCTGTGTGAATCGAAAATTTTAATTTTAAATAAATACTATGTTTATTTAAAAAAAAAAAAAAAACGTGTTTACATTTTACTGGTTTCAAAAACCGTTTCAAATTACACAATTTAAATGAATTCTATACAGTGGAAATATTTTAGTAATACTTAAATAATCTAATCATTTTGCTATTGTAGCCTTTTTATTTGATCGATGCAAAATGGTTGTTTTTACTTTTGAATTTCTTAAAATACAAAACTCCCTTCGTTAAATAATGGTATTTTTTTTTTTTTCGCAAACTTCAAAATTTTAATTTCCTTCTGCAATTGTTAATTACCACATTTAATTGTAAACCACATGTTTGTCAACAAAATCTTTAAAATACATTAAATTTAAAACCATTAAAAAAATCAAATACTAGAGACTGAGTTAGGTAAATAAGTTTTCTCAAATATAAAATATTTATCCAAATAATATTATTCTGTGATTTACGAAGAACTCCCATTGGATTGGGGTGAAGGGGGTACGAGCAAAAAGACTGATGTATATTGTTTAAATTTACCACAAAACAACCATTAACACAACCATTAAAACAGCCATTAAAAAACATCACAAATACTAGAGATTCTCTGTGTAAAAACTAAATGGACTAATATTAATGGGGGTTGTTTTTTAAACTGGTATAAACATTGAAATGCCTTTGAATGATACCAGCAACCTATCAAAATTTAAATAACGCCCAACGTTCTGAGAACGAACTGCGTTATGATCGAATTCCAGAATGATTCAGTCTGCGAAAGTCGGCCAATGATTGTACCGCCTAAATACCAATCGAGAATACGTTCTCGACAATCAGTCGGACAGAGACTGGCCATTCCGGTGGCCTTTATCTATCGGACTGTGGTATATGTCCACCTTCCCCAGAGCATGCCTTCCCTCTTTGGGAAGGGGTTGGTCGATTGCCAATTGCCTGAGGCACCCCTAACAAGGAATGCCAACGGGGCTGCGCAGGCTATTTTTAGAGGTCAGCTTGGCTTTTCCGCTGGTTTTCTCCCCCCCCTCCCTCCCACTACCACCTTCTAGTCTTGTACCACATCTTCCTGTCGTGGGAAGGAAGTAATTAAAAGGGCGTTATCAGAACGAACGACGCTGTGAAACCAGACGAACGAACTACGTTTTGAGACCAGACGAACGAACGACGTTTTTAGACCAGACGAACGAACCCCGTGCGACCAGACGAACGAACCCCGTGCGACCAAACGAACGAACCCCGTGCGACCAGACGAACGAACCCCGTGCGACCAGACGAACGAACTACGAACGGCGTTGTCAGGAAGAAAAAAAACGAACGAATAAACGAACAACATCAGAACAAACGACGCTATGAGAACAAATGAACGCCATTATGATAATAAAAATTGATACGGATAACACCACCTATTTAAGATTTTGTTAATGTTTAAAAATGTGTTTGACATTTCCCTTCACTTGAATCTATATAATACCAAACACTCTTGATAAGTTACACGCTTGCTTGTTCGCACATTGTATGTATTAGATGGTGGGAGGAAGGGCGGATTAGACAAGTGTCAGGAATAGAGTAAGATGATGACATAAATAATGGGTCAACCAGTAAACCGTCGTATAGTAAGTCACCATGGAAACTTGGGTTTTGATTGGATGGCGTAAATATTGGATGCTTATCGAGAGGGGGTCGCAATTGGAAACACACAATTAAACGAAATTCCAAATAGAAAAAAAAAACCTTGTTTATACTTACGTAAGGAATCGAAAACGATTGTAATCGATATCGATCTTTCATCAATTTGCTTGATTTTAACACGAAAAAATCATTAGAAGAATTGAAAAGATAAAAAAGGTCGTATCAGACGGAAGAGTTATGTTGTTTTTAATGTTTGCATTAATATATATATATATATACATACACATGTGTGTGTGTGTGTGTGTGTGTGTGTGTGTGTGTGTGTGTGTGTGTGTGTGTGTGTGTGTGTGTGTGTGTACATAAAAGTAATTCATGGACACGTGTTTCTGGATATTAGCCGTCATCATCATGGCTAACCTGAACAAGGATCGACCTCTCGATATTATTGTCTGTGGTCCGACGTTTTACCACCAGACCATGACACTTTGCCGAAATATGTACGATTTTTTTATCGCCATAAACAATAACAAAATAGATTATAATATATATATATATATATATATATATATATATATATATATGAGATTGTGTCTCCATTATTGACGGGATATATGTTGTTTTGAAATAATACTGACTTTTGAAGCTTATTCTTCAATGATTTCTGTATGTGATGCTGCAAAGAGTGCTGTGAAGTGACTATTTCTAGTTATATTCCAAATTGTTTTGGAAACGATCGTATGCCAAATTGTTTTGTTTGAATTCTCGGAACTGATATAAATAATGTTCTAAAGCTGTTTATCTCAAATTATAATGTGTGTGTGTGAAATAGTTTCCGACAAAAAACAAGATCTTATAAAAAGCCAAATGGTTTTTTTATCTAAAAAAAAAAAAATTACAGCCGTTTCCTCACTGTTCATACAGACGAGACATTTATAAAAACAAAGCCACAGTTTTATCAACATATTAACCTTTAGCGAACTTTGGACATTGTTTACGAAAAAAAAAGAAAGAGACATTCTTCATTCCATTATTGGTCCCCCGATTTATAAAATCGGGGGACTTTTGTTTTGAGGCATGTCCGTCCGTCCGTCCGTCCGTATTTTTCTCCGCAACCATCCATTGAATTTCTCTGAAATTTTGCATGAAGTTGTAACTTTGGTCAGGTTAGAAAGTGACATTCTCCAATTTTTGGAAAACAAATCTGGTTAGCCCCCAGGGGGTCAAAAGACCCCAAAATAGCAAAAAATTAACATTTTTTGCCGCATAACTTTTCATCCATCCATTCAATTTCTTTGAAACTTGACCAAAATGTGGAGGCAATTGTTCCTAATAGAAAATAAGTATCGCTGACCTTGGAAAAAATCTGGTTCGCGCCCCCAGGGGGTCAAAAGGCCCCAAAATGGCAAAAAAATGACTCTTTTTTCTCCCATAACGTTTGATCCATCCATTCAATTTTTATGAAACTTGCCCAAAATGTAGAGAGGCAATTGTTCTGGATATAAAATGAGCATCCTTGACCTCAGAAAAATTCTGGTTCGCGCCCCCAGGGGGTACAATGGGAGTCAAAAATGCCCCAAATTGCCCAAATTTATTGCATTTTACACTCGACACATCGAGTCACATACAGAGAGGGGGGGGGGATCACGCACGTGCGGCTTGTTTTTTTTTTTTCCTTTTTTGCACGATACGTGCGGTGAACAAAAAAACTACATTTTCGCCATCTGTTTTTTTTTTTTTTTAATT
>OY744550.1:52843678-52933678 GCA_963556195.1 Sepiola atlantica
GAATTCAATCTCACTCTGAAGAAGTCTCACAATGAATAAAGACGAACTATTATGTATGCACATGGGTAGCTTTAACTGTAATAATAATAATAATAATAATATTTGAGTCCTCTCTGTTCGCCCGGGTTTACTAATAGCGTTTATGATTTAACTTTTCATCTGGATCTAATAATAAAATTAGCATTCTCCTCGTAAAAATACGCTTAATAAAAAAATGTTAGACTTTTATTATTTAACCCCTAACAAGGGGCACATTGCCACTGAGACATAAGGGGTTACTGTGAATTAGGGTCCATATCTACAGGGGCATTCTGAGTGGGGAGTTATGCAGCGATATGTTTGTTGACGTTAAATTTTAATATCTGCATGTTGGTACAGTCAGGGAAATAGGGAGCAGGAAGGGGATTCTAAAGGCTAGCGGTGCGATGAAAGAAGCTATTAGAGTAGAAGGCCTTGTGGCATCTGGGGCCCCCCACAGTGAAAAGGTAGGATTTTGCAGATTGTCGGATTTGTCGAAGGTATTTATATCAAGTGGTCACCGGTGCAGCAAGTTCGTCGGAGCACATTTTATTAGAGTAGAAAGCCTTCTTTTAACGAAGAAAAAAAAAATTTACGGTCATCTAATTTATCCTACAGTATGGCCAATCATACGCTATGAACAGATCAAAAGTTCATAGTGTCGGAGTTTTACTGTATTAAAAATAATAATCGTTAGAAAACCATACATTGCAATTTCTACCATCAATTTTTACTTCATTCTGCGTTGCTATGCAAGTTCTTGGCTGGGACATTTCACTGATACCGTATTAACATCGCACGGATTGACTGCACAGCTCCCAACTTAGGATGACCCCCCAAAACTGTCACCCTAATTCTCAGTAGCCCTTTACGTCTACAGTGGCAGCTTGCCTTGTTTGGGGTGAACTATGTTAAAAAAAAAAAGTTAGTACAAAAGTGACTAAAAAAGGGTATGAAACAATATCTTTTAGCTCTGATGATGACGTATATCGTCGAAAATTTAAGTTCAAAATAATTTTTTTTTATTTATTTATTTATTTTTTTTTTAAAGGTGCTTCTGCGTTATGGCAACGAACCAAATTTTATTCCTTATTTCTAGAAGAGTGAATCGAAAAAGGAGATAATTCGATTTTTTTTTTTACGGGGACTCATAATGAAATGATTATATTCGGAATTTTTTTTTTTCTTACGGGGAAACCGTAACACAGATGGAGCAGCAAGAGAATTTATAAGAAGATACATTAAAAAAAAGTATTTTTGTAATAAAATACATTAAGAAACGGTATGAAAATGGAAATAAATTAGATTTATTCAAGTAACTTTAACATCACATAAAATATAAAAATATAAATTATTTGAAAACTGTTTTACACTGGGTACAATTCAACTATCTAGGAGAGTACGTATTTATAAAAAGCGATTTACACTGGGTACAATTGCAAAAAATCTACTAACTTTGCCTTATCTCTAGTTAGATATAAAGTGTCTTGAAGATGTAACTCATTAACATCCATTTTCGGAAAATTAAAAAAAGAATTAAGACAGTTTGAATTATCTCCCTTTCCGTAAAAAAAAAAATCAAATTATCTCCTCTTTCGATTCACTCTTCTAAAATAAGGAAGGAAATTTGGTTCGTTGCCATGATGCATTAGCACACAAAAAAATATATAAAATTGCAATGGAAGCCGTTTTAACGGTTATCGTTCTTAATAATTCACATTTCTAGATTATATAACCATTTAATGACTACTTTTTTAAAGAATAGATAATAATAGATCTCGGTTTCGAATATGTTTACATTTTATTTATCTTCCTCCCACAAGGTAAGATGTGACACAAGGTCGAGAAAGTGGGATTAGAAAAGCCAGCGCCCGAGAAGGTGAGCACTCTGGCCTACAAAAAAATGTTTACATGTTAGCATAGAATATTTTCAAATGAAAAAAAAAACAAAAACGGGAAATACAAAATTGCATCTCATGTCGTAAGAAATGTATTTGTTCAATTCACTTTGATGGTTGTCTAGAGGAGAGGAGAGGTGGGGGAGGGGGGAGATATATTTTCACAGAAAAGGGGTATTTATTTACCTCCTCTTCAGGAGGTTAGGCACAAGGCCAGTTTTATCTTACTCCCACAAGTAAGATGTGACCCAAGGTCGGGTCGGGAAAGTGGGGTTTGAAAAGCCAGCGCCCGAGAAGGTGAGCACTCTGACTATTAAAAATTGCAATAAACTTACTCCTCCTAGAACTACACAGGACAGGCCCATAGACTGGCGTAAATCAAGCCCCGAAGGCCAAGTCAATACCAGTCTATGGGGTGCAGTATCCATCGGAACAGATACTACACTTTGATCTTAGCCAAAAAGTAGGTAAAAGGAGTTCTAACAAATGTTACATCATTTTTGTCTACCGGAAATGAAATGAACGTCACGTGTATATACACACGCGCATTACATAGATTGCATTTTAAAGCGCGAAGGTGACGGTGATTCCGTGGATAACGACGCGGATTGACCACCTGGCTGTGCCAAGTTCGAATCCAGTTGCCTCCATAGTATGACTTTTACTTGCGGATGATGGCAACCTTCACGTGGCTCCTTTCGAATGCCAACAACAGAATCAAGTCGGTCAAAGTTGTATCGTACTGCTTGATACGAATTTACTTTTAAACCGCGCCCTACAGGCACATAAGTTGGAATGGAGTATAGTTCCAATTGTTTTTTTGTTTTTTTTTGAAAAGCCATCTTCCCAAGCATTACCTCCTTCTTTGGGAAGAGGATTGGTTTATCGCATGAACGGGAACGATCACGTCAACTTTTGCACACATCCAGAGTGGCACCTTTTTTGTTGGGGGGGGGGGCACGATCTCACACGATAAAAAGTTAGGGATCAGTTTGATACAATAAAAAGGACCCGCTGTGTGTGTGTGTTATGTGTGTGTGTGTGTGTGTGTGTATGTTACATTTTACGGGATTCTTTTTATTATTTTGAAGAGGGGTTTCATGTTTGTTTGTTTTTAAATTCACCCCTTCTCTTCCATTTGTGAACTACAATATTTATTAATGTTTTAAAACAGTATGTTTTATTAATTTTTCCCTCTTTCGTATGTTTTAGTAAATGGTGCTTCGAGATAATCATTATCATCATCTAGCCGTGGTAATGTCATGGATCCTCCTGACTCTCTCTATCCTCATCATCCCTGGTAGGTATTCATAGGTGCATTGAGAGTCCACTGCTAGTTGCTTGGCATAGGTTCTGTGCTGTCTCCCCACTGAACTACATCCCTGTTTTAGCATCCACAAAAAGAGATCGCTGACGTATTCATCCTTAGCCCTCCAGCAGTGACCAGCAAACATGGTTCTCTTTTCTTCCCCCATCTTCATCCTCTATCCCCTCTCTCCCCATCTTTTCTCCCTCTCTTTCCATCTATTTCCCTTTTTTTCTCTCCCACTCTCTTTCCCTCTTTTCTCCATCTCTCTCTCTCTCTCTTTCACTCTTTTCTCCATCTCTCTCTCTCTCTCTTCCCCCTCATCTCTCTCTCCCTTTCTTACTCTCTTTTCTCCCTCTCTTTCTTACTCTTTTTCCTTCTTTCTATTTAATCAGGGCTTAGATCTGACGAAGGTTACGTAGAGTTGCCCTCTCGTAATAATAATCCCCAGTAACTACAGTAAATACGAATTTTATATGCACACATGTTGTGTAGAAAAGTCATGCCAAATTTTATTGAAAACAAACAAGTACTTTGTTTTTACTTATAATTTTCAAATGTTCTCATCTTTTGGAAAAGACTTCGTAAATGGCTACCATTTTAACTACCATAGAGACTTGTTATCTTGTTCAAATCTTTCTTTTCTTCTAATACATAAAAGTATCTTGTCAAATTTTTGAAGTTTTTCATCGATATAGTAATTAATCTGATAAATCAACATTTGGTTCTGACTAGCCAAATTCTCTCTCTTTTGTCCATTTTTTTTAAGACGAAAATATTTATTTTAAAATATGTTTTAATTTCTTCTACATAAGATTTATTCTGGTTCGGAATTTAAACATCGAGCCATTTTTCACTAATTATCTTCGCATTTTCAGCTGCTTACGTTATCAAAAAAAACTGCTCTTTCACACAGTTAGGGGATTCTTTTGAATGCTTACGTCCTTAATAAATAATTTTTTTTTTTTAAGCTGAACAATTTTTCACTGCACCGGTTGCAAACTATACGGATGCGCATTCATGTAATAATCTTTCACTTTTTCTATGATTAATGCATTTGATATACGAATGGTTTCAACAAATATTTTGGTGTCATCACACTTAGATTATTGCGAGTCGAGTTTAACATGGACGCCTAAGTTTTATTTCATATCACTGTATTTAAAATATAGTAATAAAAAATTCATACACAATGGATTTTAACAGCAACATCTTTTTTTCAATATGTGGACCAAAGCTTGCTTTTCCAGATATGGATCGTTTCAACGAAGCTCGTAGTTTTACTTTTCATCACCGTACTTAAAATATTGTAACATAAAAGTCACTTTTAAAGCAAAAACTCGTCTAGCTACAACCACTGTCAATAAATTTTCTTTCTTCCTCTGTGTGCCTAGAACTAAGCGGAACTTTCATGAGCAAAGTTTCTTTCTACTAAACATAGCGACAGCATATACAAACTGCTAACCAAAAGCTCGCACACGAGTTCATACACTCTCACTAAAACTGGCACGCTAATATACACACACATCTATAATGTCTATCCAATTTAAACACACTGTCACACGTAAATGGACACGGTGCCAGCCGAAATGAACGCGTCTACTCACATTCTTCTTACAGACAAAACAACTTCTCTTCACCTGGAACGTTCTAAGGCTCTCTGGACTTTCGTTGTCTTCAGTGCTTCTAGACTGAGACGATTTTTATTGTTATTCAAATCCAGAGTGCCCTTTTTTAGGGAGCTGGGTTTTCCCTACATTAAAAACTGACCTTGTGTTTAGCTCCTTACATCAAGTGGCTTCATGACTTGTCAGGAGCGATTTTCATTTATTTTTTTTTATTTTTTAAAAAAGATAAAAAAGAGACAAGTAAAAAGGAACAGGTTGTTAATAAAAATTAATTGCTTTTGTATGGATCGACTTTGTCATTCTTTCTTTTGATATTGCCCCTTCCTCCGCAAACTTATTGGACTGCTTTGATCTTCCTATCTCCCGCTTTTTTACTCCCATCCATTACCGCTTCAACAATCGTTCCCAGCTCAACTACATCCGGTTTGTTACAGTAAATAAAAAAAATGCTTGAAATCGACTAGAATAGTGTTTCTTTTTCTTTCTTTTTTATTTTCTTTTATTTTTTTGTATTTATCTCTCTCCCACAGCGGGAAGATCTGACACAAGGTCAGGAAAGTGGGATTGAAAATTATATTAGGTAATATAAATTATATTGGGTAATATAAATTATATTATTTTAATATTTTTCTATATTAAATTATTATTATATTTACTTGTTATTAAATTATTATTTTAAATATTATTTCTATATTATATTGGGTAATATAAATTATATTAGGTAATATAAATTATATTATTTTAAATATTATTTCTATATTATATTATTATTATATGTAATTATTATTAAATTATTATTTTGAATATTATTTTTATATTATATAAGGTAAGATAAATTATATTGGTAATATGAATTATATTATTTTAAATATTATTCCTATATTATATTATTATTATATGTAATTATTATTAAATTATTATTTTGAATATCATTTTTATATTATATTGGGTAATATAAATTATATTGGTAATATGAATTATATTATTTTAAATATTATTCCTATATTATATTATTATTATATGTAATTATTATTAAATTATTATTTTGAATATTATTTTTATATTATATTAGGTAATATAAATTATATTGGGTAATATGAATTATATTATTTTAAATATTATTCCTATATTATATTATTATTATATGTAATTATTATTAAATTATTATTTTAAATATCATTTTTATATTATATTGGGTAATATAAATTATATTGGTGATATGAATTATATTATTTTAAATATTATTTCTATATTATATTATTATTATTATATGTAATTATTAAATTATTATTTTGAATATTATATTAGGTAATATAAATTATATTGGGTAATATGAATTATATTATTTTAAATATTATTTCTATATTATATTATTATTATTAAATTATTTTGAATATTATTTTTATATTATATTGGGTAATATAAATTATATTGGTAATATGAATTATATTATTTTAAATATTATATTATTATTATATGTAATTATTATTAAATTATTATTTTGAATATTATTTTTTATATTATATTGGGCAATATAAATTATATTGGTGATATGAATTATATTATTTTAAATATTATTTCTATATTATATTATTATATGTAATTATTAAATTATTATTTTGAATATTATTTTTATATTATATTGGGTAATATAAATTATATTGGTAATATGATATAAATTATATATAAATGTAAACTTGTAATTAATCTTGGGTAATCTTTGTAATCTTGGGTTAAACAATTCATACGATGTCAGTATAGGATGCTTAAAAATGACGCAATATCTTTTTCTTTGAAATGACGCAATATCTAAATAATGTATTAAAGCTAAAATTCTGCTATCGCGACGATATATAAAAAAAATGCCTATCGACAAAACAGACAAACAATATTAGCAGGGTTATACGGCGTTACCCGGAATCCTGAATAAGAAAATGTTTGAAAGTTACAAGAAAGTGCGTGTTGCGTCTTTTAAAATTCCCCCAAAACACGTAACTTTTTGAAGATACCTCTATATCCCCTGTTTTCCCGCTCGCTTGCAAACTTTTGCAAGTGCTTCAATATAATAGAAAGAAATCAGCAGCCGACTGTTTGACCTAGTTTCAGTGTTGCTATTTAAACAACGACCAGTAAGAATGAAAGAAAGTATTTTTTTTCTGACAACCCTCTTTGTACTATTAGTGATCCCACGGGAATAAATAGTAGTGCCTTTTTTAACATAACTAGTTTGGGGTGATACAAAATTGAAATATGTAAGGTTTGTATGTGTATGTTTGATCATTTGTGAGTTTTAACCGAACACACAGACGGGCGGAAATACGACTTTCCTTTATATATAAGACTAGCAGTGCTACCCAGCGGTGCCCGGGGCCATAAAAAATAAAAGGTTAAAAAGTGTGTGTATAATCTTTATATTAAAACTTCTCTCTACCTATCTCAATTACTCTCTCTCTATCTTCCTTCCCTTCCCCGTTTTTTCCCCACATCCCTCTCCCCTACCCTACCCTTTTTCACCTCCGCTTAGCCCATTCCTCTCTCTTGTATTGACAATAATAATAATGTAAGTCATTCACCTCTCCTTTATATAATATTGGAAATGGCTGACCCCCCCCCCCCATGACGAAAACTGGCCTAATTCATCTAAGGCAACGCCGATCAAGAATATACCAACTTTGTAGGTGTTTGTTTTATAGCTTTTTTACTTTTAGCTGAACATACACAGACAACTGTTATTTATATAATAAATAACTTGTTTTTAGCATAACATATGGCTAGCGGTAGATGCCGAATTATAACATACTGCTAGAAATATAAGTTATTTAGTTTCTAAATCTAATACATAAAATTACTGTCGGATTTTCAGAGTTAGCCATTGATAACAACACATCTGATAAATCAATATTTGATTCTGGCTAGCCTATTTTTCTTTCTTTACTACTCACCGTCACAGCTCCACCTGCTTACATTCTTAATAAAATGGTTTATGCATTTCTCTATCCATGACTACTTTACCATAAACACTTACATGTTTATAATAGGCCTATATATTAAATGATGTTTTGTTTAACTTATTCGCATAGCACGATAGTAGGTACAAAGATTCTCTTTATTACATTGTCTTATACTGTGATCCACATACATTTACATTTGGTCTCATCAAAGAACTTATTATCACTGATTATGGTGTCTATTCTTATATCCTCAACTATTTCACTCCTAAATACTTTTAACATGTCTTCCTTGAAAACACATACACACAATACTAATCATTTCAAACTATATCCATCTTCTTTTCCAAACAGAACACAGCAGCACGATGTGTGTACGTTCATCTGTCGTATTCTGTGAGTTAGTAGCATTAATGTGCACGTGCAGACAATATTTTGGCTAGAATTATTTCATCAAAGTGCCGCATTTTTTTTTTGTTTTTTTTTTTCAATGGCAGGGCATTTAAACAACATCACATTAATGCAGGTGTGACACAGGAGTTTATTCTTCGATCCTTATTATTCCTGAGTTTCATAATTGACCTCCCTGATGCAATCGTGTCCGAGATGGGTATATTTTCTGATGACACCACGCTCTATTCTCGACATGAGAGTTAATCAAATGGCCACATATCTAAGGCAATGGCATTAAAAATTGTCTTGTCGCACTTTCAGAATCAATTAATCTGATAAATCAATATTTGATTCTGACTAGCCTATTTTTCTTTTCCCTTTTACCATGCTCTTTCAAATAACATTGTAATTCGTTTCCATGCCTTTCAAATAATATTTATTGCGGCTCTGTACTTTATTTGGCGCTCTTGTATAAGCAGTAACCGATCTGAGGGAGATAACTATTTTTCTTAGCCGCCGCTATTCAGAATTCGCTTATACTTTGGCAAGGGAGATAACTTTGTTTATCGCAGCATGAAAGAAAATAACTTTTCTTTTTATATTTATATAAAGTGTATACAATTTGTGGCATGTAAATAAAAGTGCTTAAAAGTTATTTTGAACGGGTTAGTGTTAGGGTTACGGTTTTTAACGCATTTCAAAACCGTAACATGTTTTTTTTATTAATAAACAAAGTTATCTCTTTTGCCAAAGTATAAGCGAATTCGGAATAGCGGCGGCTAAGAAAAATAGAGTTATCTCCCTCAGATCGGTTACTGCTTATACAAGAGCACCCTTTATTTAACATGGGCCATTTTCACTAATCATCTTCACAGCTACAGCTGCTTACCTTGTTAATGATAAAATAAAAACACAAACTGCTATTTTAAATCGTCCGGAGCAGATATTTTTTTTTATGTTTACGTCCTTAATAAAAGAAATGTAAAAAAAAAATGGTGAGAAAATTTTCACAACACCAGTTGTAGCATTTATTTACTTATTGTATATCTTCCGTTTGTGAGGAATTTTTTTTTCTAATTTATTATGTTATTAATAAGAAACAAAACAAAAAACAACAAAAATGCTGAATCATAATTTTCACTACACCGATTCTAAATTATACGGATTCACATTCATGTAATAATCTTTCACTTTTATTCACAAATAGTTTTAACAATTATTTTGCGTCACCATACTTAAAATATTGTATTAAAAATTTATATACAGGGTGTTTCAAAAGTCTTGGGAACATAACGATTTTTAATAACTCAAAAACTATTAGGAGTTGAAAAATGAAATTGGTACCGTTGGAAAGGTTAAAGTTTCAAGTTTTGTGGGGAATCTTCAAAGTTGCTCAATATGAGCACCATTCGTCACACGGCAGACATCTAGTCGATAGTCCATTTCCTGCCAAACGCGTTCCAGCATCTTGACGTCAATGGTTCCCACAACTGCCGTTACTCGAGCCTTTAGTTCGTCAATATCTCTTGGAAGGGGCGGCACATAGACTTGTTGCTTGACAAAGCCCCAAAGGAAAAAGTCACACGGGGTAAGATCTGGAGACCTAGGAGGCCAGGGCATGAGAACGTCATCACCTCGCCCAGATCTCTCTGTATTTGCTGAGCTGCAAACTACATTGTTTTTATCCATTATTTGCTTAAACTTTATTAAAATAAAATTGGGCTACATTTTAATTTCGCCAAAGCAGATTTTTTTAATGTCTTTTCTTTTATAGAAAGTTAAAAAAAAAAAAAAAAAGAGAGAGAAATGGGACTCAGAGGTGGGAGCAAGCGTTTCTTAGCTTACTCAAATCCCTCAGGCAACACCGGGATACAAGCCTCGCTAGTATCAAATAAAATGGCATTTTAGCCACACTTATGTTATAGTTAAAATGCGTATTTGCCCATTGTTCTATTAGAAAATGAAAATACAGGTAAATCTCCGAATTAGTACAACCCATGGCCATCCCTACTACAGGCCAGGCAATCGTGCAACTGGGGTCTTTTACTGGGGGCCATGTGAATTTTCTTAAATATTCGATATAGAAGTTGCAAACTATATCATCAACTGGTGCGGATCCTTTTTTTCTTTTCAACCACAATATACAAGTAATGATCTTTTGACATAAGTACAAAATCTCTAAAAAAAAAAATCCAACATTGAAATAAAAATTCTTCATTGAAATATGCATTCGCCTTTGTTTATTCAAAAATTACCTGTCTCTTAATTTATAGGAATTTGTCAATAATTGTAAAATTTATCAATTAGCTCATTGTGGTTCTTATTATTTGGTATGTAAAACACATAAAAACATCAAACTAATCTCAGAGGAATTTTACCTTTGTTTGCAACTTCTATATCGAATATTTAAGAAAATTCACATGGCCCCCAGTAAAAGACCCCAGTTGCACGATTGCCTGGCCTGTAGTAGGGATGGCCATGGTACCACCCTAATTGGAACAATTTTCAATTGGGACACGTTTTGTTGATAGCACACTTCATGCTTGGGACATCTATTCTGAATTGGTCCACCTACCGAAAACTGTATTAAACACTTCCGAAACACATAACAATTAAATTACAATAGTATCTCATAATTGATTTCTTTTTAATATCAATTTGCATGTATAAAGCGACAATTAAGATTTAAAATTCAATTATATAGAAAAATATATACAGGTAAATAGTTGCCGGATTAATGAGTTTTCTTTAAATTGTTTTCATTTTCAAAAATATTGTTTAACACAATTATTGTTTTGATTTTACAGATGTGGCAACAATAGAGTAGAGAAAGACTAGCAACCTCATTGTCCTCATCAACGCAGCTAATGGTACTAACTTTTCAGATTAAATATTATTATTTACATTGCACCTATTCGTACTACAAGAAAATCTCTTAATTGGTATAACCCTAATTGGAACAATTTGAAACTGGGACACATTCGTTGATAGGACACTTCATAATTGGAACATATATACTGAATTGGTACACCTACCGAAAACTGTATTTCACCAACTACAATAGGAACAATTAACTTACAATAGTATGTAATAATTGATTTCTTTTTAATGTAAATTTGCAAGAAGATGTTAAAAATAAATTATATAGAAAATATATACGTATAATAGTCGCCGGATTAATAAGTTTTCTTTAAATTGTTTTTATTTTTAATAATATCGTTTAACACTAACTACACAATGATTGCTTTGATTTCACAGATGTGGTAACAACGTTTCATCTTGAGCAGACATAAGAAAAAATACGTGATATTCTAGATGATTCTTTTCATTATCCAAATTTGTGTTATTCAACAATCCCTTATAATCCAAAATGGCGTCAACTGGTGAGAAAATATCAAATCGCAAGAACGTCTACATGAATGATTGTACTGAAAAATTCACAAATAAAGATTTGATGAATCTCTCCAAGAAGAACGAAACCTAAAAGAGTTCTTAAATGCTGCTGCAACACTCAAAGATAAAAAGTTAACCGTTGAGGACAAGATGAGGACAACGGACTTAGATTCAAGCTCATTATTGATGGTTTAATGAGCTTATATAAAATAAACATAAACAAAATGTTGTTCAAAACTAATTAGATCCAGAGTGACAACTTTAGTGGTCCAAACTTCATGGTTTTACGTTGACCAAAAACTATTGAAAATTACAAATTATTTTTGTAGCAATAATGATAATATTTCTGTACTTTTGTTATATTAAATAAGTACTACAAATAATTCTAGCAATTTTCCCTCTGTTTTTATTAGTAACCGTTGCAAGTAAAGCTCGTCAATTTTCTCTAAGTACCTTGATAGAAAATTTACAATTCATATTGAAGGATAAAGCTTGCTACTTTTAATTGGAACAACCCTTAATTGGGGAAACAAGTTGGAACATGGGGTGAAGATATAGAGAGAAAGGGGTGGAGATAGAGAAAGGGGTGGAGATAGAGAGAGAAAGGGGTGGAGATAGAGAGAGAAAGGGGTGGAGATAGAGAGAGAAAGGGGTGGAGATAGAGAGAGAAAGGGGGTAGAAGAAAAGATAAGAGGGGGGAAGAAAAGATGAAAGAGGGGAAGAGAAGATGAAAGAGGGGAAGAGGAGAGGGAGAGAACGAAAAGAGAAAATGGGGGGAGAAAGAAAATAGAAGATGGGGGGAGAACGAAAAGAGAAGATGGGGGGAGAAAGTAAAGAGAAGATGGGGGGAGAAAGTAAAGAGAAGATGGGTGGGGGAGAAAAGAGAAGATGGGGGGGGGGGGAGAAAAGAGAAGATGGGGGAGGGGGGAGAAAGAAAAGAGAAGACGGGGGGGAAGAAAAGAGAAGACGGGGGGGGGAGAAAGAAAAGAGAAGATGCAGGGGAGAAAGAAAAGAGAAGATGCGGGGGAGAAAGAAAAGAGAAGATGCGGGGGAGAAAGAAAAGAGAAGATGCGGGGGAGAAAGAAAAGAGAAGATGCAGGGGGGGGGGGGGGGGAGAAAAGAGAAGATGGGGGAGAAAGAAAAGAGAAGATGGGGGAGAAAGAAAAGAGAAGATGGGGGAGAAAGAAAAGAGAAGATGGGGGGGGAGAAAGAAAAGAGAAGATGGAGGAGAAAGTAAAGAGAAGATGGGGGAGAAAGTAAAGAGAAGATGGGGGAGAAAGTAAAGAGAAGATGGGGGAGAAAGAAAAGAGAAGATGGGCGGGGGAGAAAGAAAAGAGAAGATGGGGGAGAAAGTAAAGAGAAGATGGGGGAGAAAGTAAAGAGAAGATGGGGGAGAAAGTAAAGAGAAGATGGGGAAGAAAGTAAAGAGAAGATGAGGAAGAAAGTAAAGAGAAGATGGGGGAGAAAGTAAAGAGAAGATGGGGGAGCGAGAAGGAAGGAAATGAAAGAAAAGAGTGAGAGGGGAGGAAGAGAAAAAAAGTGAGAGAGGGGAGGAAGAGAAAAAAAGTGAGAGAGGAAAACAAGAAAATCCATCTTTGACCATCCTATCAATATCAGTGTTCAACAAACCTTGAGCCTCCAATGTGTCACGACCTTCTTTACCCAACTGCAGGATCAAAATGTCTTTTGGTGGATGCTGCATTTAGAGAATATTTTTCCCAAACCAATTTATCTTTGATATTCAATGAGCAAAAAACTGTCAAGATGATGTTGTTTGTGTCCGCATTGTATCTTTTTTTATTATTATTATTGTACATCGCAATGGCTACCTGATCCATTAAAATCATACTTCAGCTTCATTTTGAGATCATCACCCACAGCTTCAGATAATCTGACGGTTGAAACTTCAGGAGCTTTCAGAAAAGGAAAGTATACAATATAATACGGAGCAGGGAGAGTCTCAATCAATATTGTTCAGTATTTGATCGAAATAACTTATTTTTTGTGAGAGTAACCCTCGTAATTTTGATGTCAATATCCATCAGATAATTGAAAGGAAAGGTTATATCTGAAACAAGATACTATTTCTGGGTGTTTAAACCTAATATAATCCACGTGAAAATGAGATTTATTCACTAGTATTACTGTTCTTGCACATAGCTGGTCTTCACCCATGCTCAGCCGATACAGCAAATATAAGGGCTTGAGAGTGCAGCTATTCATGGGGCCAAACTTGTAAATTTATCACCTATGGACCCCTTTACTGATGAATAATGATTAAATATAACATTAACTTCAGGGGTACTCTTATAGATGATGCAGCCTTATTCCGTGACTTTGCGTCGTCAACGTTCGGGCAAGTCTCAGAAGTGCCCGAGAGTTGATGAAACTATTAACCAACCAGGTTGCAGCAGGCAGGCGATAACTTTTGGAAGAAATTAATCGCGTTCAATAATAAAAAAAAAAAAATTTTAATTTTTAAAAAAAAGTAATTTCAATAATCTGTCAGCTCATTGAAGACTAAAAAAAAAAAAAATAAACATTGAAAAAAATTAAAAAAACAAACAACTTGCTTAACAAATTAAACAAAAGCATCTTTTGAAACTTTCCGGTGCACAAACAAAAAAAAAAACATTTTATTTAAAAACATCTGATTAACAATGGTTCCTTTGACAAAAAAGTAAAAAATAAATAAACAATTAATTAATAACAGTTGTTTAGCTATGGTTTGTTCGTTCTTTATTTTTATAAAAATATTTTAGTTTGATTTTCTTCAATTTATCGTTTTGCAGTTTCCGCCTCGTTAACTCTTGGGTGTTTCCGTAACCTGCTCGACTGTTGACGACGTTAAGTCACGGAAACATGGTGTGTCATCTATAAGACTATCACTTCAGGATATGATTTTATATAAAAAATGATTGGTAGAATGAACATAGAACCCGAATGGAGAGTATATAGGCCAAATAGCCCACTGTGTACCCCCCCATTAAGGAAGAAGTAATGTCTGAGAGGATGGTCTCATGACCACAGAACAGATACTACTCAGAGGAGGAGGTAATGCTTGGAAGATTGGTATCAAGGAACATATATTACACTACACCTACTCCTGAATTGAGCATTAAAAGATAGTACCATAGTACAATTTAATACAAGTAATAGTATAGTTGCGGGTTCAGACAGACAGCTACCAAATCTCCATTAGTAATAGATATACATGCATGAACAGTAACATGTATTAGCTGGTGAGTGGGGTTCTTCTGCGACGGGATTAACAAAATGCTTGCTGTAATTCAGTTATAATTAAATATTTTTAATAGGATCATCTATAACGCATATGTCCTTCCTGTAGTCTTATATGGATTTGAATTAGTTTCTTGTTTGGAGTCCAGGAGATTGAACGCTGGTGGTGGGGTCTCTTTCAAGCTTGGTTTGTCTGATGACTGACAGATAATGAAGGTAGTTAAGTATCCTTGAAAATCTGTAATGCATATGTCCTTCCTGTAGTCTTATACGGACTTGAATGTGCCAACTGGACTGTAAAATTACGTCAGAAAGTAGAAACTTTCTAAGACCACATCATGTGCTTCATTATTGATCATAAACTATCTGATCACATCAGTATCGCAGAGTTGCAAAAAACTCACTGGCATCGCATCAATGTCCTTTGTCATCAAATGTAAAATCTTCACATCATTTGGCTACATTAAGCGTTCCAGTGTGGGTCTATGCAAAATATGCATTGAATGCATAATACAAGGAAGCCGGTCGAAAGGTAGACAAAAGAAAAGATGGCTAGACAATGGTTGTGAATGGACGAAGATGAATATAAACCAAGCGAACACCTTGGTCCGCTATCGTAGGGTTTGGAGGACACCCAGTGCGTATTCTGCAGCTAGTGAAGAAAACGTTTAATAATAAATAGGATCATAAGAGTAGACATTTTTTTTTTTTTAAGATTACTTATTATTCAAACAAGACCGAGTTGAACCACACTTTGGTCAAGGGGCCAGGAGGAGGCAATCACTATCCGTCATATCCATAATTGAATCACAAGCGGGTGGAGACTGCCAGGTTAGACGTCGAAAACCAGGCAATATGTGAGGAACTCATTTGAGTGACTGTTTGAATCAGGGAAGGGGCCTGCTCAACTCTTCTTAAGTGATAGCCGACACTCGTACGAGAGTAAAGTGCGAAAAAACGAAATGTGTTGAAATTTATGGAACAAATATCACTGAAAAAGATCCTGAAAATCATTGTAGATTAACATCCTCAGCCAAATTACCCACCTCCAGAAAAAAAAGAGATTCTGATTGTTTTTGTTTTTTTAGGTGATACGTGTAAACACCCTGAAAAGGTTTTCAAAAAATAAATAAATAAATAAAAAGAAAACAATTATTTTAGAATTTAGAGTGGGGGGGGATCAATTTCACTTACAAATTAAATGTAAAATAATCCCATTTCCAGGCTATTGTAACGTTTTAGAGCAGTTAACCAAAATAAAATATATTTTTTACTATAAATGATAAATTCTGTGCATTCTTTCTTTATTTTTTTTGGGGGGGGGGGATACTGTTTTAGGCGATTATGTGTGGTTTTACAACCTTTCCAGTCGAAAAATTTAGTTAACTGCCCAGAAAAGTTAGAATGGTCCGGATATGGAGGATCATTTTACGTTCAATTTATATACGAAACTGATCCCCCACGTTAAATTTTAAAATAATTGTGATTTTTTTTAAATATTTTTTTTCACTTTCACATTCAACTAAAACTTAAAAAAGAACGACAAACGTGTAATTGTAAATTAAATTTTATTTCATTTTTTTTTTTTTTTGTAAATAAGAATTATACATTATCAGCAAAATCCGTCATAAGCTGCAAATAATTAAAAATCTCTAAAAAAAATATACGCCTTTTTTCAAAAGTATAGGCATTTTTTTCTCTTTCTTTTTCGTTTACCTTACTTTTTAACCCTTTTGATTGAGACATATTATGCCGCAGTCAAGTTGAAATTCGTCTTGATGTTATGACGATTGGTGTTGAATGCCGGTGTGTGTGTACCACGCGGTTTACGTGTTGTTGGGTAGAATGAAAATGTCTACACTTGGAACGTTGATGGAATGGCAATAAGAAGAATATTTTGAAAAACCTGAACAACGCATTTTTTTGTTGTTTTTTTTAAATAAATTATTTATTTATTCTAAAAACTTGAGCACTTTCGGCGATAAAAGATGATTATAACTTAATAATTTATTAGAAATAAACACAAATTATTTTTCAAATTTCGAGACGAATGTTAAAAAGAAATATTTTGAAATAAAAATGATAGATATTAGCCGTCTGCAGCACAATGTTAAATCCGACCAAATTCAACACATCAGAGGATTTGCTGAAAGCACTACACTTGCCCATTGTCGAGGTTATCTTTAGGATAAATCGACTGTGCTGGTATGGTGATGTGGAACGTTCATTCTCCTGGATAAACTGTTGCAGAAGCATTAATGTCATAAATCGCAGGAAGGTTGGCCGGCCAAGGAAAGCTGGGAAACAAGTGAGTGGACAAGACTGCACAGAGTGGAATTTCAAGACTGCTGACCCACTGAACCGTGAGAGGTAGAGAGTGAGCTTGTATCATATTGAACGTCTGACCCGCTGAACCGTGAGAGGTAGAGAGTGAGCTTGTATCATATTGAACGTCTGACCCGCTGAACCGTGAGAGGTAGAGAGTGAGCTTGTATCATATTGAACGTCTGACCCGCTGAACCGTGAGAGGTAGAGAGTGAGCTTGTATCATATTGAACGTCTGACCCGCTGAACCGTGAGAGGTAGAGAGTGAGCTTGTATCATATTGAACGTCTGACCCGCTGAACCGTGAGAGGTAGAGAGTGAGCTTGTATCATATTGAACGTCTGACCCGCTGAACCGTGAGAGGTAGAGAGTGAGCTTGTATCATATTGAACGTCTGACCCGCTGAACCGTGAGAGGTAGAGAGTGAGCTTGTATCATATTGAACGTCTGACCCGCTGAACCGTGAGAGGTAGAGAGTGAGCTTGTATCATATTGAACGTCTGACCCCTGAACAATGGAAGGGTGACGTTAAATGAATAGAAGAAAGAAACTATATGATCAGATGAAATAATGTTAATGGCATTTTATAAGACTATTAGTCTAAATCTGCACTAGACAACATGTTTAGTGGGTTGCATGTTTGCAATGCATGCGAATAACAGACTTGCTGTGAGTGGGAAATATTTAACTAAGAAAAAAAAGAGGCCACAAAAGATAATGGGAAATATCTGATTTTGGGTTTGGCCACCCAGAATTCGATGTGTCTACTTCAGATACGAGGCTCCCTGCTGTGGTTATGACCCATTTGAGCTTTCCCAAAAATAACCCCCCTCCCTGTTTTGATTTGGTCGGGTAGAGACTTCCCATTTGCAAGTCTGTTGTTCAGTAGAGGTTTGGTATGGTTTGGTAGTTTTGTTTTACGGCATATCAACCCTTTTTGGGTTATTTAATGCCGAATCTGGTCATTATAGTAAAAGTTTTTATGCTTCAAGTTCTTTATATCTTCAAATGTTTAATCATCGTTTTTGGTTTGGTAGTTTTGTTTTACGGCATATCAACCCTTTTTGGGTTATTTAATGCCGAATTTGGTCATTATAGTAAAAGTTTTTATGCTTCAAGTTCTTTATATCTTCAAATGTTTAATCATCGTTTTTGGTTTGGTAGTTTTGTTTTACGGCATATCAACCATTTTTGGGTTATTTAATGCCGAATCTGGTCATTATAGTAAAAGATTTATGCTTCAAGTTCTTTATATCTTCAAATGTTTAATCATCGTTTTTGGTTTGGTAGTTTTGTTTTACGGCATATCAACCCTTTTTGGGTTATTTAATGCCGAATCTGGTCATTATAGTAAAAGATTTATGCTTCAAGTTCTAAAAATAAAAATAAAAAAGGGGAGGGAGAAAGGGAGAGGGGCTGTTGTTTTTGGTTTTGGTTTTGTAGAACATAATTAAGTTTTACAAAAAAAAAAAAAAAAAAAAAACGTCAATGTAGGTGAATTTCGTCTCAGGGAGCCACAGGGCAGCCTGATCTGGTATCACCAGTTGTTCAGTAGAGGAAAATACAAAACATAAGTTACTTTTTCTTTAACAAATACAGTATTTTTAAACGGGAATTATCTTTTCTTTTTTCGACAGTTAATTCTTCCATCTAAATCAGGGGCGGGCAACCTTTTCAAAGTGAGGGCCAAATGAGACTTTTGGAACGAGATTGTGGGCCATAGTGAAAAACGAAATCTCAGAATTACTATATTTTGTTTACATTAATAAATTGTACAAAAATTGCATTGAACACTCTACAAATCTGATATTTTTTCTCAGGAGACTTCTGTATGTGAAGTTATAAAAGGCGCCGACGGAGAGCCATTTTGGAATCATAAAAAATGATGATGGGGGGGTAGCAAGTTGATCCAGCATTCGTTTTGACACACCTCACATAGGGTCCTCTGTTTCATGCCCTTTCCTCGTCTCTCGTTTCCTCTTTGCCTCTCTCTTTCTCTTTTTTCTATTTTTATCTCAGGTCAAGGATTTGAAATTAATAGTTAAAGAAAAATTAAATATACATGCATCATCGCTCGCTGATATTTATACATTTTTATCCCACTGTAAATCTTAATCGAAACCTATTTTTACGTCTATGTCACAAAATGATATGAGTTTTACTGGTTTTACTGGGAGGTCCGTGGGCCGGATTGCAATAATAAAGCATAGCAGGGTGGCGGGCCGGACGCTAAGCCTTCACGGGCCGGAGGTTGCCCGCCTCTGATCTAAATCACACATGCAAAAGTTTTTTTCATTTATCATTCCTATATTACCATCAAAACGGGTTAGTGTTATTTAAATAAATAATACAACATAACATTTTTTAAATATTGTATATATATCGTAGAGAAGAAAGGCACAAAGAACTCTTTCCATGCCTAATTTGCATAATTATTTTTAAAACACTTCATAATTAATTAATGTTTTGTGTCATTCATTCGTAATTTTATCGTTCTGTTTATTCCATATATATGCAATATTTTTGTCGATATTAACAGTAATTAAAGTAATTTAATACCATAAGAATAAATTATTAAATCTTTGTTAAAATATTTGCTAAGGGAAGTAATTTAAACCAGAGAGAAAGATCGTGGTTTTACCACGGAAAGATACACGGGACATAAGAAATAGTTCTGAAAGGGGGAAAAGGTTGACTGATTGACCCCCCCCCCCCGTTTTTCTCCCTCGTGTCTGAACGCTTCTTCCTGTTAGCGACCGACGTCACATTTTTTATTGTTTTTAATAAATAAAAACTAAGAAAGCAAGCACGCACACACACACACACACACACACACACACGCAGCGAATTGATTTCCTCTTTCTGCGCATGTTTTGGCGATTTAATTAAAAAGGTCGAAATTACCAAAATGTTAATATGCGTGTTTACAACAAACTTATGAATGAAATGTTTAATATTTAACACTTTGGTTTCAAGTATTTTGAGTAGCAAACTTTGCGAAGCGACAGCGAACTTTGCAAAACCAGCTAGTATAATATAAACCAATGTCGAACGCTCAAGCGAAGTTTCTGTGAAGCGTTGTTTAGGTTTTTATTTGAGTAAATAATAAGTTGTTTGTGACTAATTCCATCTCGGTCATTCGTTTGATGTTGAAGTTAATGGTGAAAAGAGACATGAATAAGTCAAAATAATTTACTTTGTTTTTATAAAAACTCAGGGAATTAAATATTGTCAAAAGTAAAACAGAGTTAATTTCCCTTTGTTTTAAAGATGTGTGGAAAGAAATAATGGCAACATAAAGTTATTACTATTCATAATATATATATATATATATATATATATATATATATATATATATATATATATATATATATATATATATATATTCCATGATAAATGCCAGTATACTGAAATCATATGCCCTTAATAGGGTTAAGATGAAAATTCATATACACTAAATGTACAAAAAGCTAGGAAATTCCCAAATCTTTACACTTTTATTGTCATTAATTAAGGGTTTGACTACATATCAACCAAACCATTTCATTATCACATCACTACAGTATAAATCTCTATGCATGAGTGGATGAAGTGTGTGAGGTGCGCTGAAGAAAAATTCCTACCAGTAAAATACATAGCCCTGTTGTGCTCGCATACCCTTAATGACAATAAAAGTGTAAAAATTTGAGAATTTCCTTGCTTTTGTACATTTAGTGTATATGAATTTTCATCTTAACCCTATTAAGGACATATGATTTCAGTATACTGGCATTTATCATGGAATGTTACTACTTTTGTAAAGGCTATGCCTCAATACAATGGTCATTTTTAAGGTTTTTTGGAATTTTCTGGAAAACTAAGGTATATGGTAAACTGAAATTAAAATGCCATTAACTAGACCCTAGAACCTCTATCTCTGCCAAAAATCAACTGAATCCATCAAATAGTTGATGAGATACAGGGTAGCACATACATACGTACACACAGATAACATGATTTCATGATTGAACTTTCTGGATCTCTGGTTTGCCTTGACTAATGATGCTGAAATTCTACACACTTATAGAACCTATCAAAAAAATATTTTGTGCAAAGTTTTAACTAATTTGGTTTATTGGTTTTTGAGTTATGATTGATCAAAGAAATGAGATTTCTAGCATAGGCCGTTTTTGAAGTCTATTAAGGGATAGAGCGCTCTCGCGCCTCCCTTGATATATATATATATACTTGTGTATTTTTATTTAGATTAAGATTTTTTTATATATTTGAATATAAATTTTATCAAATAAAGTAATTATAATAGCTCAATAGTGTAAGGCCAGAGCTATGTTATATTCAATATTGTTTATTTAATTATTTACCATATTAATGTTATGAAGGACAGATTCACATCATTTATTGAAACTCTGTAAAATGCTACTGTGAATTTATTTCTTGGTGTTGTTTTCTTCAGTACTAATTATATAAAACAATGTTTCATAACCTCGTAATTTAGGTTAATTATAAATAATAACTTGTAAATAAATGGATGAACTATCAAGAGAAACGTTTAACAGATTTATTTAAACTGAACACAGAATGAATTAATGAATTAATTTGCCGCTGGACGCGATTGACATATTAAGTATCTGATGCCGTGGTCTGTGTTTACTTTCTCTCCGGGCAGCCGCCAATTTCAAGGGCGATAACTCTTAACTCCCGAAATGGTTCAAGGGAGGTAATTCCGTTTTCGTTAGTTGTTATAATAGCTCAATAGTCTAAATACAGAGCTATGTTATATTCAATATTGTTTATTTAATTATTTACCATATTAATGTTATGAATGGCAGATTCATGTCATTTCATAAAAACTTATTTTTTATTCAGTATACAATTGTTTCGGCTTACACCAAGATGTATGTAAAATGCTACTGTGCATTTATTTCTTGGTGTGGCTATCTTCAGTGCTAATTATATAAAACAAAGCAAAAAAGCAAGAGAAATGAAAAATTAGGCGAGCAGAGCATAAATTACAATCAGTACTCATTATCAACATTATATCCCCCCCCCCCTGGAACTATGATCTCATTATATCCTAGTGGTAACATATACGTATCCAATGCTTTTCGCTGTTTGTATTTCTAATCATTCATCATATATATATATATATATATATATATATATATATATATACAGGGTGGGCAAAAATAAGGGTCCTATTTTTAAAAATTCATAACTTTTTTATTTATTGATTCTTTTTTGATTTTTTTTTTTTTAGAATAAGTAAAGGACCCCTTCCGAAGCAAGCATGAGCCGTATTAGCCCTAAGGAACGTACCCTCATTTAGAAAACATTATTTTTGCTTAAAAAACTCAAAACAGTGTAAAAAACAATACTTTAGTTTTTGTAAGTTTTAAGAAGTGTTTTTCGGCTAAAATTTGTTTTGTTTATTTCAAAAAATCTCGGAAGGGTCAGTCTACACACACATAAAGTTTGGTAAGTTTAACTTTTATTTTGTGGAAGTTATTCAAATTCAAGTTATTCAAATTTAAAGATAGGACCCTTATTTTGGCCCACCCTGTATATATATATATATATATATATATATATATATATATATATATAACTCAAAACCCAAGTCACTTGCATGCGTGGTGAATACTTTGCCATCTAAGCCATCACGCCCCACATACGAGAAAGTCTATTAACTAACACAGATCATGCAAACAGCAGCGAACAACTGACTGTGGGGTGCGCCTACTCGTCTCAACCAAGGGTATAGTCATCCAACTACAAAGAACCCAGGTCGATGTCCCACACGTAGGATTTTACACTTACTAGGCCGATCCTATCCAACAAGAGAACCCAGAAAACAAATTAGTATTAGATTTAATGTGATCATTTTTTAATCCATGCTCTTTGCATAATGAAAAAGGAATTACAATCTATTTCATCGATTACATATTATATCCAGTTAGCTATATCCCTTACTAAGAGAAAGTGCATGATAAACACCGCCATTTTGCATTGGATAATCATCTTTGTTCTTTAGCCAATTGCATCACTGCGTTTTTTACAAATAAGGACACACGAACTTCAAAAATTAAGAGAAAAAGAAAGAAATGTTAGGTAAATTAGTCGTTTCCCAGCCAAAACGGCGGACAATTAATCGGCTGCAATTTTCTGATTTTTTTTATGACCTCACAAATAAGTAAACTCAAATAAATTGTTTTGGTCTAATTTCCCACCTGTATTTTCTTTTAAAATAATTTATGGTGAATTTTAAATTAGTCCAAAACAATTTACTTGAGTTTACTTACTCATTTGTGAGGTCGGAAAATTGCAGCCGATTCATTGTTCGCCATTTTGGCTGAAAAACGATTAATTTACCAAATGTTTATCAATGTTGCTATTTTTCAATCTCTCTTTTAAAAAGACACACTTTAGGTTTATATTATAAAAAATATATTCTTTCCGACAAGGGTGTCTCCTTATTGTGGCTTCCGGTTTCTGCGGAACGGATTGAAAGCCGGTGCATCACTACAAAAGGTTGCTGCTGATTATAGTTTAAATAAATATTCAAAAAGTTTTCATTTTTAAATATGATATAATAATACATTATTTCACAAGTAATCAATCAAATGTTTTCTTTTTATTTCTTAATAAGCAAATAATTTGCATAATTTTGGTTATTCGGATTACATTTCTCATCTTGAATGTTATCATCACAACGTTTCGGGCGCTGTAACCTCCGGCCTTCTTCAGGTGTATCTCTTCAAACTCAGGAATATTTCTGTCGAACTCGGGGAATCTTGACGGAATTTCGAACGGAACCCTTTATTTAATCCATAACACATTTCTTCACGTTACCTACCCCCCCCCCCTCATGGGCTTTGTATATTTAATCTGATTCTGTTCAACAAATGCTATACTTGACAGTTTCATAAAAAAACGAAATATCAAATAAAAAAAGCATGACTCTGTGTTAATTTTTCTGTTCTATTTCGTTGGTGGTTCTTTGTTTATTATGTTATTACTATCTATACAAACACGTATATATGTAAATAATTTATCCTGAACTTTCTCATTAGTGGAGGGATGGGAATTGTTTATATATTTTTTTTACAGCAAGATTTCTAATAGAAACAGTTAAATACTCATTCTTTCTTCATAAAACATTGTTTTTATATTTCTGAATTTTTTTTTTTAGATGAGGATTGATAATTTGCATAATTTTGGTTATTCGGACTATATTTCTCATCTTGAGTTATCATCACAACGTTTCGGCCGCTGTAACCTCCGGCCTTATTCAGGTGTATCTCTTTGAACTCAGGAATATTTCTGTCGAACTCGGGGAATCTTGACGGAATTTCGAACAGAACCCTTTATTTAATCCATGGGGTTAGCATGCTCTTGTTCCATCAGCCATGACTGGGAGAAGTCTTTAGTAATTCACAATTCTTTGTATCGCTCGCACCGAGGATTGAACCTTCAACTTTCAGATGACTATCGCTTAGAACTAGATTTAACTTAGTACTATATCCACTGCGCCACGGGTTCTATATTCCCAAGTTCGAAGAGATACACCTGAAGAAGGCCGGAGGTTACAGCAGCTGAAACGTTGTGATGATAACACTCAAGATGAGAACTGTAGTCTGAATAACCAAAATTATGTCAATTACCAATCCTCATCTCAAAAATTCAGAAAAACCTAATACATTGTTTTAATAATTTATTTGTTGTTTTTTTTTTATTGTTTTCACAAATTGTTTTTTGTTTTGTTTTAAATTCTTAATAAACACATGATATTTACATTAAAAAATATTTCCTTTGAAATGCTTCATTCGAAGTCGAAATTTAAAAAAAGTATTATTATAATATATTTTATCAATAACAAAATAGTCCTGACAAAAAGGCGAATTCGTATTTGAAAACAAAAAAAAAAACTTACATTTTCAATTATACAAGAAATATTTGTAATAAAAAAAAAGTTCCAGTTACAGTAAAGATTTTTTGGTGCTTATCCAGTTTAGCGGGTACTTTCGAAAAAAATAAAAACTGATAAATAATTTATTTAAAACAACATAAAGATACCCATATGTTGTTTTAAATAAATTATTTGTATATTACTCACTAAAAGGTCTTTTCGTTGGACCTTGTTTCTATTCCCGTTTTTAATCGACTACCATCTATGCCAATAAAACATGACTCCAATTTGGAAATAAGCCGATAATACTAGCATATTTAAAGGGTTTTTTCCCTCTATTTCATACGTAATACTAAATTGATTTTAACTCAATACATTCAGGATGTCATAATCTTATATATATATATATATATATATATATATATATAATTTTTTTTAACTACTGCCTTTCCGATAAAATTATCTGGACGGAAACTTCATGTTTACCATTGTTTGTTTTTTTTTTTTCAGTAAATTAGCGATTAATAGTAAATGATATATAATTATATGCAAGTTACGTAGAGGCGAGAAACATATACACAGACACATGAAAAGTGGTCAGTTAGTTTTATTAATATGGAGATGATAGGAAAAAGATGGTCGTAACTGGTGTTCACGTTGTAGCCTTCGACATTCGAAAGTGATTTGAAAGCCTTTATCAAGTGGTGGGGTGACAACGTGACCTGAGAATTTTGTATGATTTTCTTTTTTTATAAAATAAACTCGGGTTTGATAGAAACCGAGTACAGTTTTTTTTTAAAGTGAAGTTTTAAAAAAAATAGATGAGAACAAGATGGGCCATGCAGGTATGCCCAATAAATGGCAAAAAAAAAATATCTTCTATAAAGAGCAGGTGTATGTGCGTGTATGTCCAGCTAAAAGTAAAAAAATGTTTTTTAAAACTACAAAAAAAAAAAAAAAAAAAACACCCACAAAGTTTGTATACTTTTGATCGGCGTTACTCGGAATGAATAATATCAAAAATTTATGAAAAAAATATTCATTCTCTGGTGGGTCAACTAGGCCAGGTTTCGTCAGAGTGAGGTCGGTTTTTCAGCTATTTCCAATGTTATCTATTATATAAAGAAGGTGAATGACGTACATTATTATTATTTTCAATATATTAAAACAAGAGAGGAGTGGTGGAGGTGAAAGAGGGGTGGGGGAGATGGACGGGGGAAACGGGGAAGGGGGGAAAGAGAGAAAGATAGAGAGACGGATTGAGAGAGGTAAAGAGATAGAAGTTTTAATATAAATAATGTTACACACTTTTTAACATACTTGGCCTTTTGGCTAGGATCAAAGTGTAGTATCTGTTCTGATGGATACTACACTCTATAGACTGGTACCGTCTTGGCCCTCGGGCCTTGATTCCGCCGGTCTGTGGGTTTGTTCTGTGCAGTTCTAGGTAGTCCACCCTCCCAGGCTTTGCCTTCTCACTCTTTAAGAAGGGTTAGTTTGCCCCTACCGAGGAATGCCGACGGGGCTGCGCAGGCATTTTTTTAGGGTTATAAGTGCTCTTCCTATAGGGTGCTGACTTATCAAATCCCACTTTCCGAATAGCCCCGCTAGTTTGTTTGTAAAACGTAAATTAAAAATGCTAAAATATCTTTTATTGAAGAACAATTCTCAAATTCCTGTGTAAAAAAAGAAAGGAAAAATGAGATTTATGTTACACAAAGTACATTTTATTTTGTTTAAAAAAATGTTAAGCTGTGTTTTGTTTACCTTGTCATGGCGTCGTAACATAAGCCGTGCTTATTTTCGTAAATCAAGTATGGTGGGTCAAAAGCGTTAAAAAAAAAACAAAAAAAACACATACTACCAGCAAAAATTAAAAATTCTCCACAAGACAAACAAATAAAACTAGCTGATTATATCCGCACGTGTCTTCCGTAAAAAAATGTTTACAATTTTTTTTCATATAGAATTATCAAATCCAAAGGTTACTATTTTTAGCTAAATTTTCTTAACTAAATTAAGTAAATTCGTATGAATCAGAATCGTACAACTTTGTTCACCGATTTGATTCTGTTGACATGAAGGTTGCCAACATCCTTAAGTGAAAGTGATATTATGGAATCGGCGGGATTCAAACTCGGCACACCCAGGTCGTCAGTCCGTGTCGTTATCTACTTAACCACCTTCACCTCCGTTACACTGATTAATAATAATTTAATTCATAATTTCTAATTTTAAAATATCCATAAAAAAAAACGAATAGGCTATATTGCCGGTCCCGGCAAAATAACGATTCCTGCGTTATTTTGCCGTAACCGGCAATATAACGATTCCTGCGTTATTTTGCCGGTTCATGTATAACTAAATTGTTAAACATACTATGACGCCCGGCACAATAATGAGTCTTACGTTATTTTGCCGGCTCGTGTTTATTTAGCTATAAATTACTTTTTTTTTTTATTATTTAAATTATTTTTTTTGTATTATTTAAAACTTTATCAAACGAAATTTTATTTATAATTTAAAACTTTGCCTGATTGATTTTTTTTGTTTGTTTTTAATTAATCTTTGCCTGATTGATTTTTTGTATAATTTAAAACTTTATTAAGCGACAATATATTTTAAAATAACGATAAAATTAATTTTTACTTCCGGTTGATTCGATTAGGAGTGAACTCTTCAAAATTACGACTTATTTTATGATTTCATTTTAAAATAGAAACTGTTTAAATCCAGTGATTTTCTGTATATTTTAACATTATCGAAGTTTTTCTTCATAAAGAAAATCAGAATTTTACATTAAAATCTTTCCTTTGTAAAGCACATTTTTAACAAGTAAATGTTACCAAAGGCAACATAAATTATTCTTCTACCTGTATAAGTTTATTTGTTTATTTGATTGTTTATTTTCATAAAATAAATCATTTATCAAAATAAATAATAAAATAAACAAATAAACTTATACAGGTAGGTAGAATAATAATTTATGTTGCCTTTGGTAACATTTATTTGTTGCTTATTTTTTTCTTTATATATAACTTATATATAACTTAAGGAAAATTTCAATTACTTAAATCGAGAGCAGACTTAGTAATGTTGGGAAAATTCATCAACATTAATTCTATTATGAAAAGTAAGCAGATATTTCTTTAACCGACACAATAGGGCAGGCCGATTTTTTTTTATTTCTTTAACCGACACAACTGATGATGAAAACAAATTGTTTTTAAATATTTGTCCTTATTTATTTAATTACCTTTTCTTTCGCAAGGCCATAACAATTAGGTTTTTAAAAAATAATGAACCGGCATAATAACGATCCCTTTACATTAGTAAATAAATAATTATTGTGCCGGGCGTCACTGTATGTTTAACAATTTAGTTAAATATACATGAACCGGCAAAATAACGCAGGAATCGTTATTTTGCCGGGACCGGCAATATAGCCTCTTCCAAAAAAAAATATAAATATAAATAAGCTCAGCTCACGATTAGCAACAAAAAAAAAAAGTTAAAAACGGGAAATATTTTGGTGCTTCTTTAGTTTCGTGATGACATTAAAGTATTTAAAGAAATGTATAAAGTTTGTTATCTACTTACGTGTTAGCTGAAAATAAGATTGTACAGAAAAAGTTACGCAAATTCAACAAAAAATAAAACTATCTTACGTATCTGTAAACATTTTTACCCAGTTCAGCTTACTGATTAGGAAAGGGAGATAACTCAATTCCCCCCCCCCTCCCCCGAAAAACTCAAAATTTAACAAAAATAGCGACCGATAGATCGAAATCGTTTTTTTTATTTTTCATTTAATAAATACTGGATGAATTTGCGGGGTGGCACTTTTTATATCCGCCGTACCCCGCCGCCAGGCATTTGGCTCACGTGAATCAATCGCAGTCGTTTAAAAGTAGAGAATCGTCTTCATTATTAAAAATAAGCATATAACTGTCATTTTATTGCCCCCCACTACACCCCGAATACATTTTTTTCGGTTTATTTTTATTTTGTTACTTTTTAAAATTATATGCTTATTTTTAATAATGAAGAGGATTCTTTATTTTTAAATGACTGCGATTGAGTCACGTGAGCCAAATGTCTGGCGGCGGGGTGTGGCGGGTATAAAAAGTGCTGCCGTGAATTCGCGTAATTTTTGGTGCAGTCTTCTTTTCAGCTACCACGTAAGTACATAACAAAGTTTATATACATTTCTTCTGCTATATATATTTTTTTTTAAGAGAGGCCTAACATGTCGTAACGAAACTAAAGGAGCACCAATATTTTGTCTTTACGGGATTTAAGTTTTAGAAAAGCGCATCGATTTTATAATTTTTATTTTTTTATATATTCCTTCATTCGATTCTCTTTCCATTTCCAATGATTGAAAATTTATTTTGGTACAGGTACAGTCAACTCAATTACGAAAAAAAAAACGTATTTTTAAACTATGGGGAGGACACTTGGTTGGGGGGGGGGGGTAAGAAACAAAAACTAAGAAAAAACTCATTGTGTCTTTTAAATTCACAGTAAACATTTATTTAAATAAAATCGCTTCTTTCATTAATTCATATATCGAAGATTTTATTAAAATCGGCCTAGTTTAATTTAGTTATAGTTTTTTTAAGTTCCTGCGATCTCACAATTTTTGGCATAGACAATATTTTAGGAATACCTATGAGCCATGATGAACTAATGAAAGGAAATTAGTGTTTCTATGGATCAGCCCTTCTCCTCTAGGTTACTCATTGGCTCGGTAAAATCCGGTAACGAGTTGCAGCAGCCGAAAGCCGACCATACAAAATTAAATTCGATTAGCAGCAAAATCTCACCCCTTCACTATAGTGGTCCCCAGATGCTGAAAAACATTCTACTCTAATAGCTTCTTCCTTTGGACTACTTGCCTTTGGAATTCTCTCCCTGCTCCCTATTTCCCCGACTGTACCAACATGCAGAAATTTAAATGTAATGTAATGTCAACAAAAATCTTGCTACATACACTTAGGATTCCCTCCTATAAACCTGACCCCTAATCACAGTGGCCGTATTCCTTGTTTGGGAAGAAACGAAAGTATTTTTTTTTTTTTTTATTTAAAAAAACAACAACAACAAAAAACAACAGGTAATTTAAGTTGCAACGGACAATTGTACAGGGAGTGAACTGAATGTGTGAATCAACAAAAGTCTGGGCTGGACAAGGTGAAAGAAATCTGGAAGTCAAATCTTCCTACCAAGATGAAACGCGGCTTCTTTGAAGCCATCGTTACATTAGTTATGTTATATGGAAGAACTAGCACCTGGACTTTTACCAAAAGATTGGAGAAGAAAATTGACGGTATGTACAAGAGCTGCTCTTGACATCTCCTGCAGGCATTATCTCCCACGAGAGAGCAACTCTAGGGACGCCTTCCTCTAATCTCAGCCACGATCAGAGAGAGAGAAGAACCAAATTTGCTGGTCACTGCTGGAGGGATAAGGATGAAATCGTCAGCGATGTTCTTTTGTGGACGCCAAAACAGGGATGTGGTTCCTCAGTGGGGGGGAGACTGCACAGAACGTACATCAAACAACTAGCAGAGGGCACACAATGCACTCGTGAGATGGAGGATAGAACAAGAGTTAGATTCAAGATTCCTTACACTAGTACGACTAGAAGATGATGAAGAAGATGATGAAGAAAATGTTGAAGATGAAGAAAATGTTGAAGATGTTGAAGAAAATGTTGAAGATGATGAAGAAAATGTTGAAGATGAAGAAAATGTTGAAAAAAATGTTGAAGATGAAGAAAATGTTGAAGATGAAGAAAATGTTGAAGATGTTGAAGAAAATGTTGAAGATGTTGAAGAAAATGTTGAAGATGAAGAAAATGTTGAAGATGTTGAAGAAAATGTTGAAGATGATGAAGAAAATGTTGAAGATGAAGAAAATGTTGAAGATGTTGAAGAAAATGTTGAAGATGTTGAAGAAAATGTTGAAGATGAGGATGATGATGAATAAAATGATGAAGATGAAGAAAATGAAGAAGAAGATGAAGATGATGAAGAAGATGATGAAGAAGATGATGAAGAAGATGATGAAGAAGATGAAGAAGAAGATGATGAAGAAGAAGAAGAAGATGATGAAGAAGAAGAAGATGATGAAGAAGAAGAAGATGACGAAGAAGATGAAGATGATGAAGAAGATGAAGATGATGAAGAAGATGAAGATGATGAAGAAGATGAAGAAGAAGATCAAGAAGATGATGAAGAAGATCAAGAAGATGAAAATGATGAAGATGAAAATGATGAAAATGATGAAGAAGATGAAAATGATGAAGATGATGAAGATGAAGATAATGAAGATGATAAAGATAATGAAGATGATAAAGACAAAGGTAATGGAGATAATGAACAAGATGATGAAGATGATGATAAAGATGAAGATAACGATGAAGATGAAGATGATAAAGATAATGATGATGATGATAAAAATGAAGATAACGATGAAGATGATGATCCATTTTTCAATTAAAAAAAAAATCAAATCTAATTTGGGTGTAGCTTACAAGTTACATAAATTTTAAACTATTAACATTCATTCGCAATAAATGTTAATTTAAAAAGATTAACAAGCCTTTATACTACGATCAAAGTGTAGTATCTGAACTAGATGATGACAGGCCGATAACTCTGCTAAACACAGAGTTAAAAATTTTGACCTGGATCCTATCGAACTGGTTTCAGGTGGTCATTGAGAAATTGATCGAGCCCGAGAAGAACTGTTCTGTGAAGAGGAGATTTATTCCGAACAATTTGCATTGTATTTACCTGATCGAAGAAAAGGGGATAAAAGACAACACGAAGACTGCGTTGATTAATTTGGATCAGCTTTTTATATAATCACCCATTGCATAAAACTGGGCTTCCGCAAATGGATCTCTGTTTTGTATCGCTCACACACAGCAGTGATACAGGTGGATGGAAAGCGTTCGAGGTCCTTTGCTGTCTGTCGGCCAGTGCATCAAGGTTGTCCACGTTTGCCCTTATTCTATGTCCTTGCATTGCAACCGCTACTTCACAAGCTAAGGGATGGATGGCAAATTTGGTCTTATATGGAATTACCTTACCTGGAGAAGCGCGAGCCAGGATTTTACGTTCGCAGATGATATTAGTCTTTGAGTCATACTTTGGAGCCATTGAGGCAGTAACGGAGGTGCTTACACGTCACAAAAAGATTACAAGAACCAACAATCAACCGCACCAAGTTGATCGACCTGTAGTTGGGTACCTGTAACAGCAACAATTCACTTCTGGATCTTTTTTGTCGGACAAATGGTACAGTTTGAAATCTCAGTGTGTGGTTCTCCAGCTAGAGAGGAATTATCCGGATGTGCAGTCAAAGGTCGAAGCATCAGTTAAGACTTGGCTTTGACCTTTGACTTTCCTTAATTTCTAGAATTAAGGCGTGCACCATGTACGTCTTCTCTCTTATCTTTTAGACTGGTTTCACTTCCTCTGCATATGAGCTGTATAATGAACTGTCCACATCTTCTGTCCTCGCTTATTTGGAGAAAGGGATGGTTTAACATGGGTTCACAGACAGGTCTGTATTCAATGTCTGTGTGAGGAAGGCTTGCCAAATCTTTAGGATGCTGAGAGACTGGCTTTCCTGGGCAAAACGTTGAGAGAGGAGACTGCGTGGGGCCTGGAGGTTAAGAGCACCTTTTCTAACCTCATCCTTTCGGTCGACGGGTAAATCACAGTTTTTCTGACGAATGCTGATGTTTTCAGTAAGCTTCCATGGTTCAGTGACTTTTCATGGTCTAAACCGGAACTATACAGGTATTTATTGGAAAGTTCCCCTTCAGATCGGTTTGACGAGTGGCTGGGATGGTCGAATGAGGAGATCCACTGAGTGAATTTGAGCATAACGTTCAGGTTATCTCAACAAGTCGGAGTACTCTCTGATTTAGTGATTGGCCAAAAAGCAAGTGCTACCACTCAAAGGCATACAATACAATTCAAACCTAGAAGACATACCAGCAAGGGGTCAACTGATCTTACGCGTGGTGGTGTTTTTCATACCAAGTCGAATATATGTCCTCGATAATTATTCCAAGAGTTCGGGCTTTATGGCTAGGAGACCTTTTTTCTGTCGGACTGAGGTATAGTTCTGTGCAGTTCTAGGTGGTCCACCCTCCCAGGCTTTACTTTTTTGCGCTTTGAGAAGGGGTTAGTCTATTGCTGATCGCCTCAGGCGCCCCTGCCGGGGAATATCGATGGGGTTGATAAGGCATTTTTGTGGGCCAGACTGTTCTGCCTCTTGGGCACTGGCTTTTCAATCCCATAACTTCCGACCCTGTGTCACATCTTCTTGTAGTGGGAGGGGGGGGGGTAAATACTAGCCTAGAAGACATGCCTGATTGTCCTCGCTGCGATAGCACTGAAGAAGAAATGTTCATGCATGCCTTGTTCAACTTTGACCGGTAGTGAAGTATGTCAATGAGGTGACAGCTCACATCGATCACAAGCAGTCGGTGCCGCTGGATGTTCCATATGTTATTGACAACATTGGCCCGTCATGGGATAAGGAGAAATGAATCGTGTTTTTTCGTGATCCTGGTCGTAGCACGATGCATCCGAGGAGATTCATGGGGTTGAGTCTTTTTCTGATCAAATTTCATTCTTTAAACGTGAAAGTTAAGGTAGTCTGCTAGTTAGTTGAGTGAAGGAATCCTGTCCCCCCCCCCCATAAGTTTTTAGTAATAGAATTCCTCCACTGTGCCCACTCCCGACTTTTATTTTGATCATGGCCTTCCTATTAGTTTCTTATGCTGGAAGGGCACCATCAACTCCCAAACCTTATCACTATTTCATTTCCTTCCACTTAAGTTCCACTCTCATTTTGAGATCAACTCACTTGTTTTCGGTACTAAACAAACCGAAAACCAATACGCTATATATTTTGTTAAAAGATTTCCAAGGGTTTTACGAACCCTTACTTTTTTCTCTTTTGGGGTGTTTTTGTTGTCCCTCTCCCCATTTTATTCCAATTCCTTTCATTAAGTTGAACGCTCTTATGACGTCAAATAAGTGTTAAAATTATCACTGTTTATTTAGCTATCCAGCGGTGGCCGAGTGGTTGTCGGGATTTGAGTTGTAAAATACTCGTAGCCCGGAGTTTCGAACTACGCGACCAGTAGTGAATAGTTATATCTCTATGCTGATGAGTCCCGATTAAAAAGGACGAAACATATACATACATAGATAATAAACAAAACAAATATATATATATATATATATATATATATATATATATATATATATATATGTATAGTTATAAGTCCCTTTGATAAGATTGAAGTCGAACCCTGTTTGGGGGAGTTAAAAATAGACCGACACATAGCTATAAGGCATATTCCGACAACGTTCGTTGAATACTCTAGTCAGTCTTTCTATATGTGTCTCCCTTTGCATAAATAGAACTTAAATTCCCTTCTAGATATGGTAATGTCTCGTGGCCGTATGGTTATGACGCTTGCTTGCGGAGTCTAGGTTGATTCTGTAGCAGGGGTTCGAACCTTGCGACCGTCTGAGATTCTGGCGTATGTAGGTAAAAATAATTTAATATTATTTACATATATATATATATTTAAAGTTACTCTATATTCACTAACTAATTGACGATGGCCCTTTGGTTAAGATCACCGACTACGAATCAGTGGCGATTTCTGTTCGGGGTTCGCGCCCACCGACCGTCGGGAATTAGTTCCTAGACTGAAGATTGCGTTAGCATGAAACATCGATGTCTCTAGGTATTTAAATATTTAATAAAAAAAATATTATTGTATATATATATATATATTTCATGTATATGTATCCACATAAAATGTTATAAGGAGATATAATCTTTTATGTATCAATTTTCAGTATTTACTTCAACAGTGCTCAATACATGAGTTGGGCTAAGTAGTAATTTATGAAAGTAGATTTATGGCAATTAAGCTACACAGGACTATTTACATAGAGTAAATGCGGTATTGTGGTGACTGCTGAAGTGAAAGTGATGGACAAATGATGAAAGAGGGAAAGGAACCGTGCTTGTTGGACGAATGGGTCAAAATCAAGGCGACCCATAACTCTAACCTGGCAAACATGCGACTGGGGTCCACGACTGGGGTTCACGACTGGGGTCGAACATGTGAAGACCGAAATCATTACTAAAAAATAATTACAGAGAAAAGTTTTAGTAAGAAATTTCTTAGTAATGTCCAGTAATTACCAACTATATATATTATTAGGAAGCAGCTTACAATAATTGATTTATTTCCATCAAATCAAATGTAAAAAGTACAAAAATATAAAAGAACTAAATTCACGAAAAAAAAAAAAAATCACTTTATTCACCATGAATTAGATGCATTTTTGATATTTCAAAAATCATGAGTCAATTTGTTTTTTTCTGTAATTATTATTTAGCAGTAATTTTAGTCTTCACATATTTACCCCAGTCGTGGACCCCAGTCGCATGTTTGCCAGGCCTGTATTATGGATCGCCTTGGTCAGAACGGATCTAGTTACGAATACGATATATACATGATGACTACAGATACCCTTGTTCCTAATTTGGTAAAATTGTTTTACTATTCTTTTGAACAAGAAATAATTAAAGCGTAGTATTTATGTGACCTAAAGCCATCCTCCCGGGTATTACCACCTCCTGTCGAAGCGACGAAGGGTTTATGGTCTTTCGTCTCATCCTTTGAAACGAGTGATACTGTTACTGCCTGGCGCCCTCAACTAAGGGAATATCGACGAAATCGACTAGACTATTTTTGCACGCATCCAAAGTACCTCCCCTTTTAGGGAAGTTGATTCCCACTGTAAACTGACCTTGTCTAACGGTGTCGTTGTAGGACGGAGGTAAAAACAAAGATCCGGCCTTCAAGCTAGAAGTCAAGTGTAGTATCTGTTCTATTCCAGAATTAGGGGATTTGTTTTTTTACTACTTTTATTATTTCCAATCCAGAGTACCCCCCCTCCCTACTGAGATGCTGGATTTATCCTTCATTAAGATACGACCTTGTGTCTAACTTTGCCCTCGTGGGGAGAGAGGCAAGTAAATAGGTACTAAAAGTAACATCGAAATCAAAACAAGGGTAGCTATTTACTTGCCTCCCCACGAGGACAAAGTTAGACACAAGGTCTGTTTTTTTATGTATGGAAAATCCAGCTCCCCAAAAAGGAGCACTCTGGATTTCGACAAAAAATAAGAATTGCTGTAAATGGGCATAAAGACCATTGAACTCGACTTCCGCAAGTTTTAAATCAATTGCTTTTTTATATGTAAAAGCGCTCAGATTTATAATGAAATTGAATAATGTCGGATTTATTTTAAATTTTATAAAAATTGTGTATTTTACTTCGAAAAGAATATACAAAACAATTTTTTTTTGTTTTTTTTTTCGCTTATTTCCGTAAGCGGAAGTCAGGTCCAATGGTCTTTACTTTATGCCAATATTGCCTCAGAAGGATGTATTCTTCACTGATGATCGAGGACATAAAAACTGAAGTGTCGCATCAGAACAGATACTACACTTTGCTCCTAGCGAAATCAAAAAGAGTGGTGTGTTAGTCAAAAGAAAATGCAATCTGTCAACTGTAAATAAAACGATTTTCATATACCCCCACCCCCACCCCCACACCAACGACTGTTCACCCCGGGTGCGCAATTAATGACCCATTTTAAAATGTTTTTATTTTTTAAAACACGTTCTTTCTTTGTTAAAATAAATAAATAAAAAGTACACACAGCTGCCCACAAACCTTGTACCCCTTCCTCCCCCTCTCTCTACTAAAAGAATAATCCTCGCAGGAGGATTATCCTGCTTGAAGTGGAGAGTGCAGTCAATGTCGGGGGGGAGGGGGGGATACACGAGGGGTAGAAGGCTTGAAAAGAAAAGAAAAAAAAATGATGGAGTGGGGTGTAGTCGAGTTCATTTTCTCTCCCTTACTTTGATGATTGTGTATACTTGTAAAAAGGTTTCAGAAATAATCACCAACGACCTCATCCGAAACAAAGAGATTGTAATTTCTAGAGAATTTATTTTGGGTTCCCATTTAAAAAAAAAAAAGGGGGGGGGGGAGGTAGCAATATGCCGGTAATTAAAAGCAAAAAGTGTAAAAAAAATGAAAAAAAAAAATGATCGTTTGTCAGGTGTTGTAGGATAAGAAAATATAGGAGAATAATTTTTAAAATAATAAACAAAAAAAAAAAAAAAAAAAAAAATGATACATTACTATTACCCCCCCCCCCCCCCCGGATTCCAATCTTTGTTTTTTTTTGGGGGGGGGGGGGGTCATGTGAAGTGCACGCACACGTACAAAAACGTTAACAAACACCCACGTCAAATTAACAATACATTAACTTTATTCTAATTAGAACGTCTTCCACACGCAGTTTCACTTCGTGCTTTTTTTTTCTTTTTTTTTTGACAAAACTATTTCTCCGAATTTTTACATGTTAAATAAATAAAACGTGACAGACTAACCAATCTCAATATTTCTTTTAGCAAGACTTGCATAAAAATAAAATAAATAAAGATAAGTTAATATTGATAAGTTTAAGCTAAAGAAATTATATAGATATACTTATTTTTATCATGTTGTTCCGCCTAATCTTCTACAAGTTTTTAAAAATATATTTTACGACATTGACAGGTTAAAAATAATAAAATACAATAAAGCACACACCTAAATACACAATGATTTTGATAAGTTTTTTAAATTCTAAATTGGCCTACGAATTCAAATATATACACATCGATGGTCAACTTATTTTTTCTTCTTTGATTCATTTACAAGTTTTTTTTTGTTTTTGTTTTTTGTTTTTTATTAATAATATTGCTTATTTGCCAACTTCATTGCTTCAATTTCATTTCAACCATCAGAAAATGTATTTTTGACGGCTATTTTAACTTTTTACGCTTGTACATTACGTCCTCCCCCCCCCCAAAAAAACATTAAACCCGACTAATTAGAAAAAAAGTTAGGGAAGTTTTAAAAGGAAATAATAAATAACTTAAGGGAAAGTATTGTTTGTTTTTTGTTTGTTTGTTGTTTTTAAGAACAAAGAAAAACAAAACAAATACAGTAAATCTTTAAGAAAGCAAAAAAATGTAAAATTGGGTGAAAATAGTTGTTTTTTTTGTTTTTTTTTTAATTTAAGGTTGGGGATAGGCCCCATAATGTACTTTAAATGGTTTAGTGTGAAATACAGACAAAAGAAAAAAGTTTAACGAGTACATACTAGTAGCACGCCGTGTTACTAGTATGTAGTACATACTAGTACATAATGTACACGTTAAACGGGTTAGGCTAAACATGTTAAAATAAAAGTTAATGTAGTTTAAGGCACTTTCCTCCTCACACACACCTTGATAAAATAAATAAATACAAAATACGTCGATCTTTCTTTAAAAAATGTGATATATATATATATATATATATATATATATATATATATATATATATATATATATATACATATATATATATATATACATACATACATAGAGAGAGAGATGAGTAAGATAATACTTTAAAGATATAAATAATATCTTTAACCAGTAGCAATAATATCAATTGAATGACATAATAAAATGAGAAATTAATCAGATTTTATTAAAGTTCTAAAAAAAAATTATATTGTTTTCGTGACACTGGCAATCGCAATTCCCGACACTTGTGCAGTTTAGTAAACAGCGGCAGATAATCCACAGGAAGTAACGACCACTAGATTAAAACATTTTAATAAATGTATTTATTTAATAAAATATAGTTTCTGGACGAAAAACATTGTAATAATTTTCAATGAAGTAACATTTTGGCCAAAACATTGTAATAAAATAATGTTTATTTTCAATCAAGTAACATTTTGTCCAAAACATTGTAATAAAATATAGTTTCTGAAATTGATAGTGTTTTTTTTTTAATAATTTAAAATGTTATAAAACGAACATAATAATAAAACTATATTTTATTACAATGTTTTGGCCAAAATGTTACTTTATTGAAAATAAACTTTATTTTATTACAATGTTTTTCTTTCAGAATCTATATTTTATTAAATAAATAATAATAAATTTACTAAAAAATGTTTTAATCTATCGGTCGTTACTTTCTGTGGATTATCTGCCGCTGTTTGCTAAACTGCACAAGTGCCCAATTCTCAAACACGAGTTTGCAGCCATCATCATATATAAACAAAGAGCTCGATATCCTATAGGACAGAGTTGTAATCAATAATCCAAGATGATATTTAGTTTTAAATACTTTACTGCAATTTCTGATGATCAGTGATATTGTGGAAGTACATTTTATATTTATCATATAATTTAACGAAAACTAAATAATAAAACAAAAAGGGGTCTCGTACAAGTCGATCACATTTTTTTTTATTGAAAAGTAAACTCATTTGTTTTGCAATAGTTCAGAATAGGGTCCCAAATAAATTTTTCTTAGCATGTAATACGTGTTTGTTCAGAGAAACATCAAGGTTGATTGTAGTCAGTATATTAAATATTTTTATTCTTAAATATATTAATTAGTTTATTAATTAGTTTATTAATTCGTTTACGACCTACCCTGTTATAATATTACTACATCGTTGAGATGCTTGTGTGTATTCGGGAACAGCTATACAGCTTCTGATAAGAAATTAAGTTTACAGTTAGATAACTATAAAAAAAAAAATAATAATAATAAATTGGGACCCTAATCTGGAGAATTGCTGAGATCTTTTTTTTTTTCTAGAAAGTAACAACAAGGCCATGTGGATTGTTATCATAACGTGAAGAAAGACATTTGACAATGTTGCGCATAGAAAACAAGTGTTTGCATTACGACATAATATCAACTGTATTTCTTTCTTTGTAAACCTAAAGTGGACAATAATCATGGGGGAGGGGTTGATTTGAATTAGTTTAAAAAGTCGCGACTGCGTGAAACCCGTGTTGACAATAATGGCTGCTTCTTGATCTGTACGGACGATTGGCTTTTCTTTTCTTAAATAGTCGGTTTTAAAAAAAAATATTTTAAAAAAACGTTCTTTTAGGTTATATTAACATTCAGTTAGTTATCCTCTTTTATGTTCAGGAAAAGTAAATATTTATGGATTAAAAAAATAAATAAATAAAAACATACCAATCTACGGCCAGAATCCGATTCATCTGTCATCGTCATTGATGTATGTACAGAAATCCGAGAAAGTTTTTTTACGTGTTTTTTGTTTGTTTTTGTTTTTTTGCGCGTTTTTTTTTTGTTTGTTTTGTTGCTTTTTTTTTCTTCTTCTTCTTCACTCTCTTTTTTATATATACATTTATATATAATATATGTATATATCGCCACCCCCTTTTTTTTTTTCCTCAAGGGCCTGTACTCAATAATAAGCCTCCTTGGATAAAGTTATTTGTTCCAAGAAAAAAAGCAAAACAAATAGAAAAACAAGATATTGGTACTCCAGAATAAATGTATATTGGTATATATATTTATACATATAGAGATAATATATATAAATAAGCAGCCTTTGTTGTTGCTGGATGTATTGTTGTTTTGTAAATGTGTGTGTATTTATTGTGAGTATGAAACTAGCGAGCCATGCGCGTAAGTGTATTTATTTGCATGTGCTTTTTTCCGTTCAGTATATATAAAACGTGTGTTGTTTCATTAAACGGTATTTGAACATAAATACAATGTTTTTGTACGTAAAAAGTATCGGTTGTTGTCGTAATGGATTTAAACTAAGCAGGAGCTTTGAAAAGAGTGTGTTTTTTTGTTCCTGTCCTTTTTTTTTACGTTTTGCAAAAAAAAAAAAAAACAACCTCAAATGTCTTCAAATACCAGTGTATGCATGTGTCTATTAATTGTTTTTGTGCGTTTGCATATACGTACGTGTACGTTAATTTGGACTTACTTTTTTTTTTTTTGACAGAAGGTGGGGGTAAAAAGGTATAACAATAATAGAAAGTGGTGGGGTAATCGTGCAAATACTCATGTGTACTTATATATGTGAGTATGACGTTTTCAGAGATGTGTGTACATGTGACCAGCACGATCTCGTGACGTTTTACTCACTTTTGATGACGTTGTGCAAATTAAACTCATTTAGATAATAATAAAAAAAAACAACTTAAAATGAATGCATTTCCTCATAAAATAACGCATATTTCTTTTCACAGAAATATGAATTGTCTGCTACTAATAATTATCAGAAATACTTTCTGATAATTATTCACACCTTAGAAGTTTTTTTTTGTTTTTTTTCTCATTTATTTTACATATTAAAAAGTTAAGTTTTTGACTTTTTTTTAATTCCGCGTGGAAAATGATTTTAGTTAAATTCATAAAAGTGCGCAGATTTTACTTAGAGTTATGAATTGTCATTTAGCTGCCTCCCCACGAGGGCTAAATGTTGCACAAGGTCAAGTCTTAATGTGGTGTGTGACCATTGCTGAACGCAATGACTAGTAACAAATTGCCTGATCGGACCCGTCGGCATTTCCCGGGGTGAGCGTCAGGGGATGAACCCATCCCCTCTTCTTTAGAAAAGGTAATGCTGAGAAGGAGGATTTCCTGGAAACCAAGCAGAAAAGATATTACACTTCGGATAAAATTGTAATTTATGCTAGAGTTTAATTCATATGAGTAAAAGTAATTTCCTAGTTTCACAGGTGTCGGGATAGTTTAGTGACGCTGAACGTCTAGAACGAACATTAATGCCACTCCAGAAAAACATTCGACTGAGTCAGCGTGCCGCTATTCCGAAATCACAGCAGCAAGCCGCAATCAATAGACTGTCTCTCCGGTCATAGTTTTTAAAACGTCAAAAAATAAATCATGTAAAACTTTATAATTAAAACTTGCTGAAAGGAAAAGTTTTGTATTTTTATTTAAAATAATTTCCTTTAGAAAAATAAGTAATCAAATAGGTGTTTTGGGTTGTTGTTTTTTTTCGAAACATTGAAATATGAATTTTTCTACCAATTATAGTGCTGTCGGATCGCAGAAAAATTTTGCTTTATATTAAATTTTCATTTAAAAAAAGTTTACCAGCAAGTTTTAATTATAAAGTTGTTTAAAAGTTATGAATTGATTGCGGCTTGCTGTTGTGAATTCGGAATAGCGGCTCGCTAACTCAAAGTCGCATGTTTTTCTTAAGTGCCGTTTTTTTTTTTTTTAATAAAGTCATCATGACTACGAGCGATTTAGTCGTTTCACAGCCAAAATGGCGGACAATGAATCGGCTGCTTTTTTTTTCTAATTTTCTCTTTCCGACCTCACAAATGAATAAGTAAACCCTAATAAATTGTTTGGGGCTAATTTCAAATTCACCTTAATTATTTTTAAGGAAACAGCTGGGAAATTAGTCTCAAACAATTTATTTGGGGTTACTTATTTATTTGTGAGGTCGGAAAAAGAAAATCAGAAAAAAAGCAGCCGATTCATTGTCCGCCATTTTGGCTGTGAAACGACTAAATCGCCGATTTATGTATTTATTCATTATTGTTTTGTTTTTGTAATTTTCAATTAAAATATGAAAAACCTCAATTAAAAAAAATAAACAAGAAGAATAGCCATTAAAATAAGAATAGAGTAAAATATTACATGAAAAATACTTATCTTGTTTTTGGTTTTATTTTAATAATTTTAAAGGAGAAATTCTTCTAGATTGAGGTAATTTAAATTTATGTTTCAATCTAGAGTTGCCCTTTTGAGGGAGCTAGATTTTCGCTACATTAAAAACGACCTGTAGAGAGGCAAAAAAACAATATATATATCGAATATTTGAAATTAAATTTTAATAAAAATCAAAACATGAAAATATTCGTTAGTATCTATTTAAAACAGTTGTTCCGTTTGAATTCTAATAATAAACATTATAAGATTTTAAATGCGGACAACATTGTTTTAAAAAAAAAAAAAATGATTAAATATTTTCCATTTATCACTTTCCTAGTTTAGCTGCTGTGGTTATTTTATTTCATTTCCAACCTGATGCTAAAATAGTTAAAACAAACTATTTCAGCATCAGGTTGGAAATGTGGATATTTTTTTATGGCGGGGATTAATTTCGGTCAACACCGCCGCTAACTCTCGATTGTATAAGAGATTTAAAAAAAAAAAATAAATAAATAAATAAAAATAAAATAAAAACGTCGCACCGCTTTTTGCAATTCTCTTCTGTTATTGCTTAGAGAATTTAATGTGAAATCGTGCACTTGCACCTGGGAACAGTTGTTGAGAACGTAGGCATTTTTAACGCGACGTTTTTAAAATGTTAATATATATGAGAAGACATTAGGCAGACATTTGTCGTTTTTCTATGTAGATTTCTGTGTCCCATTTGGGAAAACTGGATACTGCTATAAGGTTCGCAGGTGTGTTCGCGTATTTATTTGGTTCTAAAGACAAACCATAAGCAATGAGTCAGGCTCATGTGCACATTCCTTTGCACCACCAGCAAAAGATGCAGGCTCCTTTGATGTCTAATGACACTGCGACAATTCTATCATGGAGAAAACTTTACCTTGGTCGAGCGAAATTAAAGGCTTCAAGCCGGACATCGGCTCTACTATCCGGATTTGCTATGGTAGGACATTTTCACTTATTTGCGTTTTTTATTTATTTATTTATTTATTTATATATCCTGTAAGAGACTAATTTTTCACTTTGTGACTTTCTTTCTTTCGTTTTTAACCTAGGCCTGTGGACTAAATTAACCGTTTATTTAATGGTAGTTATGTCATATATACTAATGACAACAGCAACAACAAAAACAATGCAATATCTAATATACTGTCGGAAATAAATTCCAATGTTAACTTTCTACATATACAAATACTAATATGTATTACAGAAGATCAAAACAACATCGGTACTGTTGGTTTATTTACTCCTCCCCAGGAGTTAGGCACAAGGCCAGTTTTATCTTACTCCCACAAGTAAGATGTGACCCAAGCTCGGGTCGAGAAAGTGGGGTTTGAAAAGCCAGCGCTCGAGAGGTGAGCACTCTGGCCATTTAAAAATTGCCTGGGCAGCCCCGTCGGCATTCCCCGGTAGGGGCGCCTCAGACAGTAAGCAATAAACTTACTCCTCCCCAAAGAGGGGAGGCAAAGCCTGGGAGGGTGGACCTCCTAGAACTGCAACTGTACTGTTGGTTTCAAATCCTAAGAAAGGGGACACCTATAACAGGCCTCTGTTTGAACAGAGGCTGATTTTAGGCCCCCTTTGTCAAGGATTTGAAACCGACGGTACCGATATTATTCTGATCTTCTGTAATACATATATATATATGCAGAAAGTTATTATCTACCTAGACGCCGCTATTCCGAAATCGTGTCCGTTACCAATTAATTTTTTATTGACCTGCATAGTTTTAAACTTTTGAAACTGTAATGTTTTGCTATTTCAAAATTTGTTTTGTTATTTTCACTTGATCGATTTTATCAATCAAAGATGGCGGTCGATTTTTGGGGAGAGGTGGTCGTTAATTTCAGGCTTCAAAATGTATTTATTTTTAATTTTAATAGGCTTACGGTACCACTAACCCTAAGTGTGTGGGTGGTTTCCATTCAGATTAGGGTTAGCTGCTTTTTTTTAATCTTTTAAGCTTGAAATTAGCGACCACTTCAGGAAGAAAAAATCGACCGCCATAAAATCCGTTTAGTGAAAGTATCAAATCAAATTTTGAAATAACAAAACTTGCAAATATCGTTTGGTAACATTCATATGTTGTTTTTGTTTTTTTTTCGTTGTTAACAATACTACACTTTTGTATATCCATTCCATATTTTCTTTAAAATTCTCTCATTGAAATGTCTTCATTTAATGTTTCAAAGACCAAAGCGAATTTTAACATGTAAGTAAAAGCGCTTTAAAATTAAGCTGATAGCCAATAATATGGTCAAAAAGAGGGGGATCGGTTTACGTAAAATTTATATAGGAAACTGACCCCCCCCCCCCTCCTTCCTAAAATCTAAAATATTTTTTTTTTTAATTCCAAAAAGCACGGAATTCTCTAGCGACATGATAGGTAATTGTACACCGAAAAAATGATAAAATTTGGTCAATAAAAAAAGTTGGGAAAAACGGATTGTGGACAATTACGAACGACGAGCACCAAATTACTTTTCTACCTATCTTAGCAGTTATTTTTTTTTTTTTTTTTACCCCTTTTTTCAACTGTTGGACACAATAGTAATAACCCAGTTGTACTTTTGTAATATAGGATGTTTACGTGTGTGAATAAAATGAGTTTCGTCAACTTTGTTAGTAATCATATATATAAATATAATATATATATATATATATATATATATATATATATATATATATATTAATGCTTTACGGAAGGTCAGAACAACATCGGTACCGTCGGTTTCAAATCCCAACAAAGGGGACCTACAAAGGCCTCTTTATCGAAACTCTCTTCAGCCTCTGTTTATGTCTCATAAGACATAAACAGAGGCTGAAGAGAATTTCGATAAAGAGGCCTTTATAGGTCCCCTTTGTTGGGATTTGAAACCGACGGTACCGATGTTGTTCTGACCTTCTGTAAAACAATAAATAAATATTACGCTTTTTTTTTCCTCTCTTTTTTTTTCCTTCTTGATAATCGAACACTGTGCTGGGATTCTTTCCCACTAACCTTACAAAGGTATATGTATATCTACACACACGACTACTCTTTTGGCTAAGATAACTTCTTGGCCTTTTGGCTAAGATCAAAGTGTAGTATCTGTTCGGGGCTTGATTTACGCCTGTCTATGGTCTGTCCTGTGCAGTTCTAGGAGGTCCACCCTCCCAGGCTTCGCCTCCCCTCTTTGTTGAGGAGTAAGTTTATTGCTTACTGCCTGAGGCGCCCCTACTGGGGAATGCCGACGGGGCTGCCCAGACAATTTTTAAACCCCACTTTCCCGACCTTGGGTCACATCTTACTTGTGGGAGTAAGATAAAAAAAACTGGCCTTGTTCCTAACTCCTGGAGAGGAGTAAATCAATACTCTGCCGTTTTCCATTTAAGATCGTAAATATTTATTTCCTTAGAAAATGATACTGTCAACCGGTATAGTATAGGTTTAAGGATCGCCTTTGTGAGGGGGGGGGGGCACTTGTTCTTTACTGTGTCGCACTCGTTACGCAACAAAGCCTAAAATTCCCCAAATTAGTAACACTTAGGTTTTGATCTTCTCAAAAAAAATGAAGAAAAACACGTATTTAAAAAAAACTGTTTATACTTTTTAGGCACTTCTTTAGTTTAGGTGTGAATCAGAAATCAATTTTGAAGAGTTACATTCACTCCTAACCCAACACTCGCTGCTCAGATCCCAATTTAAGCTGAACCACCAATCCTTCTCCCCTTTTCCTTTTTCTCCGTAGCCCCTTACGTTTACAGTGTCGGCCTGCCTTGTTTGGGGTGAATCATGTTAAAAAGAAAAATTAAAATAAAAAAAATCAACCGGAAGTAATTCAGACTTCAAATCAATGTTGACTGTTTGATAAAAAAGAAATCAGACAACCTTTCGTTTTTATAAAGTTTATATATATATATATATATATATATATATATATATATATATATATATATATATATATATATATATAAACTTTCAAACCTTAATAAACCTTCCTTACACTAAATTTAAACAAACATACATAAGACTCTAAGCAAATAACGCGTCCAAACGAGAGTGACACGTGACTTCACATTTCCGAAACAGATGACAACAGAAGCTGAAGAGAGCCGGATGACTAAGTCATTCTGTGCTTGACACCGACGGTACGAATGTTGTACTAATTTTTCTGTACCAATATATATATCCCTTCCACAGCGGCAAGATATGGCACAAGCGCCCGAGAAGATGAGCACTCTGACTTACACAAGTATAAAGCTTTAAATTATACACAAAAAAAGAGGCCTAACATGTCATTTTGAAACTTCAGAAGCATCAAAAATTATGTATAGGCGATGAAAATGGTTGAATGTTTTTTTGTTTGTGTTTTTTTTTTTAGTAATATTAATTGAGAACAATTTCGAGTAAAAATCTATTTATTATTACTAGGTACGTGCAAAAATGGCCGTCTCTTGTACGGACTATGCTCATTAAAAAGCGCTTATCATTAATTATTTCATTAGTTTCCGTGTAAACTTTGATTGTGTTTGAAAGATAAAAGCCAAAACTTAATCTCTAAACGAAAATAAACTGCATATTTACGTGTGAAAAATAAATTATAATGAAATATGTAATCACGGCGGCCAAAAAAAAAAAAAATTCAGTGAATTTTGAACTTTGAAAAAATTACTTGTAAAAATCCCTTGAAAGATAAATATAAGTTTTTGGGAACTATTTCAAAGATAATTATTAAATTAAAGTCATAAGACACTGAATTAAAAAAAATTAAAAAAGATTCCCACGTTTTACTAAAAATTAGCAAAATTCCCTTCAAAAGTCATGAGTAAAATCGGCGTCAGTTAATCGGAAAACGACTTTGTTTACCAATTGACTATCGCTATGCAAAATATATGGAAGACAAAAATGTCATAATTTATCATTTTTAACTTTATATATAAAAATGTAATAATAGTTTATAGAAGTTGAAAAATTATTATCCATTAATTTCTTTATTCTTTTTTAAGGTTATAAACAAATTTAAGTACCCTTATTTTGTTATAATAAAAAAGGAAATGCTTATTTAATTAAAATATTCGTGAGTGTACGCAATTAAGATTTTATTTTTTAACTAAAAAGGTTCATATTTAACTTGGTATTAGTTTTTAATTTAGTAATACTCTGAAATTATTGATGACGTCTGTTTACCAATGTTTTTCCTTAGAATTTGAAATAAAACTTTTTTTAAATGTTAAAAATTATTACGTTACAAACTGCGTCAATTTTATTAACTTTTTTTTTACATGATTAAAAACTTTAGTTACTCGATTTATTCTTAACGTGTTGTAACGATAAATTACATTGATTCTTTTTAAAATAAAGTGTATTTTTTTAAATTTTAAGTGAAAAAGTAAATTAAAGTCAATGACTACAATGACAATTTATTCATTGAAAAAAAAAGTTAAAACCGTTATTTATTTATAAACAGAATTCAATTTTGAAAGAAAATGTCATGTTTGAATTCTCTTTATTTATTAATAAATAATTGTTTTTAACTTAAATATTTATTAATGAAAAAATGACAAAACAAATACAAATCTTTCCAAATAATTGACGATGAATTGTGAAATTAATGAAATTGTTGAATCTCTAAAAATAAAAATTTGAGGGCAGGGTAAAAGTGAGTCGTTGTTGAAAGGCTAATCCCACCTGGTTATTACAGAACAGGGCTACCATACGAATCAAAGTTCATCGTTAGTGGAAATTATTCAATTTTTAAAATTCTTTTTTCGTTAAGTTCCTGGATCTCAAATTTGTCAATTTTTGGTTTATTTTCAAAATTATTAAAAAAAATTCTTGCGCTGATGATGCCACGTTTATGTATTAAATGGAAATATAATTATGTCGCATTTTTTATTTTTCCAAAAACTTTGATCATTAAAATCACATGAAATATTTTTTGCAATTATATTATTTTTTGGTGAAAATATTGATTAAATTCAATTGATTTATTCAATAATAATATCGCTAATTCAAAAAATTAATTTTTCTTCGAGTTATAGTGATTTTCTTAACACGGTATTTAGGGGCTTTTTTCATAATATATTAAAAAATATTTTAAAATGTTTTTAATTGTTAACATCTACAATGCTTTATTTTCATAAAAACAAAAAAAATTAATGCATTTTTTTTTATTAATATATAAAAATATAACTTTAGTAAAGGTGTATTTTGTTTTTAAAAAATAATACATTTTCACTAAGATTTAAAAAAAAATAATGGTTTCATTATATTCCGTGATTGTTGATTAATAAATATTGAAAATCTCATTAAAATTGGTTAGTTTCCTGAATTTTAGCGAATTTTTAAGTGAAGGGGGGTCAAAATGTTTTTACATTTTGGGAATCGGCCATTGATTTTGCATGTACCTTATTATTACCCATATAATCGGAAGAAAAACATGTTTGAAATGTTTAAATATGCTACGAAATAGCATAGAAATGTTACCAAAATGAACGCGATCAGACCGGAAGTAGGGCCTAACTAAAAACGGAATGGAAGTGCGAAACGCAACCAGCACTTATTTTTATAATTAACTTTACGATGAAAAGAAAAGGTGAAAGACATTTTAATTTTTGTATTTTTATTGAAATAACACAAGTTGTGGAACAAAAAAAAAAATTAATTATTTGTATAATTCACTACAAGAGTTCGTTTCAGTACTCCATGCTTCACAATCCACATTTTCGTATGCTTCATGTCGATATTGCGTGTTTTGGGCGAAAAGTGTATTAAAACGTCCTTAAACGTGTAATAATAAGTGGATTTTTTACTCGAAATGGTTCCTCATTTAATATTATTAAAAAAAAAAAACATAAAACCATTTTCATCGCTTATACATAAGTTTTTACTAAACTTTAAACTAGACCCTAACCATTTATTAGTGTGTTGCGTATTGTTTTTTTATTTAAAAACTAACTGGCTTTTAAATACTTGACACTAAAATGTTAAATAATAAACATTTCATTCATAAGTTTGTTGTAAACACGAGACAAAAACTTTCGTATTTATTCATATTAACAGATGAACATTAACATTTTGGTAATTTTGATACAGATTTATTTATTTTTTTACATAAGACCGTAATGAAATCAAAAGAAGAAATCAGTTCGCATGAGCGATGGTGTGTGGAGATCTCTTTTTTAAACTTACAATTTTGTTGGGTTGTATATAATCATGTTTCCTCAGTTGTTTTCACTAGTGGAATATTCCCTTTCGGCCTCCAATAACAGATTTTATCGAGAGTTAAAACGCACCGTTTCGGGGCCTTCCTCGCTACGTCTTTTTTTTTTTTTTTTTTTTTTTTCGCGTATCGGCTCCCTTCACTAATGAATTCAATAATGCACATTATCTGGAGTTCATTTTAATCATCGGCTCAATAAACTGTTCAATAAAATCAAAACAAATAAAACTTTAACGGCTGAGCGTCTTGTGTGCCGTTTGACGGCTGAGCGTCTCGCGTCTTTGTTGCATAAAAATGCGCTCTTATCGAAAGTTTTGTTTCTTCTTTGGCCACGATCAAAGTGTAGTATCTGTTCCGATGGATACTACACCCCATAGACTGGTATTGTCTTGGCTTTCGGGGCTTGATTTATGCCGGTCTATGGGTCTGTCCTGTGCAGTTCTAGGAGGTCCACCTTCCCAGGCTTTACCTCCCCTCTTTGGGGAGGAGTAAGTTTATTGCTCACTGCCTGAGGCGCCCCTACCGGGGAATGCAGACGGGGCTGCCCAGGCAATTTTTAATGGCCAGAGCGCTCACCTTTTCGGGTGCTGGCTTTTCAAATCCCACTTTCCGACCTTGTGTCACATATTCCTATTGTGGGTAGGAGTTGTATAACTTCTTCTCACAGAGATAACCATACAATGGACACTTTTTTATTGCTATTATATCATCATGTGATATTTCTTTTTGCCCAGAGCCACATTGCACGTTTTTCTCTGTCCAAGGCATTTTCTGACTGCGACTCTTTTTCAGTTTTTACTTCGAAGATGGTCTAGGAGCTGATACAGCTCGAAGGATTACACTTATAACCTTCACGGGTCAGCTCTCTTTTTAGGTTCTCGTATTTCTCTATCTAGTGTCGGTGTTGTTTTTCTAACACATAGTTCTATTTACGGATATCTTGTTATATCGTGGATAAAGGTTGAGCATTTTGGGTGAAAAGTGTATTTCGGGTCAATTTACTTTTGGGAGTCGCGATAATGGGTTTCTTCTATTTTTATAATATATATATATATATAATCCGAGTGGGGTATAGATCCACGGCGTATAAATCCAGGGGAGTTGAACCGGGTTTATGAGAGTGCTCAATAGAAATATAGAGCAGAAATATAAATTAATTTATATTTATATATATATATATATATATATATATAAAATCATACCACTTTTTAATGTCCTTATTTACTTGCCTCCCCACGAGGGCAAAGTTAGACACAAGGTCAGTTTTTATGTGAGGGCTATCCAGCTGCCCCCAAAAAGGAACACTCTGGATGGGACAAAATTAAAATTGTCCCAGTCAAGAATGAGTTCTCCTCTTACCGAGGAGAGAACATATACTACACTTTGATTGATTCTAACCTGAAGACTAGGAAAGTAAATTGTACTATAATTGTAAAATATATATTACTTCGCAAAAAAAAAAAAAAAAAAAAAAAAAACTGAACATATTGTTAATTAAAGCCTGAACCTCTTGCCAATTTCTTTTGTGTTAATAACGTTATACTCCGACGCATGATTTTTTATCGGAAACACGATGTGTAGTAGCTGTATTTTTTAAGATTATGACATGCCGAATGGCAATTAATTTAGTATTACGTATAAAATAGGAGAAAAAAAACACCTTAAATTAGCCGTCAGACAGTTCTTCCTGACAAAATGCAAGATGGGCGTTCCGTAAATTAGTTGATCTAAAAAGTTGGAATGGAGAATGGTTAAGACGGAGCGAATAGAAGTTGGTTCTAATATTTTGCTATCCAATTTACATATCCCAGAAATATCTTTTGTTTTAAATAAATCATTTTTATATAAGTCACTAAAAAGAGAGTAGAAAGTGACTAACTTGGGTTTACTTTGGGCAGTTACCTCGTAACTCCTGCTTCTTTAATTTTTTTGTCCTTTAGTCCTCACATTCCACGAGCGGTTTTGCTGACAAAGGGGAAAGAATTGCTGTTTTCTGTGTCGGAATCTATCAATCTAACATTTTTCGTTGGCTAGTTTTTGTTTTGGGTGTTTTAGGTTTGTTTGTTTTTTGTTTTCTTTCTTTCTTTTGTGGAGTGGTTTTAGTTATCCCATTACCCATTTTTTTTTTTTTTTTTTTTTTTTTTTACAATTTCATTGTAAATATCTTTTGTAAATAAAATTCAGTTTAAACAATTGGTGATATTTTTAGTAGGGTAGTTCATAGAGTAAATGTGGTATTGCGGTGACTGCTGAAGTGAACGTTAACAGTACCTTAACGAATGGGTCAAAAAAACGAATGCATCTTTCTAAGAGTAGGATAGACAAAGAACGGCCAACAACCCTAACCTCAACACTCTACACGCTTTTAATGGCCTAGTGTCTAATTTGTAAATGAAATATATATTTTTATTCAATTTTATTTGCTAACAAATAATTCAATGTGTAATAAATCCTCCTCGGCTCGAGCAATTTTGATTTTTTTTTTTTTTTTTTTTTTTTTTTTTTTTTTTTTTTTTTCCCTCAATTCGAAGTGCATGAGCTGGATCCCCCCCCCCCTCCCTCCCATCAAAAACCGATCGTGTGTTTAATTTTTCCCTCGTGTGGAGGGGCAAATAAATACAGACAACCGAAAGTTAATCTCTATATCAATAAAATTGCGTGATTCTTTCTCGTGTGTCTGTTAATCTCGCCTCTGTGTGACTTACACATTTTTTTTTAACTATCAATTGATTATTTATTGAAATAAAAAATGCAACAATCTATTATATAAAGGGCATTTGTCTGTGTGTGTGGGGGGGGGGGGGTAGAGTATGTCCAGCTAAAAGTTTTTAAAAACTACAAAATAAACACCCACAGAGTTGGTATATTCTTGATCGGCATTGCCTCGGGTGAATAATATCTATAATAAAAAAAAATGTAAAATTATTGATTCTTTGGGGTCAACTGGACAAAGTTTCGTTAGGGGGGTGGGTCGACTTTTCAGCTATTTTCAATTTTATCTATTAAAGGACAGACTTACATTATTATTTTTAATACATTAAAACAAGAGCGAGGAATGGATAAGTGGAGATGAAAGAGGGGTGGAGGAGAAGTATGTTGAAAAACGGGGAAGGTAAATGAGAGAAAGATAGATGGATGGATTGAGCTAAAGAAATAAAAAATTTAAAAAAACAGAAAATACTACTTCAAGGTAAAAAAACATCCAACTAATTATCTTCGAAATATTTCCAGAAAACTGATATTTATCTTTCAAGAGATTTTAAAAATAAATTTCTTAAAATTTAAAATTTCACTGAATTTATGCGTGTTTAGCCACCATCAGGACAGTTTTCATTTTAATATTTATTTTCAGATGTAAAAATACATTTTTTTAGAAAGATTAACTTAATTTTCAAAAACAATCAAAGTTTAACTGAAACGAATAATCATATATTATGATAAATCCGTTAAAAAATATGTAGTCCGTATAAGCCACGCCAACTTTTTCACATTGCTATGTTGCATTGTATTTATTTATTTATTTATTTATTTATTTATTTATTGTAAATGGTTGGGTGTATTTTGCAATTGCTTTCTAGTGTTATTTTTAATTGTTTCAATTACGAAGACAGCTTATTTATTTTGTAAATTGTCGTATTTAACGCGGAAAGTGTGTTTGTTTGTTTTATTGGAAAGTAAATTAAAAAAACAATTTACAAAGAAAGTACAATGTAACAATGTAAAATCTATCATTAAAAAATTGTTTTTTCGTTTTCTATTTCAAGAAGCAGAGTTTAATTTTCTGTGGTTGTCTTTCGGATGTTATTACTCGTGATCGGATTTTCACCTGTTCTTGGCATTTTGGCTAAGATCAAAGTGTAGTATCTGTTCCGATGGCTACTGCACCCAATAGACTGGTATTGTCTTGGCCTTCGGGGCTTGATTTACGCCGGTCTATGGGTCTGTCCTGTGCAGTTCTAGGAGGTCCACCCTCCCAGGCTTCGCGTCCCCTCTTTGGGGAGGAGTAAATTTATTGCTTACTGCCTGAGGCGCCCCTACCGGGGAATGCCGACAAGGCTGCCCAGGCAATTTTTAAACCCCACTTTCCCGACCCGATCTTGGGTCACATCTTACTTGTGGGAGTAAGATAAAAACTGGCCTTGTGCCTAACTCCTGGAGAGGAGTAAATCAATACTCGTGATCGGATTTTACCAAATCAATATGGGCATCCAGAGGCGGAGGGATCTGTATGAGCAACAATTAAATTTAACTTTTAAAATCCTATTTAATATATATATATATATATATATATATATATTATAATTAATTTATATATATATATATATATATATATATATATATATATATATATATATATATATATATATAAATTAATTATAATATATATATATATATATATATATAAATTAATTATAATATATATATATATATATATATATATAAATTAATTATAATATATATATATATATATATATATATAAATTAATTATAATATATATATATATATATATATATATAAATTAATTATAATATATATATATATATATATATATAAATTAATTATAATATATATATATATATATATATATATAAATTAATTATAATATATATATATATATATATATATAAATTAATTATAATATATATATATATATATATAAATTAATTATAATATATATATATATATATATATATAAATTAATTATAATATATATATATATATATATATATAAATTAATTATAATATATATATATATATATATATATATAAATTAATTATAATATATATATATATATATATATATATATAAATTAATTATAATATATATATATATATATATATATAAATTAATTATAATATATATATATATATATATAAATTAATTATAATATATATATATATATATATATAAATTAATTATAATATATATATATATATATATATAAATTAATTATAATATATATATATATATATATAAATTAATTATAATATATATATATATATATATATAAATTAATTATAATATATATATATATATATAAATTAATTATAATATATATATATATATATAAATTAATTATAATATATATATATATATATAAATTAATTATAATATATATATATATATATATATAAATTAATTATAATATATATATATATAAATTAATTATAATATATATATATATATATATATAAATTAATTATAATATATATATATATATATATATAAATTAATTATAATATATATATATATATATATATAAATTAATTATAATATATATATATATATATATATATAAATAAATTAATTATAATATATATATATATATATATATAAATTAATTATAATATATATATATATATATATATAAATTAATTATAATATATATATATATATATATATATATATAAATTATAATATATATATATATATATATAAATTAATTATAATATATATATATATATATATAAATTAATTATAATATATATATATATATATATATAAATTAATTATAATATATATATATATATATATATAAATTAATTATAATATATATATATATATATATATAAATTAATTATAATATATATATATATATATATATAAATTAATTATAATATATATATATATATATATAAATTAATTATAATATATATATATATATATATATAAATTAATTATAATATATATATATATATATAAAAATTAATTATAATATATATATATATATATAAATTAATTATAATATATATATATATATATATATATAAATTAATTATAATATATATATATATATATATATAAATTAATTATAATATATATATATATATATATATATAAATTAATTATAATATATATATATATATATATATATAAATTAATTATAATATATATATATATATATATATATAAATTAATTATAATATATATATATATATATATATATATAAATTAATTATAATATATATATATATATATATATATAAATTAATTATAATATATATATATATATATATATATAAATTAATTATAATATATATATATATATATATATAAATTAATTATAATATATATATATATATATATATAAATTAATTATAATATATATATATATATATATATAAATTAATTATAATATATATATATATATATATATATAAATTAATTATAATATATATATATATATATATATATAAATTAATTATAATATATATATATATATATATATATAAATTAATTATAATATATATATATATATATATATATATAAATTAATTATAATATATATATATATATATATATAAATTAATTATAATATATATATATATATATATATATAAATTAATTATAATATATATATATATATATAAATTAATTATAATATATATATATATATATATATATATATAAATTATAATATATATATATATATATATATAAATTAATTATAATATATATATATATATATATATAAATTAATTATAATATATATATATATATATATATATATAAATTAATTATAATATATATATATATATATATAAATTAATTATAATATATATATATATATATATAAATTAATTATAATATATATATATATATAAATTAATTATAATATATATATATATATAAATTAATTATAATATATATATATATATATAAATTAATTATAATATATATATATATATAAATTAATTATAATATATATATATATATATAAATTAATTATAATATATATATATATATATAAATTAATTATAATATATATATATATATATAAATTAATTATAATATATATATATATATATATATATAAATTAATTATAATATATATATATATATATATATAAATTAATTATAATATATATATATATATATATATAAATTAATTATAATATTTATATATATATATATAAATTAATTATAATTTATATATATATATATATATATATAATTAATTATAATTTATATATATATATATATATATATATATATATAAATTAATTATAATTTATATATATATATATATATATATATATATATAAATTAATTATAATTTATATATATATATATATATATATATAAATTAATTATAATTTATATATATATATATATATATATAAATTAATTATAATTTATATATATATATATATATATATAAATTAATTATAATTTATATATATATATATATATATAAATTAATTATAATTTATATATATATATATATATATAAATTAATTATAATATATATATATATATAAATTAATTATAATATATATATATATATATATAAATTAATTATAATATATATATATATATATATATATATAAATTAATTATAATATATATATATATATATATATATAAATTAATTATAATATATATATATATATATATATAAATTAATTATAATATATATATATATATATATATAAATTAATTATAATATATATATATATATATATAAATTATAATTTATATATATATATATATATATATATATAAATTAATTATAATTTATATATATATATATATATAAATTAATTATAATTTATATATATATATATATATATATATAAATTAATTATAATTTATATATATATATATATATATAAATTAATTATAATTTATATATATATATATATATATATATAAATTAATTATAATTTATATATATATATATATATATATAAATTAATTATAATTTATATATATATATATATATATATATAAATTAATTATAATTTATATATATATATATATATATATAAATTAATTATAATTTATATATATATATATATATATATATATATATATATAAATTAATTATAATTTATATATATATATATATATATAAATTAATTATAATTTATATATATATATATATATATATATATATATATAAATTAATTATAATTTATATATATATATATATATATATATAAATTAATTATAATTTATATATATATATATAAATTAATTATAATTTATATATATATATATATATATATATATATATATATATATATAAATTAATTATAATTTATATATATATATATATATATAAATTAATTATAATTTGACAAACGTTCAGGTGGCGGTTCAGTTTTTCAGAAAGGCGATATGCACTAGCTAAAAAAAATTGGCACTGGTCCAGCTGTTGAACCAGGCAAAATCGACTTTTGCCGACGCAGAAATAAGAAAACATCCGGAAAAAAAGCCAATGAAATCGAACCGGTGTCAAAATCAAAATGAGACGGCTTTACAACAGAAAAAAAATAATGAAAGAAAAACACTCACTGTCTGGTTATTTTATGGCACTTTATTTTTTGACGAAGAAAATCAATGAAATATTGGGGGGGGGGGCACTTTTGCAGAATAGGGACAAGCCGAAATTTATTTGTTTTAATTTTAGAAGAGCTCTTTTATTTTCACTTTTAAGCACGTAATTTCTCCGAAAATGAAAAATATGAAATTTTTAAATAAGAAGTAAGGCAAATTCAATTAATTAATATAACATTTATCGAAGAAATAAAAATGTGTGAAATTAAACAGTATATTAATAGAACATTTATTGAAGAAAATAAAATTAGGGAAAATCAACAGTATATTTTTTAATTTCAAAACGAACAGTTTTGTTTGACACATTATTTATTTATTTATTTATTTATTTATTACAGTTAAAAATTTAATTTTTCTCTTTTTTTTTTTCTCTTGTTTTTATTTTTTTAAACGGGATAGAATTTATAAATAAATCACGCATATTCAGGGCATTCACGTCCATTTTCGGAAAAATGAGAAATTATGTACAAAAAAGAGAGTTGTCGACCCTTTACAGTATTGGAGCTCTTCTAAAAACGAAAACAAATAAATTTCGGTGCTTATTTAGAATAGGCTCCCTGCAGAAAATTATTTTCATGTAAAATCATTATTTTGTACTTACTCAGTCATAGTTTCTCACTCACGGCACGAAAAAGAATTTAAAAATATCAAGCAGAACTTTAATTAGAACGATTTTTCCATTTCCATAAGGGCGATATAAAACGTCGATTCGCCGACATTTTGGGTGTGGCCGATTGATGGAATAGCTAACTAAGGGCCCCAGTTACCATGTAAATAAGAAAAAGAAAGAAAAAAAAATTATATCGTGGAAAGTACCCCGGTGAAGAAATCAAAAATAATTATTTAATTTTCTATTTTTTTTATTTAATAAATATATATTTTATTATTATTGCATATGTGTTTCTTTCTTTTTTAAATTCTAACAATAAAAACGGAGTTATTGCCCTTGGCTATTCCATCGATCGCTCACACCCAAAATGTCGGCTCACACCCAAAATGTCGGCGAATAGAGGTTGTACATCGAAATGGAAAAATCGTTCTAATTAAAGTTCTGCTTGATATTTTTACATTCTTTTTCGTGCCGTGAGTGAGAAACTATGACTGAGTAAGTACAAAATAATGATTTTACATGAAAATAATTTTCTGCAGGGACCCTGTTCTAAAAAAGCACCCAAATTTCGGCTCGTCTCTATTCTGCAGAAGTGTTTTCTTTACACCAAAAGATAAAAGTTAAACTTTTTTTTTTTTCGATTAATTGCGTTTTTTTTTATGAATAAACTAACGATTGTAAAGAACACAATTAATTAAACAATGAGTTTTACAGAAATTTTTTTTTTTTGGTACAGCTTTTGAATAGTTCGGTTTTGTCCGGTTCAAAAGCTTAATCTTTGATTTGCAAATTTTTTTAATTTTTTTTTAAGGTAAAGTTGCCGTCTGCTTCTGGAGCCTTCTGATTGGCTAAGTGCTTCGGCAACTATCCGGCTGTTTACGTAAACGGCCAGAAGATGCCGAACAAAAGTCGGTTTGTCTGGTTCAAAAGCTGTACGAGTACCCCAAAAGTGTATCTTTTTGCTAAGATTATGACATGCTGCATTTATTGAAGTTAAAAATCAATTTAGTAATACGTATTAATAGAGAGAGAAAAATGTAATTAATAAATATGCTAGTATTATCGGCTTATTTCCAAAATGGCATCATGATCCATTGGATTTCATTGGATAGACGCTAATCGCAAAAAAAAAATTAAAAAATCTGAACTAAATCCAATGAAAAGAAGTTAAGTCTTTGAAACAAATATTTTTATAAATATTTTAAGTTTGGTATATTGAGAAAACACAAGTGTTGAAGAAACACAAGAATTATGGGTGCTTATGTATCGTAGGGCCGAAAAAAAAATATCTTTAATTTTGAAGAGTCAAAAAATTCAGCAATTTGTTTGCAAAATAGTTCCCAGTCCAGTGTCCTTTCGGAATTTTTGTTTCCACATGAATTCGGTTAAGTAGGATTCCACCATTTGCATGTTGGTGCCACATTCAACTTTGTTTCTTCGCCTTCATTCTTCGTGGTTGGTTCTTCGTTCTTCGTGGTTGGTTGTGTCACCTGTTAGTGGATCAACAAAATTGTATTTGTGATTAACACGCAAATGATGGAATCCTTCGGCACCTAGCCGATCATAGGCTCGTCAACAATCAGACACAATCATCGTACCTGGTCTTACATATTTTTATTTTTTTTAATGAATTAACGTTGCTACATCTCTCGCCGGCACGGTTACTACAAAAAATCTGATTGGGTGACCTTTTCATAGCTACTAAATATCCCATTTTAAGATAAAGCGTGGTTGAAACTTTCCCCTTATTTGACTCTCCTAAAATTAAAGATAAAAATTTTTTTTCGGCCCTACAGTCAACAAGCACCATTTTTTTTTTTCGTTGTACTTTTCGTAACACCTTTTTCCCATTCCCATTTTTATCGATCATGCCGGCATAGTGGAAATAAGCCGATGTACTAATTTAAAGTGTTAAAAAGTGCTTGTTTTTTTTTCCTATTAATACATTATACTAAATTTATTTTAACGCCATGTCATAATCTTTTTGAGGGTATTTATTACAAGACGAACAAAACAAAAAGTGGGGGTGTGAAAAAAACAAATAGGAAACAAATAAATGTTACCAAAGGCAAGATAAGTTACTTATCTATCTACTTGGATAAGTTTATTTGTGTTTTAACTTATTTTGAAGCGTTTTTTGTTTTTTTTTGTTCTTTTGTTTTTGTTTTTTTCTAAAGACATAATGTTCAGTTAGAACGAAAAAGAAGATGGCGTCGATAAGCAATGCACGTGTACCCTTGGGTCCCTGATAATCGTTCAAAAATCGAAAAGTAAACAAAATACTGTTAGAACATCAAATTTTCGTACAATTGGTGACATTTATTGGATGTGTTTCTACCAGTATTTTGATTATTTTGTATTTTTGAGCGATTATCCGCGGCCCAGGGGTATACGTGCATTGCTTCTCGACGACATCTTTTTTTTGTTCTAACTGAACACTGTTTGTTTTTACGGGAAAAAACGCTTTAAAATAAGTTGAAACATAAATAAACTTATCCAGGTAGGCAGAAGAGTAACTTATCTTGCCTTTGATTATATTTATTTGTTGCGCATTTGTTTTTTTGTTTTTTTTTTTCAACCCATTTTTGCTTTGTCCGCTTTTGTAATAAATGCCCAATTTTTGAGCTAGTGCACATATCGTCTTTCCGAAAAACTTAACTGTCACCTGAACTACACGTTTGCCGTATTTTCATAGCGAAAACATAATGGTTCGGATATTTTTTGGTTGGAACTGTAACCGTATCAAACATCGGTTGTGTATGTAAGCATTCTCTCGTCTTTCTGTAAGAAGTAGCAACGTACGTAGTAAAAAAAACAAAAGAATTAGCAACGTACGTAGTAAAAAAACAAAAGAATTAGCAACGTACGTAGTAAAAAACAAAACAATTAGCAACGTACGTAGTAAAAAAAAAAAGAACAATTAGCAACGTACGTAGTAAAAAAAGAACAATTAGCAACGTACGTAGTAAAAAAAGAACAATTAGCAACGTACGTAGTAAAAAAAGAACAATTAGCAACGTACGTAGTAAAAAAAAGAACAATTAGCAACGTACGTAGTAAAAAAAAGAACAATTAACAACGTACGTAGTAAAAAAACAAAACAATTAGCAACGTACGTAGTAAAAAAACACAAAACAATTAGCAACGTACGTAGTAAAAAAACAAAAAACAATTAGCAACGTACGTAGTAAAAAAAACAATTAGCAACGTACGTAGTAAAAACAAAACAATTAGCAACGTACGTAGTAAAAACACAAAAAACAATTAGCAACGTATGTAGTAAAAAAAACAATTAGCAACGTACGTAGTAAAAAAAAACAATTAGCAACGTACGTAGTAAAAAAAACAATTAGCAACGTACGTAGTCAAAAAGCAAAACAATTAGCAACGTACGTAGGCAAAAAAAGAACAATTAGCAACGTACGTAGTAAAAACAAAACAATTAGCAACGTACGTAGTAAAAACAAAACAATTAGCAACGTACGTAGTAAAGAACAATTAGCTACGTACGTAGTAAAAACAATTAGCAACGTACGTAGTAAAAAAACAATTAGCAACGTACGTAGTAAAAAAACAAAAACAATTAGCAACGTACGTAGTAAAAACAAAACAATTAGCAACGTACGTAGTAAAAACAAAACAATTAGCAACGTACGTAGTAAAAAACAATTAGCAACGTACGTAGTAAAAAACAATTAGCTACGTACGTAGTAAAAAACAATTAGCAACGTACGTAGTAAAAAAACAAAAACAATTAGCAACGTACGTAGTAACAAAACAAAAACAATTAGCAACGTACGTAGTAACAAAAAAGCAATTAGCAACGTACGTAGTAACAAAAAAGCAATTAGCAACGTACGTAGTAACAAAAAAGCAATTAGCAACGTACGTAGTAAAAACAAAGCAATTAGCAACGTACGTAGTAAAAACAAAACAATTAGCAACGTATGTAGTAAAAACAAAACAATTAGCAACGTATGTAGTAAAAACAAAACAATTAGCAACGTATATAGTAAAAACAAAAAAACAATAAGCAACGTACGTAGTAAAAAAACAAACAAAAAACAATTAGCAACGTACGTAGTAAAAAAAGAACAATTAGCAACGTACGTAGTAAAAAAAAGAACAATTAGCAACGTACGTAGTAAAAAAAAGAACAATTAACAACGTACGTAGTAAAAAAACAAAACAATTAGCAACGTACGTAGTAAAAAAACACAAAACAATTAGCAACGTACGTAGTAAAAAAACAAAAAACAATTAGCAACGTACGTAGTAAAAAAAACAATTAGCAACGTACGTAGTAAAAACAAAACAATTAGCAACGTACGTAGTAAAAACACAAAAAACAATTAGCAACGTATGTAGTAAAAAAAACAATTAGCAACGTACGTAGTAAAAAAAAACAATTAGCAACGTACGTAGTAAAAAAACAATTAGCAACGTACGTAGTCAAAAAGCAAAACAATTAGCAACGTACGTAGGCAAAAAAAGAACAATTAGCAACGTACGTAGTAAAAACAAAACAATTAGCAACGTACGTAGTAAAAACAAAACAATTAGCAACGTACGTAGTAAAGAACAATTAGCTACGTACGTAGTAAAAACAATTAGCAACGTACGTAGTAAAAAAACAATTAGCAACGTACGTAGTAAAAAAACAAAAACAATTAGCAACGTACGTAGTAAAAACAAAACAATTAGCAACGTACGTAGTAAAAACAAAACAATTAGCAACGTACGTAGTAAAAAACAATTAGCTACGTACGTAGTAAAAAACAATTAGCAACGTACGTAGTAAAAAAACAAAAACAATTAGCAACGTACGTAGTAACAAAACAAAAACAATTAGCAACGTACGTAGTAACAAAAAAGCAATTAGCAACGTACGTAGTAACAAAAAAGCAATTAGCAACGTACGTAGTAACAAAAAAGCAATTAGCAACGTACGTAGTAAAAACAAAGCAATTAGCAACGTACGTAGTAAAAACAAAACAATTAGCAACGTATGTAGTAAAAACAAAACAATTAGCAACGTATGTAGTAAAAACAAAACAATTAGCAACGTATATAGTAAAAACAAAAAAACAATAAGCAACGTACGTAGTAAAAAAACAAACAAAAAACAATTAGCAACGTACGTAGTAAAAAAAAACAATTAGCAACGTACGTAGTAAAAAAACAAAAAACAATTAGCAACGTATGTAGTAAAAACAAAACAATTAGCAACGTACGTAGTAAAAAAACAAAAACAATTAGCAACGTACGTAGTAAAAACAAAACAATTAGCAACGTACGTAGTAAAAACAAAACAATTAGCAACGTACGTAGTAAAAAACAATTAGCTACGTACGTAGTAAAAAACAATTAGCAACGTACGTAGTAAAAAAACAAAAACAATTAGCAACGTACGTAGTAACAAAACAAAAACAATTAGCAACGTACGTAGTAACAAAAAAGCAATTAGCAACGTACGTAGTAACAAAAAAGCAATTAGCAACGTACGTAGTAACAAAAAAGCAATTAGCAACGTACGTAGTAAAAACAAAACAATTAGCAACGTATGTAGTAAAAACAAAACAATTAGCAACGTATATAGTAAAAACAAAAAAACAATAAGCAACGTACGTAGTAAAAAAACAAACAAAAAACAATTAGCAACGTACGTAGTAAAAAAAAACAATTAGCAACGTACGTAGTAAAAAAACAAAAAACAATTAGCAACGTATGTAGTAAAAACAAAACAATTAGCAACGTATATAGTAAAAACAAAAAAACAATAAGCAACGTACGTAGTAAAAACAAAACAATTAGCAACGTATGTAGTAAAAACAAAACAATTAGCAACGTATGTAGTAAAAACAAAACAATTAGCAACGTATATAGTAAAAACAAAAAAACAATAAGCAACGTACGTAGTAAAAAAACAAACAAAAAACAATTAGCAACGTACGTAGTAAAAAAAAACAATTAGCAACGTACGTAGTAAAAAAACAAAAAACAATTAGCAACGTATGTAGTAAAAACAAAACAATTAGCAACGTACGTAGTAAAAAAACAAAAACAATTAGCAACGTACGTAGTAAAAACAAAACAATTAGCAACGTACATAGTAAAAACAAAACAATTAGCAACGTACGTAGTAAAAAACAATTAGCTACGTACGTAGTAAAAAACAATTAGCAACGTACGTAGTAAAAAAACAAAAACAATTAGCAACGTACGTAGTAACAAAACAAAAACAATTAGCAACGTACGTAGTAACAAAAAAGCAATTAGCAACGTACGTAGTAACAAAAAAGCAATTAGCAACGTACGTAGTAACAAAAAAGCAATTAGCAACGTACGTAGTAAAAACAAAACAATTAGCAACGTACGTAGTAAAAACAAAACAATTAGCAACGTATGTAGTAAAAACAAAACAATTAGCAACGTATATAGTAAAAACAATAAGCAACGTACGTAGTAAAAAAACAAACAAAAAACAATTAGCAACGTACGTAGTAAAAAAAAACAATTAGCAACGTACGTAGTAAAAAAACAAAAAACAATTAGCAACGTACGTAGTAAAAAAACAAAACAATTAGCAATGTACGTAGTAAAAAAACAAAAAAACAATTAGCAACGTACGTAGTAAAAACAAAACAATTAGCAACGTATGTAGTAAAAACAAAACAATTAGCAACGTATATAGTAAAAACAAAAAAACAATAAGCAACGTACGTAGTAAAAAAACAAACAAAAAACAATTAGCAACGTACGTAGTAAAAAAAAACAATTAGCAACGTACGTAGTAAAAAAACAAAAAACAATTAGCAACGTACGTAGTAAAAAAACAAAACAATTAGCAATGTACGTAGTAAAAAAACAAAAAAACAATTAGCAACGTCATTAGTAAAAAAACAAAAAAAGGTAAATAATTTTACTAAAATTTCATCTTTGTCAGTTTAAATAATCCAAATTACTGACAGTGAAATGCGTTTGGGTATCATTCTCGAATTGGAATTACTTATTGTTACTTAAACCCCTATTTTAGTAAAAGTATTTGATTAAAAACATTAAGTTATGGGGTAAAATTGTCGTTTCCCAACCAAACTGACGGACAATTAATCGTCTGCAGTTTTCGACCTAACAAATGAGTAAGTAAACGCAAATGAATAGTTTGGGACTAATTTCAAATATTCTTTAAATTATTTTAAAGGAAATACAGTTGGGAAATCAGTCCGAAACAATTTATTTGGGGCTCTACTTAATCATTTGTGGGGTCGGAAAAATATCAGAAAACTGCAGACGATTTATTGCCCGCCAATTTGGTTGAGAAACGACAATTTTACCAGTTATGGCAAGTTGAATCATAACAAAGGTATTATAATTCTATGCATTGTAGTTTTAATTCACCAATTGTGCAGTGCAGTTAACAAGAAGAAAAAGAGTGAAGAAAACAAATTTACAACAAATAACTTTTACCAAACGCAAGAAAATGTAATCTTCTATCGATCTGCGTAGCTTTTCAGTTTTGGAACTTTTTAAAAGTGTTTGTTTTTCAAATTTTCTATCGCAGGAATTGAAAAAAATGTCTGGCACGTGAGATCAAATGTGTCAGTATAGTTCAAATTTTTTTCAAATAAATAAGAACTTAAAAACAGATTCAGTAAATTAAAAATATACAGATCGGTCAAAACTTAAATATTTGACCGATTGGTGACAATTATTAGTTGTATTTTTGTTTTATTTTAGATTTTTAAGTTGTTAAACATACCACATCGAATCTTCACATCAGTCGAAAAATTTTATTTATTTATTTTTAATTTTTTTTTTTTTTTTACAAGCCTTCGCGACATCGATAGAAAATCTGAAAAACTTTGACGTGACCATTCTCTAGACGGTTTATTGGCGTGACCATTCTCTAGACGATTTATTGGCGTGACCATTCTCTAGACGATTTATTGGCGTGACCATTCTCTAGACGATTTATTGGCGTGACCATTCTATAGATGTAGTGTGTACATTTGCAATATTATGTAATTGCTATGGAATGTCTTTTATGTGATGTCATTGTATGTTATCTCGTAGCAATTGTGTCTTTCTTTGATCTTTCATGCCTACAAGATATTTAGTGTATCATTCTTAGGATACATTACTTCAATTACTCATGAGATGAAATAGGATTTCTAATATTAAACAAATTCCCTTGGGAAGTTATTTTGCAATAGGAGACGTCAACTTTCTCAGTATCAGGTACATTTTTTTATTTATTGTCCCACTCCAGAGTGTGTCATTTTGGGGAACTAGATTTTTACCCACATTAAATACCGACCTTTTGTCTTACTCTGCCCTCCTGGGGAGGCATGTAAACACGGTTATGTACAAATATTGTCTTTTTTTTTCGCTTTTTGTGGGGGATAACAAAAATCATATTTGACAAAAATATCATGAGAAAATAATTCATTTTGTGACAAACTATGTCTTATAAAGTATTTGGACAAAAAAGTATTACTTACTTGTGTATAACTATGCCAGCCTCCTGACAACCGTCGACCTCCGAAACGCATGTGTACCATTGATATTATTGTTTTGTCCTTTTCCTTTGCAAAACTCAATCATGTTCTGCAAAGCTAAAAACAAACATTTTCCTCTACAAAACAACCAAACCAAACACCATGAATAAATATTTGAAGATATAAAAAAACTTTTACCAAAATGATCTGATTCGGCATTAAATAACCCGAAATGGGTTGATTTGCCGTAAAACAAAACAACCACACCAAATCATTCATCGGTTTAATATCCGTTTTACATACTGACATGTGGTGGACAGCTTTTTGAAATTAACTTTCAAACTAACCTATCTCTGGCAAGATCTTTATTTATCCCTCTTTCTCACAAGTCCATCCTTATCACTTCCTCCCATGTTTTTCTTAGTCTTCCCCTCCCAACTGACCCTGCTACCTTAACTGTTCTACATCTACTGACACAAGCATTTTCGTTCATTTTTAAAACGTGGCCATACCAACAAAGTCTCCTGTTCTGCACCCTTTACTGTCCAGATTTAATCTTCCTCTGAGCTCATCAGAACTAAAGCCTATCTTTAGGACTCATTCATTGTATCATTCTAATATCACTTCTCTCCATACAAAACGTTCTTAACCCTCATTGGCGAGGTTTCACTTCCACTCTGCTCCACCCTGTGCTCCATTTTTTTTCAACATGGGCATACCATCAAAGCGGTTGTTGACATTGAATTTATTTTTAACCGGATGTCTGATATACAGAAAGTGGTATTTGTCCAGATTAGGATCCAAGCTAAAATCGAATTGGCGTCGGTAGTTTCCGGATGTTTACATAGACAGACGGAAAATGCTGAACTGCTTATCCAATCAAAATGCAAGAAAATGAGCAGACGACAAATTAACGTTTTAATTGATTGAATCGTGAAATTCACTAATTGGAAATAAAAATTGATGAAAGTGACAATGAATTTTAACGAACCCTAACCCTAACACCGTCTTAACACTTGTTCAATGATATTTTTCTTCAAAAACAAATTTTGCATGTGTAAAAAAAAAAATTTTTTTCCAGTTGTACATCCAGCCTAGTTTTGTTTTTTTGGGACGCAGGAAACCAACTTTTATTCGGCTTTTTCCGGACGTCTACATAAACATCCAGAAACTACCGACACCAAGTCGATTTTTAGCTAGGGTCCTAATCTGGACAAGTACCCAGAAATTTAAATGTAATTTGAACAAACGTAAATATTAGTAGATAAGTATAATATAAGAATGCGGCCAAAAAGGGATGGTCACATTTAATGCATATGTTGGGATTTTACCCGTTCAAATGAAGGATAAAACCTCTGGTCCGCAGCGTAGGAAAGACAAGGCTTAAAACATGACAAGACAAGAAAGAGAAAACAACAATGAGAAGTTAATGAGAAGATTTTATATAACTAAAGGAAGAAAGAGAAAGAAAGGAAGAAGAATGTTGGTTGCAAAATAAGGTAGTATTTGCGGACTTAACTTTGTAGTTTCATCCTATTAACAGAGTCTCCTCGTTTGGTGTGGTCTTTTGATGAAATGGTATAATTATACTATTATAATTATACCTTTGAATAAGGGAGGTTTTCTTCGCTCAAGTGTGCAAAATACATGCAATATAGTTGAATCAAGCATGCTATGTATAGACACAGAGGTAGAAACGCAGCGGACAAGGCAGCGAACTGCTTCAGTTGACAGCTGCTGGTAAAAAGAGGATATTGCTTTATAAAAAATGCTGACGTCTGTTTGGCAGTGGTGAGAAAAGGTGGCCTGTGATTGGTTGATTTTCATCCAATAACTACTGCGTTAATTTGCAACTAATTTCTAATACTTACAAGACAAAGCTCCTTCCTTTTAAAACTATAGGAAACCTTTCCAAACACTGATTGTCATAGTTGATAGCACCCTTCCTTAGAGTCCAACGGTTAAACTGACATTTTCAGGCAACATGACATAGAAGATGCTACCAGGCTAGAAAACTTCTCAGACCTGCTAATATCTTATATCTCTATAAAGTCACCATTCGGCCGTGCATAGAGTATTGTTGCCACATCTGGGCTGGTGCGCCAACCACTCAGCTCTCCTTCTTGGACAAGGTGCAGAAAAGAATTTCTAACCTAATAGATCCCCGCACTGTCTTCCAAACTCCAGACCCTGTCGCATCACTGCAGTGTTGCATCTCCATGCTTGTCTTACAAGTACTCTCACGAAATGTGCTCCGATGAACTATGCTTGAACCACCCAAATGGCAGCAAAAGTCCCACCCTTTCACTGTTCAGGTTCCTAGATGTTGGAAGATTTTTTTTACTTTGATAGCTTCCTCTCCCTTTCTCCCTCCCCTTTTTTATTTTATTTTTAGAACTTGAAGCATAAATCTTTTACTATAATGACCAGATTCGGCATTAAATAACCCAAAAAGGGTTGATATGCCGTAAAACAAAACTACCAAACCAAAAACGATGATTAAACATTTGAAGATATAAAGAACTTGAAGCATAAAAACTTTTACTATAATGACCAGATTCGGCATTAAATAACCCAAAAAGGGTTGATATGCCGTAAAACAAAACTACCAAACCAAAAACGATGATTAAACATTTGAAGATATAAAGAACTTGAAGCATAAAAACTTTTACTATAATGACCAGATTCGGCATTAAATAACCCAAAAAGGGTTGATATGCCGTAAAACAAAACTACCAAACTACCAAACCACCTTCATTCGCATATCTTTTTCCCATTTTTCTTGTTTAATGGAAATCGCTCCAGACAAGGCATGAAGCCACTTGATGTAAAGAGCTAAAACAAAAAGAAACACTAGTTCAAGGTCAGAAACTAGCAAACGATAAGTGTTATATGTATCTGACCCAGAAAACTGCAATTCTTCCCCCTTTGTCAGAAACATCGCTCATGGGATGTGAGGACTAAAGGACAAAATAAGGGAAGCGAGAGTTGCAAGGCTGCTGAAAGTAAACCTAGGGTCTACTTTCTACTCTCGTTTCATTTTCAGTTGTTCTCGTATTAAAATCCGTTTAACTTTTTGCTTCCTTGTAAACTATCACATCAGTTTCATAAGTCAAAACAAAACCATAGCTTTCTTCATACCATTCTTCGCCATGTGGAAACTGTACGCCAATGAGGTTATGTTTTCAGTCAAGTTTATTTGTTTGTTTGTGTGATCAACATCGCTTGACCAATCGTCACCAAACTTGGTTAAAATATCGGTCATGGTCTAACTAATTTAATTTTGAGATATCTAGATCAAAGGTTTTTGCGATAACTTAAGTTTTGTTCATTGTAGAGACTCGTTACTTCTATTCGAATAAGAATAATAGACATAAGGTTTAGTATCATTATGCCTTGATTTTATCTTCGTAAGTGAGCATAAAAGTGGTAAAAAGCTGTTTTGTCTGGAGAATTAATTTTACTCGTGCTACGACGGGTATTCTTCTAACATATATATATATATATATATATATATACACACACACACACATCTTCGTCTATCTCAACGCATCATAATTAAATCAAATGCAAGTTGAATAATGTTTTTGTTACAATCTCTTTATCAAATCACTGAGCGGAAATACTTCATACAATATAGAGAAGTAAAGCCCAGATAAGACGTTGGCCCACCCTGACGTTTTGTGTTTTGGTGAAGGTTAAGCAACGAAATACAGCTAGCAGATGTCCTTCCGAGTGGTTGAAACTATAACAAATTAATCGACATTGGCCAATGAAAATGTGCATGAGAGCACTCTAAATGCTAGGACCAGTGCAAACGAAAAACATGTCACTTATTAAATAAAATCCATTTATTCATGTAGTATTAGTAAATAAATCTTAATGAGTGAAAAGTTCTCCTACCATCTCTGAAATATTACTAAATAAAAATGAAAATATTGATCTGGATGTATTATGTAATCGATGAAATTGATTGGAAATACAATTTTTCTTTTTTAAGAACACGAGTCGATATTTGCCATAATTTATTTGCGAAACAGACTTAAGTATCTACCTTGTATTAAAAGAGCTATTAAAGTTAAAGAAATGTGGAAGAGACCGAACCTATTATACATATAAGGCGTTGCTCGGGTGGATGGACTATAACAAAAGAAATCCAGATATGATAAAGTTTCCTATGTTATCTGTCAATAGTAAGATGAAAGTTTTCTCTTAATTATATGTATATGGGTGTGTATATGTATGTATATATATGTATATGTATGTATATGTATGTATATGTATGTATATCTGTCAATAGTAAGATGAAAGTTTTCTCTTAATTATAAATTTCATTTAAACAAATATTTCAGCAATAGGAAAAAACAATAAAAAAATTTTAATCACTGATTACCAAAATCCGTATGTACATCTATAATAAATATGTAAGTACGATAGTTAAGAAATCGATATTCTTCACTGGTTTATTTGCTGTGAATCTCCAAGTAACCGACTTAAACAAATTGTTTTTTTTTTTGTAAACTGAACATAGACAAGTACAGTATATATAATACACAACAGTATTATTGCGTAAATATATATCTATATATATATATATATATATATATGTTAAACATTATTATATATATATATGTTAAACATTTTTATTAAAATCAAAATAAGAAATCAAAACATTTTTTTTTCTTCATCTTGACTTTTTTTATCTAATAATTTCGCTTGATATAACAAGCCTCGACAGAGCTTTAGACAAATAAAAGATATTAACCTTTTTTTTTCGTAATAATCCTTCCTGGTCTTCTAGAAGTGACGTCCGATGTTGTGTGGACTAACGGTGCAAATGTTTCTTTTAAATTGAACTTAAATCGTGCATGGTCGCTGGTAGGTATAAATTTGGGAATGTTCATTTTTTTAAGCATCTTTAGAATTAAAATTAAAAAGAAAGAGGCAAAATGCCTTCAAAGAACCATGTGTTACATATATATATATATATATATTTCATAATTTGAGTCAAATCTCTTTCCGCATTGATTGTAACAACCCTCCCACTTCCTACTGAAGTTCACACTCCTACCGTTTGCTTACAAACCGCTACCATCTATACTGTGTCTCATATTTTAATTTCTTCTGTCCAAAACGGCCGTAGTTTTGAACCAGCGGCCAAAACACTGTACCTGTTATGTTCTCTTCACAATAATCATCCTGATGAAGTCTTACAATAAAGACGAAACATTGATGAATACATAAATAATTGGGGGGGGGGGGGGTTCCTTTTTCAATTTCCATATATATATATATATATATATATATATATATAAGATAAATGAAGGAAGAGAGATAAAGATGTACGAATGACAAATCTATTTCAACTTCGATTGTTCAATGCAAGGTGTACTCGATAAAAACATGTTTATTTTTCTTTCCTTAAGCCAAGGCTTTTCAAAGATTAAAATCTTATCAGAGGAATTACATAGATGGATAAGTTGGCAATGGAAAAGCCAAAATTCAAAATTTGAAAAAATATAAAGTAATGGAGAGAAAGAGTATGCGTGTAAAAAAAAAATAAATAAATAAAAAATTAAAAAAAATTTTTTTTAAATGGCGTCTGTCAAGTTAGTGAATGTCCGTTGATAAGGTGTCTGGTGAATGGAGATTTAAAGATGAAAAAGGGGTTTCGTAGAATGTTCAAAATGAAGTAAATCCAATAGAAAAGATGTTTAGTTCAATTGTAGATGGAACGCACTTATTTGGATGTAATTTTGAGATTGGGGGGCCATTTTGAAATACTTCCATGGGCCGAGAATGAAAGTAGTTTTTCAGCAGTTGAGTTTGAAATGTGTATATTAAACGCAGGCAGCCGGGAATTTAAGTAGTGACTTCGATTGAGTCTAAGAAAAGCGAGAGAGCTCTGGTCGGAGACGAGGCCAAGTAAAGAAGTTGAAATAGATTTGTCATTCGTACATCTTTATCTCTCTTCCTTCATTTATCTTTATAATTGCTCTATCTTGTATATTGAGCTTAAACCATTTCACTATAGGTTCTATCCTCTAAAAGTATACTTTTAGTTTCATATTTTATATATATATATATATATAGTATTATATTTTTTTTGAAAAAACCATAACAATGGTGGTGTAAAATGAATAAAATTTATTTTAATCTTAGCTTCCGAGAATATACTTCTCATTTTCAAAGAGTGTTTTTCTTTTCTTCTTTATTTTCATCGTCACCTCGCCTACAGACATAACGTGATTTTCTGACCAAAAAGTCCATTTCCATCGGACGATGAAAAAAAAGAAGAAAAGAAATACACTCTTTGAAAATGAGAAGTATATTCTCGAAAGCTAAGATTAAAATAAATTTTATTTATTTTACACCACCATTGTTATGATTTTAAAAAAAAAATATATAATACTATTACGAAACAATGGTTTAAAAAATATGTCTAAATACCCTTTCTTATATATATAAAATATGAAACTAAAAGTATACTTTTAGAGGATAGAACCTATATATATTAGTATTTCATGTATCCACATAAAATTTTATAAGGAGATATAATTTTTTTATGTATCAATTTTCAGTATTTACTTCAACAGTGCTCGATACGTAAGTAGAGCTAGATAGTAAGGTATGAAAATATATTTATGGCAATTAAGCTACACAGAGGCTCCCGCGTTTCATCTCCGGAGGGAATCTTTGGGCTAAAATGCATGGAGTTATTTTTACCGGGTGTTTTTATATACACGGCTAGCTAGTTAACCAATCAGATTCTTTGTTGGTCTCTCAGCCAATTGTTGGGCTTCCCACAAACAAAAGTGTGGTTAGTGTTACTTCCTTCCTATATCCTGTTCTATTGTTCTGTTTTCTATAGATTTGTATATCCTGTTTCCTTTGATGTGTCGATATAATGAGTGAATTTATTTTAACATGTGGTTTCTTGTATTTCTATTTTAGGTTTTTATTTTTGAATTGTAAATTGTTTGTTTAGTTTAGTTGTTGTTTATTTATTTATTTATTTATTTATGTATTTATCGTTAGCCTAAGGTAAATTTATTTCTGTGTAAGGAGCTGTTTGCTATCTCACTTCTACAGTTTAATAGATTTCGAGGGTCTTTAAAGTTTAGGATTTCAAATTTTTCATTCAGGCATAATCTACACGGGTCGTCTAAATTTCTACATGTACTGGCTTGTCGTATTATTTTCCATTCAATTATTGGTGAGCGTCCATTTTCTTTGCACTCCCAATAGTGGTTTGCTAGTGCTGTTTTAATTCGACGTTCTCTGTTTTTAAATGTGCTTTTGTAGTCATAATATCTAGTTTTAAAATCCAAGGAGGTCATACCCATGTAGTACTTGTTATTCGGTCTTTCCTTAGCAAATATTGTGGCTTGGTATACAATACTTTTGGTTAGGCATTTATTTTGTAGTGTGTGTATATATATATATATATATATATATATATCTATACTGTATCTCGTATTTTAATTTCTTCTGCGCAAAACGGTCGTAGTTTTGAACCAGCGGTCACTCTGTACCTGTTATGTTTTCTTCAAAATAATCATCCTGAGGAAGTCTTACAATAAAGACTAAACATTGATGAATACATAAATAATATATTTTTGGGGTTTTCCTTTTTCAATTTCCATATATATATATATATATATATATATATATATATATATATATATATTATTAAATTCCCGAAACTGTTTTTCATGGTAAACAACTGATGATCCCTTAAATAATGTTAGAAGCAAACTAATATAATAACTGTAAAAACTAAATTGACTTACACGAGTGATTTTCCACTGAACGACTTGGTACTTGAGGGTTTTTTTTTGGTTTTTAGTTTTAATGGTTGAGAAACTTCCGAGACTATATATATATATATATATATATATATATATATGTCAGGTTCATATTATATTCCAATAACCATGTTTTTATTTCATTATTTTTATTTTTATTTTTTCACATTTCCAAAAAACATAGCATTTCTGTGAGATATATATTTTTACGGTCCGTTTCATTTGTCTTGTGCCAAACAACATTTTTATGTCAATATCGTCTCTACAACACTACAAAATCATCAGAAAAATTCACAAAGAGTAAAAAGTTCTTGGATTAAAGTGTCTTGAAAAAAACCTACACTATACAGTGGTTCATTTTTGGGTGATTTTATATAAATATAAACCCAACAGTATTATTGCGTAAATAACCACAATAAATCTGATAGCCGATCTCATAGACTGCAAATGCATCCATTAGGCCAACTTTTGTAGACAAGTACGTTTTAAGTAAAAGAGTACACAAAACAAAAATCTGAATTAATAATATGGTGCTTTTCCAGATTAGGACCCGAGCTAACTTTGACCCTGTCGTTAGGGTCAAAGTTAGCTCAGGTTCTAATCTGAAGAAGTACCAATAATAGTAACAGTACTATTATGTTAATAATATTAATAATAGAAAATAAAAGCAAGAAATAATAAAGCATATAAAAGATACACTTAAATTTATAAGAAACTAGAAGAATACACGTCCCAGGACGGTTAAAATTAATTCCATAAACAGAACAGTTTTGCACCACTTTTATGTCCCCTTACGAAGATTAAAATCAACATATAATGATACTAAACCTTATGTCTAGAATCTTTAATCTAATCTTGATTACATCCATTACATGATCTTGATTCTAAAAAATGTCTAAAATTTAAGGCTAACACGTGCTTAATTGGTGTCTAATGACTGGATCAAATTCAATGCAAATCTGAAATATCTGAATTTTCAAATGGGAGGTTGTACCCGGATCATGCTCAAACCCCCTAAAAACCGTTTAAAATACCCCAAAGAAACTGAAATCTGGTGAATATTTATGAATTGATGTCTAATACCTATTGTTAGAATTTCACAAAAATCGGAGGTATTTTCAAAACCTTCCACAAACCTCCTTTTTACCTCATTTGCATAAAACTAAATAAAACAAAATATATATCCCACATTACCCACCTAGCAGCTACGTTCCAAAGTTCGTAACGATGGTTAATTAATTTAGGAATTAATCCTGCACGTACAAATATATAAGCATACCTAACTTTCTAAGTAACTTGATATATAGATAGAGATATCAGAATAACAACTACCAGTTTGTCTCGCAAACAACCAAATTGTAAGTAATTGAACGAAGAAGAATGCAGCATTTTTTCTTGCTATGAAATTACTTGTTGGTCTGTGCAGATCAGAAAATATTTATTGAAACAATGACGTAAGCAGAGAAGTATCGATTTCGTTAACTTCCCCCCTGTAATAGTATTTGCAAACACGGTAAGGAAGACAGCCTGTTAGTTATTCACTGGTGCTACCAGATCAGGCTGTCTGAAGATATCGGCTTCCTGACCGAAAATGCACCAAACATTGATGTTTTATTGTTTTTTCTCTTTGCAAAACTCAATCATGTTCTGCAAAATCCAAAACAAAAAACAATTTCCATCCCTCTCCTCTCCTCCCCTTTCCATCCATCTTCCCCCTTTCTCTTCCCGCCCCCCTTCCCCTCTCCCTCGTTTCCCCTTTTCACTCAACTAAACACAATGAATAAATACTTGAAGATATAAAAAAACTTGAAGCCTAAAAACTTTAACCAAAATGACCTAATTCAGCATTAAATAACCCGAAAAGGGTTGATATGCCGTCAAACAAAACAACTAAACCTATTTGTTATTCGTTATGACAAAAGTTTGAATTGTTGAATTTGACCTTTCGAAATCCCAGCGGTCAAAAACTAATGAGAAACCCAGACGTAGCATTTGTGTAATTTAAGTCGTTAATTATGAACCTCTGTACGTGCGTCTGTATTAAAACTGTACGTCGAATAGTTGAAAAAAAATATATATAGGTATACTAGAAGAATACCCAGTCCCAGGACGGATAAAATTAATTCCTCAAACAGAACAGTTTTGCACCACTTTTACGTCATCTTATGAAGACTAAAATCAAGAAAAAGTCTTCCTCTTACATATGTATGTGTAAATTGTGCTAAATTGTCCCAATTTCTTTTTTGTTTTGTTTTTGTGGGGCACCCAGTAGTATAAAAGAAAGAATTATTTCTTCTATTTTATTGTTTATAAAGTCAGAGACTGACGTTTAGATTGAACATTTCCTGTCTCTGGCTGCTCTTTATTTATCTCTCTTTCTCTTAAGTCCATCCTTATCACGTCCTCCCATGTTTTCCTTGGCCTTCCCCTGTTAACTGAACCTGCTACCTCAACTGTTCTACATCCACTAACCCAAGCACTATCATCCATTCTTTCATCATCATCATTATATTCGGTTCAATGTCCGTTTTACATGCTGGCATGTGTTGGACGGCTTTAAAAAAATTCACTTCCAAACTAACCTATCTTTGTCCACGTCTTTATTTATCTCTCTTTCTCTTAAGTCCATCCTTATCACGTCCTCCCATGTTTTTCTTGGCCTTCCCCTGTTAACTGAACCTGCTACCTCAACTGTTCTACATCCACTAACCCAAGCACTATCATCCATTCTTTCATCATCATCATCATCATTATATTCGGTTCAATGTCCGTTTTACATGCTGGCATGTGTTGGACGGCTTTAAAAAAATTCACTTCCAAACTAACCTATCTTTGTCCACATCTTTATTTATCTCTCTTTCTCTTAAGTCCATCCTTATCACGTCCTCCCATGTTTTTCTTGGCCTTCCCCTGTTAACTGAACCTACTACCTCAACTGTTCTACATCCACTAACCCAAGAAGTCTCATCCATTCTTTCAACGTTGCCATACCATCAAAGTCTTTTCTTCTGCACAAATCTCCCTTTACTGTCTAGATTTAATCTTCCTCTGAGGTCATCAAAACTAAGCCTGTCTTTAAGACTCGTGTTACACATCCATCGTATCATTCTCATATCACTTCTCTCCATGCAACGCATGTCCTCAACCCTGACTAATCAGGTTTCACATTCATTGACCAGTGTATTGAAGTTAAAATTCTGACATTTAGCGACCCTACAACCGTTTTATGCGTTTGTTTTTGTTTTTTCTTTATTTAAAAGACATATTATGTTAGTTTTAAATCACTTAATTATATATATATATATTTTCTTTAATTTGTGTGCTTTTTTCTTTTCTAGGTTGCCATGGTGGAAATCCAACTTGAAAGTGAAATCTCCAATTACCTCTTAATTGCATTCAGTATTTGTACAACGTTGCTTGTTGCGGTCCATCTGCTGGCGTTGATGATAAGTACTTGTATCCTTCCGAATATTGAAGCTGTCAGCAATATGCATTCTTTCTCCGCTGTCAAAGAATCTCCACACGAAAAGATGAGATGGTACATAGAGTTGGCCTGGGTTTTTTCCACCGGTGTCGGAACATTGCTTTTCCTTGCGGAAATCGCTCTACTTTGTTGGGTGAAATTCTATAAGCACAGCAAACCGGCGGCCATCGCGTCTACGGCATTGGTCATTCCGGTTTTGATTCTATTCATCATCTTCGGGGTACATTTCTACAAACGATTGGTTGCACATAAATATGAACATACAGAAAGGGAATTGCAGGAACTGAGGGAATTGGTTATTAAGATTGATCAAGATACAGCTTTACCCACGACACCCGGAAGAGTGACACCGTAAAATCGAACATATATAATCTTTTTTTTTTTTTTCTATTTTTTTTTTTTTTTTTTTTTTTTTTTTTTTAAATTAATTATACACCCTGTTTCGTATATATGGAAAAAGAAAGAAACACTCGAATATCGGTTATTTAGATTTTTTTATATATATTTTTTAAAACCAAACCAAGAAAAAAAAAAAAAAAAAAAAAAAATCTCATTTTTTTTTTTCTTTTAAAGCAAAAATATTTCTATTTTTTCCAGCAAGATTACGTTAAATTTGAATTTATCTGATTTAATTTACATTTATTTTAAAATATATGAATAAAAAATGTTTAAACTTTATACCAAACATCCTTGTTTATTTGCCTCCTCACAAGAGCAGAGTTAAACACAAGGTCGTTTTTTTTTGTTTTTTTTGTTTTTTTAATATGTGGAAAATCCAACTCCCCCACAAAAGGGATACTCTGGATTAGGACAAAAATTTAAATTGCCTCAGTCTGATTGAGGACAGAAAAAAACGAAGTGCAGTATCAGAACAGATACTACATTTTGCTCCTAGCCAAAAGGCCAATGAAGTCTGTATACAAAACATCCATTTGTAATGTATACTTTAAAACTGACCTGTTGCCATTAATCTAGTGTTGGCATCAGTATGTTATTATACTATGACATAATGATTTTCAGTTTATTAATTGCAAGTTTGAATTTTATGTTATTCTGATGAAAAAAAAAAATATTGTGAACTAGCCGACCCGACCCGACATTGCCCGGGATTATCTTATTGCAAGTCAGAGAATAACAAACAGATTATACTGTGAATATTTGTGAACTAAAGTAATTGTCCCGATGAGGAGCAACATTTTAAATCAATAAAGAATTTTATTTTTTAATCTTACTGTCTATCAAATTATATTTGAACTATTGTATTTGTATTCCTCCCGAAATGTTTTTTTTTTTTTCTAAAATTATTTTTTTTTTTTTCTAATTATTAGCCTAACTAATATTTCATTTTTTTTTTCGGAATTTTATAATTATTGGATTATTATTATAATTTGGATTATTCGGACCACAGTTCTCATCTTGGATGTTATTCTTACAACGTTTCGGCCGGTGTATCCTCCGACCTTCTTCGGGTGCATCTTGTCGTCGAAGGACCTGTAGCGTAATGGGTTGGGTTGGGGTTACGTAATAATCAGTCCTAAGTGACAGTGTTCTGGAGGTTGAAGGTTCAATCCTCAGTGCGGGCGATACTAAGAATTACTTAAGACTTCTATCCGGTCATGACTGAGGCGACCGAGAGCAAGCTCCCCCCCTCCCTCCTTGGATGAAATTTCCGAATTCGACAAGACGCACCTGAAAAAGGTCGGAGGTTACATCGGCTAAATTTTATAAAAAACTGTCTAACACATGCCAGTTTGTAAAACGGACGTTAAAAAAAATATAATGATGAAAGAATGTATGAGTTCTTGGGTTAGTAGATCTAGAATAACATACAAGATAAGAACAATAGTCTGAATAATCCAAATTATATATATTATTTCCAATATTGGCGGTTTTTCCTTAATTATTATTTTTTTTTTTAATGTTTAGTGCAACAGACCATTTGAATATCTATTTCGTTCGGGGTTTGTTTTTTCCAAAAAAAAAATTCCCGATGAAATTGATTGTTGGTCTTAAATAGTATTTCTTGTCCTGAAATAACATTCTACTTTGCTGGTTAAATTTTGTTTAAATTTTTAATTTAATTTAAATTTTTAATTTTATTTAAATTTTTAATTTTATTTAAATTTTAAATTTTATTTAAATTTTAAATTTTATTTAAATTTTTAATTTTATTTAAATTTTTAATTTTATTTAAATTTTAAATTTTTAAAAAATTTTATTTAAATTTTAAAAAAATTTTATTTAAATTTTTTATTTTATTTAAATGTTAAATTTTATTTAAATTTTTTCTCGCTTACAGTAATCTTTTTCTTTTCTTTTTTTATCGATTATTATTAACTTATTAAATAGTATGGAAAATTAGTTTATGGAATAAGGACACAACCACATCATTAAAGCTGGACCAAGATATCTCAGTCGATTTGTTAGACCATATCCATTAGGTAAAATGAGCTTTATTCAACAGAACTCAACATTTTATACAGTTTGATAAAGTTCATTTTACCAAATGAATATGGTATAACAAATCGACCGAAATATCTTGGTCCAGCTTTAATGATGTGTTTGTGTCCTTATTTCTACTAGCATGTTGTCTTGCTTATCCATTATTCCATAAATTAATTTTCAATTTTATCTGAAATTTTTATTTCATATTTTCTCCCTCATGAGCTAGTATTTTTTAACCATTTCATTTTTTTTTGGTTAAATTCTGTTAAAATTTCTTTGTTTTGTGTAAAAATAAAATTACTAAAATTATATTTTTTGTATCAAAAAGTTTGTTTGTCATGTATAATAGCATTTTATTTTTTTTTTTAAGTAAAATATTTTTGGTGCAAGATATTCTAACGGTCACTATGCTGCTATTGAACCAAATTCTGTTTTCATTTACTTTGTTTTTTTTTGTTTTTTGTTTTTATTTCATAAACATTTTTTTAGAAAAATGTCATCCACTGTTTTTAATAATTTTATTTTTTTATGTAATAAGAAAAAAAAATGAGGCTAATCTTTAAGCAATTAGCTCTAAAAGAGGCTACAATTTTTTTATGACTAGTTTTGTCTTTTTTTAATTTTTTTTTTATAGCAGTGATGGGTCAAATTAGTCCACCATGCATAAATCCGTCGTATATCAGACAATGTCTTCGGCAATATTCTATATTATGATGTTTATTTAGTAATTTATTTAAATTTCATTTTTAATAAACACTATTTGATTTTTTTAAAATTTGTTTCTTACTAAACACTAACCCAACTGATCAACTATAGAATCCCCTCCCCCATCTTTGAAACTTGTAAAAAAAAAAATGAATGTTAGTTATTTTATTTTTTAGTCTATTTTTTCAAAAACCGAACCAATCCAAAACATACACTACCACTAATCCTAAGTCTGGGTGGTAACGCCTCCTTTCGAACAAACCGAGAAAGAAAGAGAGTAGCTTATACAAGTTTGTCTCTTTTTTTTTGGGGGGGGGGGGGGGCGTCTGTTGTCACCCGGACTTAAGGTAGAGTAGAAGGAGGGGTTTTAATAAATTGCTGAAAAACGTTAATCTTTAATCATAATTCAGGATATTTTCAAAATTAAAATTAAAAACAAAAAAATCCACAAAAAAGTCTATTTTTTCAAAAACCGAACCAAATCAAAACATACCTTACCACTAACCCTAAGGCCGAATGGTCACGCTCCCTTCCGAACGAACCGAGAAAGAAAGAGATTAGCTTATACAAACTAGTCTCTTTTTTACAAACCAAGATAATCGAGACCCCCCCCCCCCCCCAAAAAAAAAAAATAACTGATATGTTATAAATTCCCTCCCTAATCTTTAAAATTTGTAAAAATAAACAAAGACTATTACTTATTTTATTTTTTATTTTTTTCAGAAACAAAAACAGAAAACAAAACAAACTCTCCCTTAACCCTACCATTAATCCTAAGTCTGGGTGGCAATGCTCCCCTCCCCCCGTTCCCAAAACCTCCGAACGAACTGAGGAAGAAAGAGTAGCGAATACAAACTAGTATGGGGGGAGAGGGGTGGCTTAGGGTTAGTGGTAGGCTTAAGAGAGGGTTGTTTTTAAGTTGTTGAAAAACGCTAATCTTTAATCATAATTCAGAATATTGGCAAAATAAAAATGAAAAAGAAAAGAAAAAAAATTCGCAAAAATCAGAAAACAAATTTAAAATTCTTCTTGAACCTTCAACCAACCATAAAATGGTTGCCTATTGCTGAAGCGATTTTTTTTTTTTTTTTTTTTTTTTTTTTTTTATACGACGGATTTTCGGACAGTGGACTAATTTGACTCGTCACAGTTACGAAAAACAGACAAAATTAATTTTTTTAAATGTTAAAACGGCAGCCTCTTTCGGAGCTAACTACTTCAAGATAGCACAAAATTAATATATTGTAAATTTCAGTGAGATTTGTTTTAATAGCTCTGTTTTATATATATATTTAATTTTGTTTTATATAGATATATAATTTTTTTTAACCATTGTTTTTTAATTCATATTTATTTAATTTTTTTCCAATGTCCGCAAAAACAAAGATAAATAAAATATCTTAAGAAACGTTATAATTTTTTTGAGTTTTTCTGTTTAAGATAAAAATAATTTTACCCATTTCTGTTTATTTCTTAAAATCTTAGTGTGTATATTTACACGGTATTTATTTACTAATATTAGATAATAAAGACCCTCATTTAAATGGAGGGAATAGCGTTTAGACAAGATAGGAATGATTGACAGCTTAGAGGTTAGAAAATGGCCACAGCGAATAAACGGAAGTTGGGAATCGGAAGTCATTTACCAACAAGGGTATTGTGACAGATCTAGAGGTGAGTAGACACAGAAATTGGTGCTCTTCCCAAAATCGTGATCGGGTTGGGGCAAACAAATAAGGCTCTCTCTCTCTCTCTTTCTTTCTTCACCGAGTGTATAACTTTATGTAGGTCTCTCTCTCAGATTTCTGTAATTGTCTTATTAATGTGTTCTCAATGCTAATAAATCATCCATTTTTTTTTCATTTTACTTCAGTCGAAGTTCTCAGAAATCAAGGGCTAATACTTGATATCTATATGAGATACATAGATATTCCATTAAATTTCTCCTTTACCTGTCAAACGTTGAGTTAGCAAAGAAGTTAAGTGCTGTTACTTGAGGTAAAATTACTTGGAGAAGATGCACCATTCCTCGTATGAGCCAGTGTATAGCCGTGTCGAGGGGATCTTATTTGGGCTTCGAATACTATGTTATTTTGAAATTTTGATCAGGGTTTACTTGTAGGGGGAAGTATCCTTATGTCAGATGATACTGACAAACCCTTGTATAGAGAGACCGAAGACACTCTAGGATAGTGTCTAGTAGGTAATTCAAACTCCTCTTAAAATCTTAGTGTGTATATTTACATGATATTAATTTATTAATATTAGATAATAAAAACCCTCATTTGAATGGATGGAATACCGGTGAGACAAACTAGGAATGATTGACAACTGAGAGGTTAGAAAGTGACCACAGCGAAAGTGACCATCAGAAAGAAGTCCTTTGTGTCCTGTGAATGAATTAAAAACTGAGATGAGACAATACGTGAGTCACAGGTACAAATATGTATAAAGGTTATACACGCATGAAGAGACAAGCCAGTGTATAACATATGCTTAATACACTTTTATTTAGAATTAAATATTACTGGATTTGATAAATTCATATATACACTGGAAAAACTGTGACCCATTCAGCTCGAGTAAGATTGTTTCCCTCATGTTAATAACGGCTGTCTAACCGCCCTCGTGGCGAGGCAAATAAACAGACTATATAAAAGCTGGCTGGCCTTTCAACTATGATCAAAGTGTAGTATTTGTTTCTGAACTCTCATTAAAAAACGACCAAATATATGGGGGCCCACGGATGATAAGCTAGCTCTCGGGGAGGGGGGGGGGGGTCAACAAGCAAAATATAGTTGGGAAGAACCAGAGATTGGAGCTCATTAAGATTTGATAAGCAAATGAAAATCAAAAAATAGATCGACACCAAAATATCCAAATTCTCATCAGAATTATCTTTTAAGTTGTAAACAGAGGAAAATGCACAGAATGTGGATGGCGTAAGCGATATAGATAAATTGACAAGCAGACGGACAGAAAAAAGAGAGACAAACAAACAGGACAAGAACCCAAAAGATGCAGGGGGAGACTGACACACAAACAAATTTACGTAACCAGAAACAATCCTCAGTACAGGCAGTACTAAAAATATAATTAATTTAATTACTTAGGACTTTTCTTTGGTCGTAGTTGATGGAACGAGAACAATCTGCCCTAGTGGATTAAAAATGCACAGATTCCCGAGTTCGACAAGATACACTTGAAGATCAGAGGTTACTTCGACCGAAACATTATGAGAATAACATCCAACATATTTGAATTTTTTTAATAAAAATAACGAAATTGATTCCTTGTTAGTTTTTACTAACCTAGAAACAAATATTTTTATTATTTTATTATTATATATGCATATGCGGGATCCGCAGATGATAAAATAGCTCTTAGGGGGTCCACAAGAAAAATAAGGTTGGGAATCCCTGTTCTGGGCTATGCGCATGAAATACTGCATATTCGTGAAAGAGATGCAATAGCTCTCCAACAAAAACTCTAACACAGTACACCAGATGCACAGTCTGTGCAACTGCTACTTTTACCATCACTCGTAAAATACGTCTTGTAGATGCTCGTAGATCGGTTATCAGTGATGAATTAGTTTCACTGCGGGTTTCAGGTTTTAAATCATCAGACCTGCTCCTCCAGAAACCCATGTATTTCTCAAAATAAAAATGGTCCGACAGAAAAAAAAGACTATTTGTGAGATAGTTAATGAAAATCGTTCCACCAATCTCACTTCCTGGCCAGGATAGCATATCCCTTCATAATGAAGTCTACTTTGATTTAGCACATGCATATTTGTAATATCACAGTTGTACTAACTAAGGGAAAGACAAGTACAATCATTATATATATATATATATATATATATATATATGTTGAGAGAAGCAAATGGTATATCAGCACATGCAGAGATCTAAGGCTGGACAGCAAAAAGAAAGCTGGGTCCCCTAGGAAAACATGGAAAGAAACCATCAGGCAAGACTGTAAACAGTGGCAAATGGGCACAGGCAATTCCCACAATCGTGATCACAGGAGACTTACCATAAGGACAGCCAGACGACGTTGAACCTCTTGTCAAAAGGAACAGACGATAAACCTGGATAGTGAGTGATTGACGGGGATTGACTCTTCTTGGCCCTTTGGCTAAGAGCAAAGTGTAGTATCTGTTCTGATATTGTTTTTTATTTACTAAATAGTCACCCATTATTAAGGACAGATGCCATTCAAGGATAAGGGATAATGAGATGGAATGATTGTTAGAATCAAGTCCGAATATTTGTGGGGACAGTTGTGTTGACATTGGCTTTGAAAACGATCAAGTTGTCATCTGTGGGGAAGCAGTCCTGCAGCAATGTGTTCCACAGACGGGAAGCCCTTGCGAAAAAGCTCTGTTTGTCGAAATTTCACTTGACGCTAATCACACGGAGGAAGAAAGGAAAGTTTTTCTTTGTTTTTCTTTGTCAACTGTTCTACATCTACTAACCCAAGAAGTCTCATCTATTCTTTCAACGTGACCAGACCATCAAAGTCTCCTGTTCTGCACGCATTTCCCTCTACTGTCCATATTTAATCTTCCTCTGAGGTCATCAAAACTAAGCCTGTGTTTAAGACACACATTACAGATCCATCGCATCATTCTCATATCATTTCTCTCCATGCAACACATGTCCTCAACCCTTACTGGCCAGGTTTCACTTCCATACATCATCATACTGCCTATACTCAATGGATCTATATATCAAAGGATCCTTCATTTGTGCTTCCATATTTGATTGGACTGTACGTTTGTGTTTTTAAAAATAAATATCTGTTTACAATTTCTGAACATGATTTACTAATGAATCCTCACTCACCAAGGCCTAAAAACCACTTGAGGATAAGGGTTAAGGATATGGATAGATTTGACAGTTGAATGAGGATGAATACTACGAGAGGATTGAAAACCTTCATATACCATCCACTCAAAGCAACAGCCGATCCAGAAAACAGCAATTCTTCCCCCTTTGTCAGAAACATCGCCCACCGAATGCGATGATTAAAAGACAAAATAGGGGGGGAAGGAAGTGTTACTAAGCTGACAAAAGTAAAGCCAAGGTTCACTTTCTAATCTGCATCCGTATGGATGGCCGTTGGCTTCCATGGATCTCATCCGCAATTTTGACAGCTCTTATTTTTAGTGTTGTTGGGTGTCTACACAGCCACCTCATTGGACAAGCCAAGACCCTCCCCGATGGGCGGGTGCTAGTTTAGTCAACAACAGCTCGGCCATGAAACATGTAGTATTAGATTACATGTTAATAGAGCAGACCTGACAATAAAAAAATATATAGACACACTTAGATCTGATGACCGCAGAAGTGCGTAGAAAGAGAACAACCAGCAACAAGGTATGACACAAGGTTGAGAACGCAACACCTCTGCACGCTAACCAAAAACCGAAATCGTCTCAAGTACAGCTTCTTCTGAGTTTCCACGTATAATCTATTGTCATGGATAGCTTCCATCCTACAAACTCACTATTTCATTCTGAATAGCTAGTTTTTGTGGATACCATGTTTTTTTTTTGTTGTTTTTTTTTTTTTCAGAACAATAAAATTTAATTTGATTTGATTCCTTTCAGAAAATACTTTATTCGGCTAGGAATATTTCTTTGATGGATACCATCTTTGTTATTAGCATCAAATGTTCATTGAAATGGTCGCCTTCTCCATTCTCAGCAGCAAATGTACTAACAAGAAATACTAATAATAATACATTATTGCATTTATCTATTATATAAATGGCAGTTGTTCGAGTATGTCTCACTTTTTCTGTTGAAGTTCTCAGAAATCAAGGGGACCCTTCTTGGGACTAACACTTAATCTCTATATGAAATACATAGATATTCGAATATTCTATTAAAGTTCTCCTTTACTTGTCAAATGTTGATTTAGTAAAGAAGTAGTTAACATTAATTTTCCTCTCCCAAATTGACCAGTAAACTATGTTGTAGTATATCTTTCTTTTGGTCTCTTAGTCTTACCGGACTCCAGGACAAGAATTCATCTAGTCTGGTGGAGTATATTGAGGTAACATCACTAGGAGAAGGTGCACTATTCCTCGTATGAGCAAGTGTATAACCGTGCTGAGGGGATCTTATTTGTACTGCGAATACTGTGTTATTTTGAATTTTCGGTCAGGTTTACTTGTAGGGGGAAGTATGCTCATGTCAGGTTGTCCTGACAAACCCTTTTACAGAGAGACCGAAGACACTCGAGGATAGTGTCTAGTAGGTAAGTCAAATTGTCTTTGTGTGTGCATGCGTTCCCAGCTAAAAATTAAAAAAAACTACAAAACAAACAACCACAAAGTTGGTATATTCTTGATCAGCACTGCCCTGGACGAATAATATCTAAACTTTAAAAAAATATATTCTATCTTTGAGGTTCAACTGAGCCAGATTTTGTCCGGGAGGGGGGGGGGGGGTCAGCCATTTCCAATGTTATCTATTATATAAAGGAGAGGTGAATGACTTACATTATCATTATTTTCAATACATTAAAACAAGAGAGGAATTAGTTGGGTGGAGGTGAAAGAAGAGTGGGGGAAGAGGGATGTGGTAAACCGGGGAAGAGGGGGAAGATAGAGAGATAGAGAGATAGAGAGAAAGAAGTTTTAATCTAAAGATGTTATACACACTTTTTAACCTCTTCTATTTTGTTTTTATGGTCTCGGGCAATGGCGCTTAGCCCTGCTAGTATTAAATAGAATTAAATTGTATTTTATTTGTTCTTTAGTTATTTTATTGTCCTTTTTAAACTCATAGTTGCAACGATAAAGGACCTACCAATATTATTGATGTATGAGTGTAAACGTATAGGAAAAGTAACAACAACCAAATTGGATTTTCTTTTTTATGTACTAACACGTCACCACTTATCAAGGTCCATAGGCCACTCGAGGATAAGGGTTAATAAGTTAGAGTTAGGGTTAGGGTTAATGAGTTTGTGAGGAGGAAAGTGAAACAACAACGTGAGGTGTTACATAATGGATGTATGTATGTGAAGAACGATTACATCATCTAGTATGGATTTAGTATCTAGGTGGGCCAGTGCAAGTTACCTTGACACGAAAATCTGAAAAACAAGTCCGCTCTCCAGACTAAAATGTAAACAGGCATGAACTGTGGGTTAGATTCAAGTTGGGAGTTCAAGGAAAGGTCAGACATAAATGTGTTATGACAAATTCTGTCCCCTTAAAGCAGTAATATCACGATACCGTGTAAAAGAAAAAAAAACGTTTTTAGTCAGTCAGTTTTTGGAAGCAGTGGCGAGCAGACTCGGATTTAGGATATAATTTAAAAAAAAGGAAAATGGGAATTTAATTCCTAAAAAAGTTGATAGCGCCACTTATTGTATGCATCCTCTCCTGTAACTAAGTAGTTAAGTTAAGAAGAACAATTTTGGCCTCTCTCCATTTAATGTTAATGCATGACTTTTATTTGTATGACGAGAATTTCTCTCCAAAATAAAGACCCAAGTTAAACTGTCCACCGATCTCACCTTTTCCTTTCTGTGCATGAGAAGTTGATGATGATGACGGCGAAACGCAGCCCACTAGACGATGATGATGACGACAGCATGGACGCCTCAATATACAAAAAGATATAAGACTACTGAGAGTAAGTGATGTTTGATTTAGAGAATGTGTTTTGATAAACCAACACATAACAGAGACTGGTTAAATTAGATTATTTAAAAGAACAGCTCAACCAAAAAAATTTAACATTAGACTGGAAAACGGTCATTCTATAGTCTGCTGATAAGCAGCCCCGTGGTATTGTGTTCCACAAACGGATAGTTCTTGGAAAGAAACTTTGCTCATGGAAGTAACGTTTACTTTAAGGTACACAGAGGGAGAAGGGAATATTATTTACAGTGATTGTAGCTCGACAAGTTTTTTGTTGTAAATATTCTACAGGAAGCGGGGAGCATAAATTGGAGCTCAGTCGAGCACCTACCATGAAAATAACGATTGAGTAGAGAAAGACTAGCAACGTCTCTTCTGTGAGAAAGAGGCTGTAGGGTAGAGAAGAGGACATCATCCACTAGATTTCAAAGTCGGTTTTCTACGCTGTCAAGACAGGAAAGCCTGCTTTGAGCGGCACCTCCCTAAATGTGGCAAC
>OY744550.1:52938678-52943678 GCA_963556195.1 Sepiola atlantica
ATATATATATATATATATATATATATATATATATATATATATATATAATTTCAACGATGTTTCTTACTGTAGTAATACTTATCTCATTATTGTACACACGCGTTTCAGCACGCTTCACTACAGATCGGACATTTAAAAAAACAAAAACAGTCTCTTCGATAAAGACTTCGACCATGAAAAAAAAAGAAGAAAAAGAAAAAATGGAATATATTGTCTGTATAACCATGAATAAGGTTTTATAAAACCGAAAATTTGGATTTAAAAAAAAGGATTTTCTAAATATTTCATTTATTTGACAAAATCTCGCGTCAAGTTGTCTGGTTTCTAAAATTTCAAAGTTTATCATTTCAACGACATTTCTTACTGTAGTAACACTTATCTCATTAATGTATATATATATATATATATATATATATATATATATATATATATATATATATATATATATATAGAGAGAGAGAGAGAGAGAGAGAGAGAGAGAGAGGGGAGGAGATAGAGAGACGGACAGACAGACAGATAGATAAATAAATAGATAGATAGATAGGAGAGATAGATAGATAGATAGATAGATAGATAGATAGACCAATAGAATAGACCAATAGATAGATAGATAGATAGATAGATAGATAGATAGATAGATAGATAGATAGATAGATAGATAGATAGATAGATAGATAGATAGATAGATGCATGTGTGTGAAACAATATAAAAATCAATTCTTTTATATAGTACACATCAATATTCTGATGAGAATCAATTTCTAAAGCAAAATAAAGCTCAATATTGAATATTAAAAACGTTTAAACGGTCATTAAAAATACAATTACAATAGAGCTTTAAATAAATAAAATGGCAGACAATAGTTATATACTATGATTTCATGTCAGTTTCGGAGCAAAACAATCTTACACATGTTTCTGGAGACAATTCACAGCATACTCAAACAAAATCGCAGCTATCATTTGAACACTCGTCTTAAGAAATAACATTCAGATGAAACATTTTATTTAAAAGATTTTTTTATAGCTTTTTAAAATTATTTTTGACTGAATTTATTTTGGTTTCTGAAAAGCTTTTCCCAAAAAACTTTTTATGTGCATCTGTATTTATATATATATATATATATATATATATATATATATATATATATATATATATATATATATATATATATATATATATATATATATATATATTATACGTATTAGTATTTCATGTATCCACATAAAATTTTATAAGGAGATATATTTTTTATGTATCAATTTTCAGTATTTACTTCAACAGTGCTCGATACGTAAGTAGAGCTAGATAGTAAGCTATGAAAATATATTTATGGCAATTAAGCTACACATAGGCTCAAGTTGTTAAGTTTTTGTCTAGTTTAGTTGGGTTTTTTTTACTTATTTGTTTATTTATTAATCGTTAGCCTAAGGTAAATTTATTTCTGTGTAAGCAGCTGTTTGCTATCTCACTTCTACAGTTTAATAGATTTCGAGGGTCTTTAAAGTTTAAGATTTCAAATTTTTTATTCAGGCATAATCTACATCGGTCGTCTAAAATTCTACATGTACTGGCCTGTCGTATTATTTTCCATTCAATTATCGGTGAGCGTCCGTTTTCTTTGAGCTCTCAATAGTGGTTTGCTAGTGCTGTGTTAATTATTATACATATATATATATATATATATATATATATATATATATATATATATATATATATATATATATATATTATATGTATATATATATATTATATGTATATATATATATTATATGTATATATATATTATATGTATATATATTATATGTATATATATATATTTGATTGAATATATATATATTCAATTAAATTCCAAAAATGTGGCTGTTTACGCGTCTGATGAGACCCATCTAGGTCGAAATAATTTATAATGCAGACAGCCGTAATGTGTATTTAGTTTATTTACTTTAAATTTATTCCTGCTCTGTTAATAAGTACATTGAGGTCTTTTACTCGGATCCACATCGAAACCATTCAACTCTGCACCCACACACACACATATATATATATATATATATATATATATATATATATATATATATATATATATATATATATATATATATATATATATATATAATGACGATAATGATTCAGGTAAAAATATCCACAAGGTAGTAATCCAAAGAATTTCAACCGCGTTCATAAAAAGTGCTCAATATCAAATAGAGCTTTATATATGATTATTTTTATTTACACAGACATGTACAAAATCTGCGACACTGGCATGTCGATGTTATCGATCAACAGTTATTATAAACTGAGATCTCATCAGGAAGAGTTAGAATCCGATCTTTACCTCAGATCATATTTGGAGGTTCTCTCCAAATATCTGAGGTTAAGATCGGATTCTAACTCTGCCCGATGAGATCTCAGTTTATAATAACTGTTGATCGATAACATCGACATGCCAGTGTCGCAGATTTTGTACATGTCTGTATAAATAAAAATAATCATATATATATATATATATATATATATATATATATATATATATATATATATATATATATATATATAGGTATGTATTTTGTGTCAAATTATATTGAAAAGAAATCAATAAAGTGCTCGATCGCCGAAGAGTGAGAGCTAATGCAAATAATTTATTTGAAAACTATATGTTATATATTTCAGAATTGTATCGTGGTTTCATCCAGATGGGCTGACTTTTTAAATTTTTAAAACGTCTAAACTCGAGGGGAATCGTCAGCATGTTGAAATGAATTTTTTTTAAAAACACAATGAGAAATGGCGTTTGTGTTCATCGTTAAAAAAAACGGTGATTACTGAAGTGTCTCTTTGGAAAAAGTATATTGGTTGGGATTAATTGAGTTTTATTTTGTTCATTACTTATAGTTTTGTGTGCTTAAAAAAAGGTGTTTATTTTATTCTACTAAGTGTTTTATTCAATTATTTATTTGTAGATTTGTATTTTTATTTTAATAGGGTTGTATTTTGAAGATCGTCTATAGACTGTAGGCGATTTTCGGCGTCTTTAAAGATGAAAACAGGCGTTTAAAATGGTGTATTACTGAAGTCTCCTTTTGAAGGAGATACTGGGGGCAATTGTATGTATTGGATGTGATTCATTGAGTTTTATTTTATTTATTATTTATTTTATTGATAGTTTTGTATTTTAAAAGGTTTTATTTTATTTGGTGTTTTATTAACTTTTTTTTATTTATTTGTAGTTTGTATTTTAAAGATCGTCTCGAGAAAACGAAAACAAAAGGAGATGGCGTCTCTTTTGAAGGCAAGGTTAAATATAATATATGGGCCTTAATCGTAATTAAGTTTTATTAAAATTAATTTAATTATTTATGATGGGGGTTGTCTGTTTACTGCTTCAAAGGTATGTTTATTTTTAGGGATAACTGCGTGGCATAGTTTATTTATTAGGCTCTGGGTGGGATTAGGGTTAGGGTTAAATATAATATATTAAGTTTTATTCTGATGGGATTTATTAAGTTATTTATTTATTATTTTTTATTTATAGTTTTGTATTTTTTATTTATTTTTTTTTCAAAAAAAAATTTTTATAAAATATTTTTATAATATTTTTTTATATATGGGGATCTTTATTTGAGTGGATTAATTGTTATGCAGTGGCTGGATGTTGACGGAGGGTATATTTTGTCAGTGAAATGGTTCATCTAAGGGATATCTAATGTTTTATCTATCAGTGTCATATGCATTCGTGTTGGGTTTATGTATTTAGTATGGGTAGGTCTCAGGGATCTATAATTCATTTAACTCTGTAGGGTTTGATAGTTATATTTCTATGTGTTTAACGATCTTTAACGTCTTCAAAAAATGTCCCCAGAAAAGAACATTTCTGCTAGCCCAATATACTGGCAACGATAATACATAACTCACTAATAACCCCTTAAGACCAGTGATCTCCACATCATAAAATAAAATTAAAAAATTAAGAAATATAAAACATAGCCACCCTACCCAAGACCTTTCCAAAATTATTTTATTTTTATTTTTTACATTTTTATATACAACATAACACTCCCTGTATATATTTGCACATGTCCCTACCAATCCAATACATAACATAGCCACTCTTCCCAAGATATTTTCAATTATATTTAATGTTTATATACAACATAACAATCCCCCTGATATATTGCACATACCACAACTACATCATCCCTACCAATCCAATGCAGCCTAAACCCATATCCTCCTTAACCCCACCCATCACAAATATAACATTAATCAGTAGATACGGCATTCCTTTTAAAATTTCTAACATGATAAATACATGACCCCCCCCCCCCTAATAAAACACCTGTTGTTAAATGTTAACATTCAGCGAGCTAGTACATTGAATAGGTTTGGTAAATTTTAAAAATATATATGCTCACATATATATTTGCACACACACACACACACACACATATATATATATATATATATATATATATATATATATATATATATATATATATATATATATAAGGAAATTGACAACATCTTTGAAGCACGCATGAAAATGTATTTAAGTGAAATATTTTGAAAATCAACAATCGTGCAATTTAAATGAAAAATTCATTTATTTATTTATTTTATTTTTTGCAAGCTTTCGTTGTAGAACAACTTTGTCAGGCGAGACTATCTTATAGTTTTTTTCTTCTTTGTTTCCTCCGCATTTTGATGGTATTAACCCCGAGGGGTCGAATCACGATATTTTGAAAATCAACAATCGTGCAATTTAAATGAAAATTTTATTTATATATATTTAATATTAAATTATTATTTTTTTATATTTTAACCTACGTATGACGTCGTTTCAAGCTTATGGCTCTCATCAGCGCAGGGAAATAACAATCTCAGACGGTCATAGGGCGCGAACCCGACCCACAGAGACACCTTGTATCTGTAAGCGTTCACCAAGTCCGATTAGGCCACAAGAGATCGCCACTCAATTACGGAGAAATTAAGTGATATG
>OY744550.1:52946178-52953678 GCA_963556195.1 Sepiola atlantica
CGTGCAACGCCGAGGGACGGATCCAGCTACTTAATAATAAAGTGAAGATTAGATAAGGTATTTAATAAAGTAAAATTGGGAAATAGGATAATTAGGATAAGAGTTAGTGTTAGGGTTAGGGTAAGAGTTAGGGTTAGCGTGTATATAATAAAGTGAAGATTAGATAAGATATACAAGAAAGTAAACTTGCGAAAGTGGAGGAGGAGGAGGAGGAGGAGGAGGAGGAGGAGGAGGAGGAGGAGGAGGAGGAGGAGGATGATGATGATGATGATGATGATGATGATGATGATGATGATGATGATGATGATGATGATGATGATGATGATGATGATGATGATGATGATGATGATGATGATGATGATGATGATGATGATGATGATGATGATGATGGATTGAAATAATATAAATAGATGGGGGGAAGAAATTAAATGAAAATAAAAAGGTTTGTTAAAAAAAATTATTAAGAAGAAAAATAAAATTAGAAAAATAAATAAAATAAAAGTTTATATTTTTTCCTTTTTCTGTATAAGAGTTAGTGTAGATTAATAGAAATTAATATAATTAGAAGACAGAAAGTCTCTGACAAAAAGTCTATGGATATATCTAGAAGTAACGGTATGACTCGAGAATATAATTGTATTTGTAAGAGAGAAGCAAGTATCATAATTATGTATATTAAGCTAGAAACAACTTTGATGGGTGGCCGGTTAGGGTTAGAGTTTGGGTTAGGGTTAGGGTTAGGGCGAGAAACAACTTTGATGGCTGGCCGGTTAGGGTTAGAGTTTGGGTTAGGGTTAGGGTTAGGGCGAGAAACAACTTTGATGGCTGGCCGGTTAGGGTTAGGGTTAGGGTCAGGGTTGTAAATATAAATTTATTAGAAGTTTAAAACAAATGAATTATGTAAATTGCAAAAAACGCTTGTTGTTTAGGGCTAGTTAAAGTAGCACTATATATACTACTTGACGAATAATTTTTAAAGTAACATACTGAAGACATAGTGTGTTCGAATTGCAGATTCGTCATCAAATTTGTTTATACTTTATTTATATGTTATTTAATCTAAATTAAGTAATTAATAGTTTCCCAATGTAACTTTTAGGTTTACAAAAATTCACTTGAAAATTAATTAAATAGGAGTTACACCCCCCCCCCACCACCACATTTTTACATTTACAAAAATTCTCGGCGGCAGACACACAAACAGACAGACAGACAGACAGACGGACAGACAGACAGAGAATAACAAATTTTAAATTTAAAAGAATTAGGGATATAAAGGAGAAGAAAATTACATAAGGAAAATTAAGGGCGATATACAATTAAATATTAAAAAAATAAAAATTAAAAAAGAATATATATGGAGTTATTCAATTTAAATAAGAAACATTATTATCAAAATATTATTATAAAAAAGATTATTATAAAAGAAATTTCTAAAATATAAGGAAAATTATGGGCGATATACAATTAAATATTAAAAAAATAAAAATTAAACAAGAATATATATGGAGTTATTCAATTTAAATAAGAAACATTATTATCAAAATATTATTATAAAAAAGATTATTATAAAAGAAATTTCTAAAATATAAGGAAAATTATGGGCGATATACAATTAAATATTAAAAAAATAAAAATTAAACAAGAATATATATGGAGTTATTCAATTTAAATAAGAAACATTATTATCAAAATATTATTATAAAAAAGATTATTATAAAAGAAATTTCTAAAATATAAGGAAAATTATGGGCGATATACAATTAAATATTAAAAAAATAAAAATTAAACAAGAATATATATGGAGTTATTCAATTTAAATAAGAAACATTATTATCAAAATATTATTATAAAGAAGATTATTATAAAAGAAATTTCTAAAATATGAGGAAAATTATGGGCGATATACAATTAAATATTAAAAAAATAAAAATTAAACAAGAATATATATGGAGTTATTCAATTTAAATAAGAAACATTATTATCAAAATATTATTATAAAAAAGATTATTATAAAAGAAATTTCTAAAATATAAGGAAAATTATGGGCGATATACAATTAAATATAAAAAAATGAAAATTAAAAAAGAATATATATGGAGTTATTCAATTTAAATAAGAAACATTATTATCAAAATATTATTATAAAAAAGATTATTATAAAAGAAATTTCTAAAATATGAGGAAAATTATGGGCGATATACAATTAAATATTTAAAAAATAAAAATTAAACAAGAATATATATGGAGTTATTCAATTTAAATAAGAAACATTATTATCAAAATATTATTATAAAAAAGATTATTATAAAAGAAATTTCTAAAATATAAGGAAAATTATGGGCGATATACAATTAAATATTAAAAAAATAAAAATTAAAAAAGAATATATATGGAGTTATTCAATTTAAATAAGAAACATTATTATCAAAATATTATTATAAAAAAGATTATTATAAAAGAAATTTCTAAAATATAAGGAAAATTATGGGCGATATACAATTAAATATTAAAAAAATAAAAATTAAACAAGAATATATATGGAGTTATTCAATTTAAATAAGAAACATTATTATCAAAATATTATTATAAAAAAGATTATTATAAAAGAAATTTCTAAAATATAAGGAAAATTATGGGCGATATACAATTAAATATTAAAAAAATAAAAATTAAACAAGAATATATATGGAGTTATTCAATTTAAATAAGAAACATTATTATCAAAATATTATTATAAAAAAGATTATTATAAAAGAAATTTCTAAAATATAAGGAAAATTATGGGCGATATACAATTAAATATTAAAAAAATAAAAATTAAAAAAGAATATATATGGAGTTATTCAATTTAAATAAGAAACATTATTATCAAAATATTATTATAAAAAAGATTATTATAAAACTAATTTCTAAAATATAAGGAAAATTATGGGCGATATACAATTAAATATTAAAAAAATAAAAATTAAAAAAGAATATATATGGAGTTATTCAATTTAAATAAGAAACATTATTATCAAAATATTATTATAAAAAAGATTATTATAAAAGAAATTTCTAAAATATAAGGAAAATTATGGGCGATATACAATTAAATATTAAAAAAATAAAAATTAAACAAGAATATATATGGAGTTATTCAATTTAAATAAGAAACATTATTATCAAAATATTATTATAAAAAAGATTATTATAAAAGAAATTTCTAAAATATAAGGAAAATTATGGGCGATATACAATTAAATATTAAAAAAATAAAAATTAAAAAAGAATATATATGGAGTTATTCAATTTAAATAAGAAACATTATTATCAAAATATTATTATAAAAAAGATTATTATAAAAGAAATTTCTAAAATATAAGGAAAATTATGGGCGATATACAATTAAATATTAAAAAAATAAAAATTAAACAAGAATATATATGGAGTTATTCAATTTAAATAAGAAACATTATTATCAAAATATTATTATAAAAAAGATTATTATAAAAGAAATTTCTAAAATATAAGGAAAATTATGGGCGATATACAATTAAATATAAAAAAATAAAAATTAAAAAAGAATATATATGGGGTTATTCAATTTAAATAAGAAACATTATTATCAAAATATTATTATAAAAAAGATTATTATAAAAGAAATTTCTAAAATATAAGGAAAATTATGGGCGATATACAATTAAATATAAAAAAATAAAAATTAAAAAAGAATATATATGGAGTTATTCAATTTAAATAAGAAACATTATTATCAAAACATTATTATAAAAAAGATTATTATAAAAGAAATTTCTAAAATATAATGTATATATATATATATAAATATTTGTTATTGTTTATTATCTATGTACGTATACGTTTCGTCCTTTTTCAATCGGGACTCTTCAGCATAGATAGTGATATGACTATTCACTACCGGTCACACGATTCGAAACCCTGGATCACAAGTATTTTTCAACCCAAATCCAACGTAGTCATCCACATACAGACTGTTTCACTGTATAACGGCTCATCAGTGCGGCTAGACCAGTTAGTGCCTCAAGCCGGGATTGAAACTCAACCGTCGAGCTGACGGTCGGCGCTACTAACCCCTACGCTATCATACGACACTGACTGAACATAAGAAATATCTCAATGTAAACATTGCAAGTGCCGGGAGCTCGATTTGTTTTACCTAATGAGCTATGCCTTAAAGCTAATGGCAGTTGGCGATATCCTTATAAATAAGCTCTACCCAGAGCTTTATATAGTCATCCACATACAGACTGTTTCGCTGTATCACAGCTCATCAGTGCGGCTAGACCAGTTAGTGCCTCAAGCCGGGATTGAAACTCAACCGTCGAGCTGATATATATATATATAAAATATATGAAACTAGAAGTATAGTTTATACTCTAAATTTGAACCTATCATGAAATAATTTATGCTCGATGTACGAGATATAATGAATCATAATTTTTTTAAAAGCACTAGACTATCATCAAATCAGCAACAAAAGTATTATTTACTCCTCTCCAGGAGTTAGGCACATGCCAGTTTTATCCTACTCCCACAAGTAAGATGTGACCCAAGGTCGGGTCGGAAAGTGGGGGTTGAAAAGCCAGCGCTCGAGAGGTGAGCACTCTGACCATTAAAAATTGCCTGGGCAGCCCCGTCGGCATTCCCCGGTAGGGGCGCCTCAAGCAGTAAGCAATTAACTTACTCCTCCCCAAAGAGGGGAGGCAAAGCCTGGGAGGGTGGACCTCCTAGAACTGCACAGGACAATCCCATAGACCGGCGTAAATCAAGTCCCGAAGGACAAGACAATACCAGTCTATGGGGTGCAGTATCCATCGGAACAGATACTACACTTTGATCTTAGCCAAAAGGCAAAATCAGCAACAAAAGTTACAAAATTCTACAAAACAAAAATGACAAGAAAAGAACCGTCATCAGATACTTCGAGCAAAACTATTAATTTTTTTAATTAATTCCACATAAAAATACATATTATGATCTAAGAGAAAGATTGAAAAGACACGAAAATTTGGCATATTGCTTTTTAAATGTTTATTCATATAAAGGGGAAATAACTGTAGCTTACTTATATTTAAAGGTAGGTAATTGAAAACAAAAATTATCGAAATATTCTTGTACTAAGAGGAAATGTAACGAATTGCTCTTATAAGTCAAGTATACCTAAAAATCACTCAAAATACTGAACCCAGGTAACAATCCAGACCACCACACACGTACACAAATATGCAGGTTATCGTATATTATTTATTATTAAAATACAGAGACACAAACATATATTACTTACATATTTATTAATACACGCACATATTTTTATATACACATATATATATATATATATATATATATATATATATATATATATATATATATATATACATGTACTTACTACTTAAACATTTATTCATACACACATACACACATTTACATATATACACATTTATATACATACATATACATAAACACACATACATCCACAAATACAACATATATATATATATATATATATATATATATATATATATATATATATATATATATATATATATATATATATATATATATATATATATATATATATACAGTGGTGTACTAAAAGCGAACTTTTAGGAATTTTATGTCAACCCATATCTTTAACCACCTTGGGGATTCCCATTCCGGATATCCTTTCGAGGTCTATTTTACTTTTTACTTTTTCCTTATTCTAATACTCACTCTCGAGCTCCAATTTTATCGACTTTTCCCTCATTTTATTATTATTATTTTTTTATCGGTCAATCCATAATTTTCCTTGCGAGCCTAAGACTAATTTTATTATCTCTTTTTCATTTTTTATTTTCTTATTTCTACTTTTAATTCTATTTTTATTTTTACTTTTTTAATTTTTCAATTTTTAATTTTTATTCTTACTATTCATTTTTCTAGCTCTACGCTTCAAATATATTTTGCCTCATTGTTTATAAGTAAGGTCATCTGATTAACAACTAAACCCCGAACTCTGTTCATAGACACATTCTGGTATTTTAACTCTCCCTCCTAGCATTCGTTGACTCACCCCCACTCCATTCTTCCCCTATTCTAGTTGAACCCTAATTCGCGCTAACATCCAATTTCAACTTTATGCGACTCACCCCCCCCACAATCACACTCTTAGTTTTAACCGCACTCATTCACCGCACCCGTTCCCTTTCTCCTCCTTCGTACCCGTTCCTTTCTCCTCCTCCACACCCCTTACTCGTTCCTTCCCTGCCTACTGGTCGCATATGAGTTTCTGCCTTTCTTCATTCCAAGCCGGCTTTCTCAACGGGCTAGCGTTAAAATATTTTCGCTGCCTTTTTTCCCCATTTTAAAACACTTTTCCTTGATATCTCAGCCCAGGAAGTATTTTTAATGGCGAATATTTTCCACCTCACTCTTCTCTGAGCCTGCCTGCATCCACGAGCGTACCTCTTATTGGACTTTCTACCCTTTGGATTTTCTATTTTCGCCGCACCTGAAGTTGTGGCTTCTTGGAATTTAACTTTGAATCCTCTCTCATAACATCTCGTGCCTTTAACGACCTACCTATCTACATCTCATTCTCTCCGCTGGACTTTTCGACACCGGACTTTTTAGCAATCGGACATTTGCTTGCAGTCGGGCAGAGTTTTGCCCTGCGTTTCTTTCCCTACAACTTTTATTTCATTTTTTCAAATTTTAAATCTTGGCCTTTGCCAACTTATCTATCCCAGCGACTTCCTCTGATGATAAGATTTTGATCTTTGAAAAGCCTGGCTTAAGGAAAATTTAACTTGAATAAATTGCCTTTTTGCGGAATATACCTTGCTCTGAGCAATTGAATTGAATTTTGATTTGGCTTTTGCTTCTCTAATTCCTTTCCATTCTTCTTCATATATATATATATATATATATATATATATATATATATATATATATATAATTTATTTTAGTCGTGTCTAGACGGTAGTAATGTATATGTATATCTAAGCAGGGCTTTCTTGTCAATGTATCAACACTGATGTGTTTGAGTATACGTTATGTGTGTGCATGTGTTTGTATGATCGGTAAGTAATGTTAGTGCAAATAGACGAATGTATCATTGCACCTATAATTCTCCAATAAATGTCTGTGGAATAGGGCGGCTTAAATTATGATAATATTTGACACTCCTAAAAGTCTTTAACAAGAAGTAGGAAGTACTCCAAAATTGTTTGCACCGATATGTGCTTTCACACCTCAGGTTATATTAATAGGTCTGCAGTGTAAACATACTCTGAATAGAAGTTTGCATGAAGTTGCCACAATTAGAGATTGTTAAAATGTTACTTGTATAAAAATGTTAAAATGTTACTTGTATAGAAACCCACGCTTTTAGGGTTAAATCTGGATGTTAAATATCTGGGTTTAATAAATTTAACATGGACGTGTTGAATATATAGTCTAGGGTCTGAATTGTCAGATAAATAGGATCTGAATATC